>JAJHZJ010000422.1:0-584056 GCA_023548195.1 Bettongia penicillata ogilbyi | reverse complement strand
GAATAGCAAGCTGTGCCTAGTAAATTTGGAGCTTCACGTGCGCTCCTCTTACTTACGGTACCATGTCGTGGAAGTGCTTGCTTTATTCCATTAACTGAAAATAAAATAAATTTCCAAAAAAAAAAAAAAAAAAAAGGTTATGTTAACGACCAACAAAATGGCAGGAATTCGTTCTGAGGATTATCCAAGATGACTTAAGTGTGGTAGTAGGGCCTCTCCAAATCCTCGAACTTTCAAACTTATGGTTTGTAAATTAGCTATTGTTTATAAAAGGTATCTACGGTCCTACTTTCAACCCTTCTCCAGCTCTTCTGGACGAAAGGGCTGTCACTGAGCCAGCAATAGCGAAAGAACGTTGCTCGAGGACGTGCGGCAGGAGGCTCCCCGAAGTCAGGATTCAACGTCGAACCTCCTTTTCCAAGCTCTCCCTGCACGGAGTCATTCAGAAAAGAGGGGGCAAGGTATTCCGGCTGAGGGTAGGGCTTGATTCTATTCCTCACCGGGTTGCTACGGAAACCTTGGGAATGCGGAAGGGCCAGACGGATTGAGAGAAACCAGTAGCGTCACCCACCAATCACCTGTGCAGTGCCCGCCCCTACGACCACAGGCAGACCTCCACGGTTTCACAGGTAAGGCCGAGGTGCAAAATCGTATCCACCTAATGTTTCACTGAACAGATTTACAGGTAACACAGGTAGCTTGGATTACGCGCTTCATTTTACGCGGAAACACCTGACGATATTAAAATCCAGAGAAATAATCATTACCGCTGTACAGTTCAACTGCAAACGGGTCACAGAGGAACATCGTGGCCCATCGAACAGAAATTGCTAAAGAGGTCGAATGACTTCTCACTCTGTTCTTCTCAAGAGCCCATGCTCCACACCACCAAATTCGAGCTCTACGACGCAGCAAGTGCACATCCACACTCCAAGTTCGGCTGATCGGCCAATAGATGGCGGTCCACTGTGGGGCAGGTTTGGCGGGTGACGTCAGTAAAGGACAGAGCAGTATGCAGACGAGGAGACTGTTGTCAACGCTTTCTCTCAGCAGACGGGCGCCTGGAAAAGGTAGATGTGGAGGGTCGGAGGGGCCTGGCGAGTTGGTAGGCGTTGAAACGCTTGCGGGTGCGCGGGGTTTGCGCGCGCGCGTGTAGTGTAGCGTGTGCCGTTGGGCTGTGGAAGCGTCGCGTGAGTGATCGTGTGTTTAGAGTGTGCGGGTGGCTAGGGGGTGGTGGAGCGCGGCGCTGAGCGTCATACTTACCTGGCAGGGGTGATTCCATGATCACGAAGGTGGTTTCCCCAGGGCGAGGCTCGCCCATTGCACTCCGGGCGAGCTGACCCCTGCGATTTCCCCAAATGTGGGAAACTCGACTGCAAAATTTGTGATAGTGGGGGACTGCGTTCGCGCTCTCCCCTGTCTGAGGCGTCGAAAAGACAGAGGCAGAACAGCTGCAGCCTTTTGAGAGCAGAAGAGGTAAGGCTGGCGCCTTGCCTGCGGAAAGGTGCTCCGCGTGTTCAGCGCAGTCCCTGCGGGTCTGGGGCCGCAAGCCTGCCCCACTTTGTACCCCCACCTTGCCGCGCAGCTCTGAACACCTTAGTGGCGGACACACCCACGCGGTAGCCTCAGATTTGCGCGGGACTTACACGAGAGGGACAAGCGTGCGAGTCACACGCAAATTACCGAGGAAACTAGAGCTGCACACTCTTCTCTTTTGGCCCTCCTCAAACCAGCGCTCGCTCAGGCGCTCATCAATCCTACCTACTCGCGGCTTCTTTTCGGAAGGGCGCTTCTCCTGTACTTTCCCGGAGCTTCACCTTTCATTCCAACTTGGGTTTCTGTGCCCAAAGGGCTCAAAAAGCTGTGCCTACGTAACCCTTCGTCGCAGCGATACCACCTCTAGCCCTGGATCCCAAAGAGACCATCAACACGGCCAAAGGACCCACGTGTGCAAACGTATTTTTGTAGCGGCTCCTCTCGTGGTGGCCAAGAATTGGAAATTGAGGGGATGCCCGTTCCCAATCGGGGGGCGGCTGGACAAGCTGTGGTACACGAGCGAGCGTACCGGCAGTGCTACCGTTGCTTCCCTAAGAAAGGGTGAGCAGGCGGGTTTCAGAAAAACCTGGGAAGACCTGCGTCACCTGCTGCTGAGTGAAGTGAGCAGAAGCAGTACCCTGTCCACACAGCAGCACTGGGCGATGGCCGACTTAGCCCTCTCTTCTCAGCAAATGCGATGATCCAAGAGAGAACCCCACAAGACTGACGCGGGTGGGAGCACAGTGTCGGCTCTGTTGTTCCGTTTTTCCCTTTGGCTGATTCCTCTTTCCCCACACGACTGATGTGGAAATAGGTTTGATGTGCCTTGTTGATGTGCATCCTGTTACCAGAGTGCAGCCCGCGGTCTGGGGAGGCGGGAAGTTGACAAGTCAACATCGGGTATAAACAGGAACCTTCATCACCATAAAGCAAGCAAGCAAGCAAGCAAGCAAGCAAGCAAGCAAGCAACGAGCAAAAGCAGGTGGGACGATAGGGAGGTAGGTAGGTAGGTAAAAGGAAAGCGGTGGTGTGGTTGGAGAGCGTGTGAGAACACACGTACAGCTGTTCGCGGAGGGAAAGAGAAGGCTTGAGATTGACGGCAACACCCCCGCAAGCAGCGCGAGAAGGAAGAGGAGAGCGAGCGCAAGAAACGCTGACCTTCCGAAGGCGGAAAGTACTGTCATGCATCATGACTCGACTTCTTTTGTCAACAGCAAGCTATTCCCCGAAGGGAAGTGCACCGTTCCCTGAAGTACTGCAATACTGGGTCGATGCGTGGAGCGGACGGAGCAAGCTCCTACTCCAACTCCCGGCCTCAAAAATCCATTTAATATATTGTCCTCGGATAGAGGACGTATCAGATATTAAACTGATAAGAACAGATACTACACTTGATCTTAGCCAAAAGGCCGAGAAGCGATAAAGAACACTCACCCCGCTCCCCTCACCCTTCGCTGCAGTACCCTTTTCCCACTCGCGCCCACTTCAGAACCTCGGACCGAGCCTCGCCCGCCCTCGGCTACCTCCTACACTCGAACCAAAGGTCTCCAGCCTTGCTCATCGACCCACCCACCCCAGCGCCTAAAAACACGACAGAAAGACGACCTTCACCCGATTTTAAACCTTTCTTCCCGAAAGAAAACGCTTTCCTGACACCCAGAAGCCCTTGCCTCCTGGCTCGCTCGACATTTGCATAGCTCTCCTCCCTGCCGCACTTCCCCTTTCCCGTCTTCAAGAGCCTCCAAAGGCTGCGGAGGAAGCCACCCAGCAGCGAGGGGATGTTCCTGCGCAAGGAAGACACGCACGGAAGGAACAAGCTAGCAGAGCTCCCTTTGCCCATAATCCACGTCACGCCCAGTCCCCCGATAACCGCAGCTGTTGATTGACTGAAGGCGTCCGGAAAAGACCGAAAGCATTCCGCTCAAGTCTTCGTCAACATCAATTGCCCTCGAGAGCAGCAACTGTCTTTTGCCCCTCATTTCTTCTCCAGCATTTACCACGTGCCTGGCCCTTAGCAGGCCCTCGAATCAGCTTTTCCAGACTGACTTGACTGCACTTGTTGCCTTTGGATGACTTTCTGAAATCGGTGATTGGCCAAAGGGTGGCCGAGGATCGTAGGTCTCCGTATAGGAGCAAGCTCCCATTCCTTCTCCCAGTTCCAATTGTCCGTGGATAGCGGATACAACAGATGTTAAACTGATGAGAACAGATATTTTACCTGTACTCAACTCGTATTAAAGGGGCACAGATTTACAGGTGTATGTTTAGCCATAGCGGGATTCCTCGCGGGATTTTTAAATGCACAAATACCACAGCGTAGGAAATAGAACCAAAGATCAAGCTGCACATCAGCAAATACCGTCTGGCAATGCCACAGACATAATCATACGAAGGGTTAGGCCTACTGCTTTGCAAAAGTCACTGAAATAAAAACGGCTTCCAATGACGATGACAAATGTGGGATGTCACAAGTGGGATATTCGCATATAATTTACTTGGGACTTCAAATTCATATTCAGTTTATAAGATGATAATCAAGACGAATAAAATATACGCGGCCATAAATGATCAATCAATAACCCCATAGCAATTCTTTACTAAAATTCAAGTCGTTCCTGATGCCATACATTTAATTGGGCATCCAACTTCATTCACTCTGGTGGTGATCACAATAGGGACGATCAATTTGTACGTACTTTCCCAACGTCTTCAACGTAGTTTCAACGTAGTTTCAACCTTGAAAGCAACAACAACGATAAATGAAGAGTTCTCAGTGAAACACTTAAAAAAATACATCCAAGAGAGCAGACTGTCAGTTCCATTACTGTGATTTTAAATTTAAGAGATTAAAAAAAAAAACAAAACAACCCACCCTATGCAATAGCAATCCAGAGGCACAGCAAGTCTTCCTTTTCTTCTTCTTTGCATATCGAAATGCTCACGGTTGTGAGGTTTGTGATAAAAGGAAACAAAATAAAATAAAAACTTGATCTAAGTTCGTTGCCAGGCTCATCGCTTCTTGGTCTCTTGAGTACAAAACAGCCAAGAGGAGCTCCGGGCACCCACTGGAACTTGACTGGAAGTTCATGATGGACAACTCAGGTGTGTGCGTGATGGGGGGGGTGGGGTGGGGGGCGGATGGGGACGTGGGGTTGCTCAGCGACATGTATTTTGGGTGTCCTCAAAGTGTAACGTTCTCAGTATGAAATCAAAAAAAAGAAAGAAAGGAAGAAATGAAGGAAGGAAGGAAGGAACGAGGGAGGAAGGGAAGGAGGGAGGGAGGGAAGGAAGGAAGGAAGGAAGGAAGGAAGGAAGGAAGGAAGGAAGGAAGGAAGGAGCGAGGGAGGAAGGGAAGGAGGGAGGGAGGGAAGGAAGGAAGGAAGGAAGAAGGAAAGAAAAGGAAAGAAAAGAAAACCTGATTATCAGAGTAATTATACTCTACAGGGTGGCAGATGTCCCCAGAAGTACTGCAATACCAACCACAGCTGCTAGTTGGAGGGCATGGTGCAAGCTCCCATTCCATCTCCCTGTTCCAAACATCCATCGGAAACATCATCTTCACTTAGAGAATGGATGGGGTTGTAAACTGCTAAGAACAGGCACTTTTGATGCCAACAATGTTCAAAGTTGTCAAACAAGTATTTCAACCAGGCAACATTCTTTGTGAGGTTTAACTATCAGTTTGCTGTTGAGAATAAACGCAGAAATATAAAATCACAAGCATGCATGCTGTCTATGCTCGTTGTGTTAAAATAGCATCTCTTTCTGATCCCCTTTGCCCACCCCTACCAGTCTGGTAAGTCAGTTCGTAAGTATCCAGTAGAAATGGGCAATAGCTGGCAGGAAGATTGTAAAGGGCAACCTGGAAGTCATGTGCAAACAGTCCCAGAGATCAAAGGAGCATCGGTTTGCCAATCGTGTCATATATTTACCCCAAATCACATCCGGGTGACGTGTTTTGAATCAGGGGAAGCCATTTAGGCTTTGCTGCCTTTGCTCCCTTTGGTCCTACCTATGACATATAAAAATCTTGGACAAATCCCAGATCTCGACAGCAAAGACCAGCAGAGCACCGAGCGGTGTTGATAATTTTGAGACCATATGGACGCATTAACTTGACAGTTTTACTGACAACTTTCCAGTGCTTCAAATCTGATACCCCAAGGTGTCACAGATAAAAATCAAGTCTGTTTTCCCCAAAACCCTATACAAACGAGGCCTCGAACTCCTGCCACCCCTAGCCCTTTTCCATCTCTGGGATGGAATTCTAGGTGAATTCAAGCAATTCTAAGGAGTTATTTTCCCCAACTTTATGACAATAAATTTAACAACTTAAGCAAAATGGAAGGATAATTGCAAAAATCGAAAGAGTTAGGTCAGCAGCAGAAGAAATAGAGTATCGAAACAGACCTGTTTGAGAAAAAGAAATCGAACAGGCCACCAATGAGCTTCTGAAGAGAAAAGCTTATTATCCAGCACCAGGTAGATGTACAAGTGAGTTCTGTCAAACTTTTAAAGATCAACTAAGTCCAAGAGTAAACAAATTATTTGCAATAAGAGGTAAAGAAGAGATTCAAACGAACTCCTTGTGTGAAGCACATATGATACTGATACCTAACCCAGGGAGAGCAAAAACAGAAAAAGAAAAGTTTAGACCGATTTCGTTAATGAATACGGATGCAAAAATCCTAAAGATGCTAGCTAATAGATTGATTATATAACAATATATTACAAAGATTACCTATTGGGATCGAGTTGGATTTATAGCAGGAATGCAGGACTTAGCATAAGGAAAACTATTAAAACAACTGATTACATCAATAACAAAGGTTTTAAAAATCATGTGATGATATCGGTGGTGCAGGAAAAGCTTTTGGAAAAGTTCAACACTCATTTCTATTAAGAAAAAGCACTTGCAAGTATTGGCTAACTGTGTTTTTCCTTAAAGTGGTAGCAAAAGAAAGAAGCATGGATCCAAAACCATTAGCAGGCATTATTTGTAAAGGGAATAAATTAAAATCCTTCCCAATAAAATCAGGAGGGAAACAAGGATGCCCACTGTCACCAATAGTATTCCATACTGGATTGGAAATCCTAGGAATAGCAGTAAGAGAAGAAAAAGAAAGGGAGGGAATTAGAATAGGGAACGCGGTAATAAATCCGTCTCCTTTTGCAGAGATGATGACATACTTGGAAAATCCCAAAGATTCAGCTAAAAGGTTAGGTGAAACAATTACTAATTTTAGTGAAGGAGCAGGATTAGAAAGTCAGTTCGCAGAAATCATTGGCATGCCGAAAAATATATATATATCTCTGAAAACTCTGCAAGAAGAGACAGTAGGCAGTGTAAAGTACCTGGGAGTGCACCTGCCAAAACAAACCCAGGAACAATATACGCTAAATTGTATCAAAAAAGAAAAAAACTTCTCATAGAAATGAAATCAGATGTAGAGAATTGGAGAAATATTAATTGTTCCTGGGTGGGCAGGGGCCATATAATAAAAATGACAACTTTATCCTTTAATTTATATATTCAATACCACCCCAATTAAATTACCAGCATTTTATTATACTAAATTCGAGAAAAAAAATGCAATAACAAAATTCGTCTGAATGAACCAAAAGTTAAGAACACCAAAGGAAAGAGTAAAAACATATGCATATATACATATATGCACATACATATACATATATGTCATCATACATAATGTAAAGAGGCTTAACAGAACCAGATATTAAACTTATTTTAAGGCAGTAATTACCAAAATTTGCTGGTAGTAGCTAAGAAATGGAAAAGCAGGTAGATCAATGGAATAAAGCAGACATGCGATTTACAGCAGCAGATTAACATAGCAACCTTGTATTTGACAAGTGTAAAGACTTAAGATTGCGGGATAAGAATTCACCACGTGGGTAAAAGATGCTGGGAAAACAGTATGGCAGAAACTGGGCATGGACCAATATCTCACAGCATCTACCAAGAGAAGGTCGAAATGAACAAGTGGCCTAGTTGTAAAGGAAGAGTTTAAAATAAACTTAGAAGAACATGGAACATATTACTTTATCGGAATGATGGATAGGCCAACAGTTGATGAATAAACAGGAAACAGAGAGCAGAGTCAGGTGTAAAATGGGTAATTTCAATTACGTTAAATTAAGTACGTTTTATCCAAGTAAAACAAATAGAGTCAAGACAGGAAGGAAAGCAGAAAATTGGGGGAGGGAGATTTTATAGACAGTTTATCAAAGAAAAATCTCATAACCTAAAACATTTAAAGAACGTCGCCAAATGCATCAGAATATGAGTCGTTCATTCCCCAACGGAGAAATGGTCAAAGGACAGTAACAGGAAGTTTTCGAATGAAGAAATCGAAACCATTTATAGTCCTCTGAAAAAAATGTTCGAAATCATTATCAGTTAGAAAAAATGCAGATTAAAACCACCTTGGGATATCATCTCACACCGAGCAGACTGGCTAAAATGACACAAGGGGAAAGTGACAGATGTTGGAGAGGAAGTGCAAAAATCGGGAGGCTAATTCGCGGTCGACGGAATTGTGTGATTCAGCCATTTTGGAGAGCAATCTGGAAGCGGGCCCAAAGTCCGGTAAGCATTAAACTATCTACACCAAAGGACCCAGCAATATACCACTACTTGGTATATGTCCGGAGGTGATTAGGGAAAAAGGAAAAGAACCTATGACTATCCAAACGAACTCTAAAGGACGAGTTGAAGAAGGATGCTATGTGCATCCAGAGAGACAACTGATAAATTGGAAGTATGGATAGAATGATTTTACGTTATGTGTGAATAGGAACATGCATGTGTGCATGTACGTATGTAGGCATGTATGTACGTACGAGTGCATACACACACATATCCACCCAGTTGTGTGTAATGGTAGCCATGTCTCGGTAAGGGTGGGAGGGAAAAAGGGGGCGGGGGGAATTCACGTGATTATTTTGTTGCATATTTGAAAGGAATAGCAAGCTGTGCCTAGTAAATTTGGAGCTTCACGTGCGCTCCTCTTACTTACGGTACCATGTCGTGGAAGTGCTTGCTTTATTCCATTAACTGAAAATAAAATAAATTTCCAAAAAAAAAAAAAAAAAAAGGTTATGTTAACGACCAACAAAATGGCAGGAATTCGTTCTGAGGATTATCCAAGATGACTTAAGTGTGGTAGTAGGGCCTCTCCAAATCCTCGAACTTTCAAACTTATGGTTTGTAAATTAGCTATTGTTTATAAAAGGTATCTACGGTCCTACTTTCAACCCTTCTCCAGCTCTTCTGGACGAAAGGGCTGTCACTGAGCCAGCAATAGCGAAAGAACGTTGCTCGAGGACGTGCGGCAGGAGGCTCCCCGAAGTCAGGATTCAACGTCGAACCTCCTTTTCCAAGCTCTCCCTGCACGGAGTCATTCAGAAAAGAGGGGGCAAGGTATTCCGGCTGAGGGTAGGGCTTGATTCTATTCCTCACCGGGTTGCTACGGAAACCTTGGGAATGCGGAAGGGCCAGACGGATTGAGAGAAACCAGTAGCGTCACCCACCAATCACCTGTGCAGTGCCCGCCCCTACGACCACAGGCAGACCTCCACGGTTTCACAGGTAAGGCCGAGGTGCAAAATCGTATCCACCTAATGTTTCACTGAACAGATTTACAGGTAACACAGGTAGCTTGGATTACGCGCTTCATTTTACGCGGAAACACCTGACGATATTAAAATCCAGAGAAATAATCATTACCGCTGTACAGTTCAACTGCAAACGGGTCACAGAGGAACATCGTGGCCCATCGAACAGAAATTGCTAAAGAGGTCGAATGACTTCTCACTCTGTTCTTCTCAAGAGCCCATGCTCCACACCACCAAATTCGAGCTCTACGACGCAGCAAGTGCACATCCACACTCCAAGTTCGGCTGATCGGCCAATAGATGGCGGTCCACTGTGGGGCAGGTTTGGCGGGTGACGTCAGTAAAGGACAGAGCAGTATGCAGACGAGGAGACTGTTGTCAACGCTTTCTCTCAGCAGACGGGCGCCTGGAAAAGGTAGATGTGGAGGGTCGGAGGGGCCTGGCGAGTTGGTAGGCGTTGAAACGCTTGCGGGTGCGCGGGGTTTGCGCGCGCGCGTGTAGTGTAGCGTGTGCCGTTGGGCTGTGGAAGCGTCGCGTGAGTGATCGTGTGTTTAGAGTGTGCGGGTGGCTAGGGGGTGGTGGAGCGCGGCGCTGAGCGTCATACTTACCTGGCAGGGGTGATTCCATGATCACGAAGGTGGTTTCCCCAGGGCGAGGCTCGCCCATTGCACTCCGGGCGAGCTGACCCCTGCGATTTCCCCAAATGTGGGAAACTCGACTGCAAAATTTGTGATAGTGGGGGACTGCGTTCGCGCTCTCCCCTGTCTGAGGCGTCGAAAAGACAGAGGCAGAACAGCTGCAGCCTTTTGAGAGCAGAAGAGGTAAGGCTGGCGCCTTGCCTGCGGAAAGGTGCTCCGCGTGTTCAGCGCAGTCCCTGCGGGCCTGGGGCCGCAAGCCTGCCCCACTTTGTGCCCCCACCTTGCCGCGCAGCTCTGAACACCTTAGTGGCGGACACACCCACGCGGTAGCCTCAGATTTGCGCGGGACTTACACGAGAGGGACAAGCGTGCGAGTCACACGCAAATTACCGAGGAAACTAGAGCTGCACACTCTTCTCTTTTGGCCCTCCTCAAACCAGCGCTCGCTCAGGCGCTCATCAATCCTACCTACTCGCGGCTTCTTTTCGGAAGGGCGCTTCTCCTGTACTTTCCCGGAGCTTCACCTTTCATTCCAACTTGGGTTTCTGTGCCCAAAGGGCTCAAAAAGCTGTGCCTACGTACCCTTCGTCGCAGCGATACCACCTCTAGCTCTGGATCCCAAAGAGACCATCAACACGGCCAAAGGACCCACGTGTGCAAACGTATTTTTGTAGCGGCTCCTCTCGTGGTGGCCAAGAATTGGAAATTGAGGGGATGCCCGTTCCCAATCGGGGGGCGGCTGGACAAGCTGTGGTACACGAGCGAGCGTACCGGCAGTGCTACCGTTGCTTCCCTAAGAAAGGGTGAGCAGGCGGGTTTCAGAAAAACCTGGGAAGACCTGCGTCACCTGCTGCTGAGTGAAGTGAGCAGAAGCAGTACCCTGTCCACACAGCAGCACTGGGCGATGGCCGACTTAGCCCTCTCTTCTCAGCAAATGCGATGATCCAAGAGAGAACCCCACAAGACTGACGCGGGTGGGAGCACAGTGTCGGCTCTGTTGTTCCGTTTTTCCCTTTGGCTGATTCCTCTTTCCCCACACGACTGATGTGGAAATAGGTTTGATGTGCCTTGTTGATGTGCATCCTGTTACCAGAGTGCAGCCCGCGGTCTGGGGAGGCGGGAAGTTGACAAGTCAACATCGGGTATAAACAGGAACCTTCATCACCATAAAGCAAGCAAGCAAGCAAGCAAGCAAGCAAGCAAGCAAGCAACGAGCAAAAGCAGGTGGGACGATAGGGAGGTAGGTAGGTAGGTAAAAGGAAAGCGGTGGTGTGGTTGGAGAGCGTGTGAGAACACACGTACAGCTGTTCGCGGAGGGAAAGAGAAGGCTTGAGATTGACGGCAACACCCCCGCAAGCAGCGCGAGAAGGAAGAGGAGAGCGAGCGCAAGAAACGCTGACCTTCCGAAGGCGGAAAGTGCTGTCATGCATCATGACTCGACTTCTTTTGTCAACAGCAAGCTATTCCCCGAAGGGAAGTGCACCGTTCCCTGAAGTACTGCAATACTGGGTCGATGCGTGGAGCGGACGGAGCAAGCTCCTACTCCAACTCCCGGCCTCAAAAATCCATTTAATATATTGTCCTCGGATAGAGGACGTATCAGATATTAAACTGATAAGAACAGATACTACACTTGATCTTAGCCAAAAGGCCGAGAAGCGATAAAGAACACTCACCCCGCTCCCCTCACCCTTCGCTGCAGTACCCTTTTCCCACTCGCGCCCACTTCAGAACCTCGGACCGAGCCTCGCCCGCCCTCGGCTACCTCCTACACTCGAACCAAAGGTCTCCAGCCTTGCTCATCGACCCACCCACCCCAGCGCCTAAAAACACGACAGAAAGACGACCTTCACCCGATTTTAAACCTTTCTTCCCGAAAGAAAACGCTTTCCTGACACCCAGAAGCCCTTGCCTCCTGGCTCGCTCGACATTTGCATAGCTCTCCTCCCTGCCGCACTTCCCCTTTCCCGTCTTCAAGAGCCTCCAAAGGCTGCGGAGGAAGCCACCCAGCAGCGAGGGGATGTTCCTGCGCAAGGAAGACACGCACGGAAGGAACAAGCTAGCAGAGCTCCCTTTGCCCATAATCCACGTCACGCCCAGTCCCCCGATAACCGCAGCTGTTGATTGACTGAAGGCGTCCGGAAAAGACCGAAAGCATTCCGCTCAAGTCTTCGTCAACATCAATTGCCCTCGAGAGCAGCAACTGTCTTTTGCCCCTCATTTCTTCTCCAGCATTTACCACGTGCCTGGCCCTTAGCAGGCCCTCGAATCAGCTTTTCCAGACTGACTTGACTGCACTTGTTGCCTTTGGATGACTTTCTGAAATCGGTGATTGGCCAAAGGGTGGCCGAGGATCGTAGGTCTCCGTATAGGAGCAAGCTCCCATTCCTTCTCCCAGTTCCAATTGTCCGTGGATAGCGGATACAACAGATGTTAAACTGATGAGAACAGATATTTTACCTGTACTCAACTCGTATTAAAGGGGCACAGATTTACAGGTGTATGTTTAGCCATAGCGGGATTCCTCGCGGGATTTTTAAATGCACAAATACCACAGCGTAGGAAATAGAACCAAAGATCAAGCTGCACATCAGCAAATACCGTCTGGCAATGCCACAGACATAATCATACGAAGGGTTAGGCCTACTGCTTTGCAAAAGTCACTGAAATAAAAACGGCTTCCAATGACGATGACAAATGTGGGATGTCACAAGTGGGATATTCGCATATAATTTACTTGGGACTTCAAATTCATATTCAGTTTATAAGATGATAATCAAGACGAATAAAATATACGCGGCCATAAATGATCAATCAATAACCCCATAGCAATTCTTTACTAAAATTCAAGTCGTTCCTGATGCCATACATTTAATTGGGCATCCAACTTCATTCACTCTGGTGGTGATCACAATAGGGACGATCAATTTGTACGTACTTTCCCAACGTCTTCAACGTAGTTTCAACGTAGTTTCAACCTTGAAAGCAACAACAACGATAAATGAAGAGTTCTCAGTGAAACACTTAAAAAAATACATCCAAGAGAGCAGACTGTCAGTTCCATTACTGTGATTTTAAATTTAAGAGATTAAAAAAAAAAACAAAACAACCCACCCTATGCAATAGCAATCCAGAGGCACAGCAAGTCTTCCTTTTCTTCTTCTTTGCATATCGAAATGCTCACGGTTGTGAGGTTTGTGATAAAAGGAAACAAAATAAAATAAAAACTTGATCTAAGTTCGTTGCCAGGCTCATCGCTTCTTGGTCTCTTGAGTACAAAACAGCCAAGAGGAGCTCCGGGCACCCACTGGAACTTGACTGGAAGTTCATGATGGACAACTCAGGTGTGTGCGTGATGGGGGGGGTGGGGTGGGGGGCGGATGGGGACGTGGGGTTGCTCAGCGACATGTATTTTGGGTGTCCTCAAAGTGTAACGTTCTCAGTATGAAATCAAAAAAAAGAAAGAAAGGAAGAAATGAAGGAAGGAAGGAAGGAACGAGGGAGGAAGGGAAGGAGGGAGGGAGGGAAGGAAGGAAGGAAGGAAGGAAGGAAGGAAGGAAGGAAGGAAGGAAGGAAGGAGCGAGGGAGGAAGGGAAGGAGGGAGGGAGGGAAGGAAGGAAGGAAGGAAGAAGGAAAGAAAAGGAAAGAAAAGAAAACCTGATTATCAGAGTAATTATACTCTACAGGGTGGCAGATGTCCCCAGAAGTACTGCAATACCAACCACAGCTGCTAGTTGGAGGGCATGGTGCAAGCTCCCATTCCATCTCCCTGTTCCAAACATCCATCGGAAACATCATCTTCACTTAGAGAATGGATGGGGTTGTAAACTGCTAAGAACAGGCACTTTTGATGCCAACAATGTTCAAAGTTGTCAAACAAGTATTTCAACCAGGCAACATTCTTTGTGAGGTTTAACTATCAGTTTGCTGTTGAGAATAAACGCAGAAATATAAAATCACAAGCATGCATGCTGTCTATGCTCGTTGTGTTAAAATAGCATCTCTTTCTGATCCCCTTTGCCCACCCCTACCAGTCTGGTAAGTCAGTTCGTAAGTATCCAGTAGAAATGGGCAATAGCTGGCAGGAAGATTGTAAAGGGCAACCTGGAAGTCATGTGCAAACAGTCCCAGAGATCAAAGGAGCATCGGTTTGCCAATCGTGTCATATATTTACCCCAAATCACATCCGGGTGACGTGTTTTGAATCAGGGGAAGCCATTTAGGCTTTGCTGCCTTTGCTCCCTTTGGTCCTACCTATGACATATAAAAATCTTGGACAAATCCCAGATCTCGACAGCAAAGACCAGCAGAGCACCGAGCGGTGTTGATAATTTTGAGACCATATGGACGCATTAACTTGACAGTTTTACTGACAACTTTCCAGTGCTTCAAATCTGATACCCCAAGGTGTCACAGATAAAAATCAAGTCTGTTTTCCCCAAAACCCTATACAAACGAGGCCTCGAACTCCTGCCACCCCTAGCCCTTTTCCATCTCTGGGATGGAATTCTAGGTGAATTCAAGCAATTCTAAGGAGTTATTTTCCCCAACTTTATGACAATAAATTTAACAACTTAAGCAAAATGGAAGGATAATTGCAAAAATCGAAAGAGTTAGGTCAGCAGCAGAAGAAATAGAGTATCGAAACAGACCTGTTTGAGAAAAAGAAATCGAACAGGCCACCAATGAGCTTCTGAAGAGAAAAGCTTATTATCCAGCACCAGGTAGATGTACAAGTGAGTTCTGTCAAACTTTTAAAGATCAACTAAGTCCAAGAGTAAACAAATTATTTGCAATAAGAGGTAAAGAAGAGATTCAAACGAACTCCTTGTGTGAAGCACATATGATACTGATACCTAACCCAGGGAGAGCAAAAACAGAAAAAGAAAAGTTTAGACCGATTTCGTTAATGAATACGGATGCAAAAATCCTAAAGATGCTAGCTAATAGATTGATTATATAACAATATATTACAAAGATTACCTATTGGGATCGAGTTGGATTTATAGCAGGAATGCAGGACTTAGCATAAGGAAAACTATTAAAACAACTGATTACATCAATAACAAAGGTTTTAAAAATCATGTGATGATATCGGTGGTGCAGGAAAAGCTTTTGGAAAAGTTCAACACTCATTTCTATTAAGAAAAAGCACTTGCAAGTATTGGCTAACTGTGTTTTTCCTTAAAGTGGTAGCAAAAGAAAGAAGCATGGATCCAAAACCATTAGCAGGCATTATTTGTAAAGGGAATAAATTAAAATCCTTCCCAATAAAATCAGGAGGGAAACAAGGATGCCCACTGTCACCAATAGTATTCCATACTGGATTGGAAATCCTAGGAATAGCAGTAAGAGAAGAAAAAGAAAGGGAGGGAATTAGAATAGGGAACGCGGTAATAAATCCGTCTCCTTTTGCAGAGATGATGACATACTTGGAAAATCCCAAAGATTCAGCTAAAAGGTTAGGTGAAACAATTACTAATTTTAGTGAAGGAGCAGGATTAGAAAGTCAGTTCGCAGAAATCATTGGCATGCCGAAAAATATATATATATCTCTGAAAACTCTGCAAGAAGAGACAGTAGGCAGTGTAAAGTACCTGGGAGTGCACCTGCCAAAACAAACCCAGGAACAATATACGCTAAATTGTATCAAAAAAGAAAAAAACTTCTCATAGAAATGAAATCAGATGTAGAGAATTGGAGAAATATTAATTGTTCCTGGGTGGGCAGGGGCCATATAATAAAAATGACAACTTTATCCTTTAATTTATATATTCAATACCACCCCAATTAAATTACCAGCATTTTATTATACTAAATTCGAGAAAAAAAATGCAATAACAAAATTCGTCTGAATGAACCAAAAGTTAAGAACACCAAAGGAAAGAGTAAAAACATATGCATATATACATATATGCACATACATATACATATATGTCATCATACATAATGTAAAGAGGCTTAACAGAACCAGATATTAAACTTATTTTAAGGCAGTAATTACCAAAATTTGCTGGTAGTAGCTAAGAAATGGAAAAGCAGGTAGATCAATGGAATAAAGCAGACATGCGATTTACAGCAGCAGATTAACATAGCAACCTTGTATTTGACAAGTGTAAAGACTTAAGATTGCGGGATAAGAATTCACCACGTGGGTAAAAGATGCTGGGAAAACAGTATGGCAGAAACTGGGCATGGACCAATATCTCACAGCATCTACCAAGAGAAGGTCGAAATGAACAAGTGGCCTAGTTGTAAAGGAAGAGTTTAAAATAAACTTAGAAGAACATGGAACATATTACTTTATCGGAATGATGGATAGGCCAACAGTTGATGAATAAACAGGAAACAGAGAGCAGAGTCAGGTGTAAAATGGGTAATTTCAATTACGTTAAATTAAGTACGTTTTATCCAAGTAAAACAAATAGAGTCAAGACAGGAAGGAAAGCAGAAAATTGGGGGAGGGAGATTTTATAGACAGTTTATCAAAGAAAAATCTCATAACCTAAAACATTTAAAGAACGTCGCCAAATGCATCAGAATATGAGTCGTTCATTCCCCAACGGAGAAATGGTCAAAGGACAGTAACAGGAAGTTTTCGAATGAAGAAATCGAAACCATTTATAGTCCTCTGAAAAAAATGTTCGAAATCATTATCAGTTAGAAAAAATGCAGATTAAAACCACCTTGGGATATCATCTCACACCGAGCAGACTGGCTAAAATGACACAAGGGGAAAGTGACAGATGTTGGAGAGGAAGTGCAAAAATCGGGAGGCTAATTCGCGGTCGACGGAATTGTGTGATTCAGCCATTTTGGAGAGCAATCTGGAAGCGGGCCCAAAGTCCGGTAAGCATTAAACTATCTACACCAAAGGACCCAGCAATATACCACTACTTGGTATATGTCCGGAGGTGATTAGGGAAAAAGGAAAAGAACCTATGACTATCCAAACGAACTCTAAAGGACGAGTTGAAGAAGGATGCTATGTGCATCCAGAGAGACAACTGATAAATTGGAAGTATGGATAGAATGATTTTACGTTATGTGTGAATAGGAACATGCATGTGTGCATGTACGTATGTAGGCATGTATGTACGTACGAGTGCATACACACACATATCCACCCAGTTGTGTGTAATGGTAGCCATGTCTCGGTAAGGGTGGGAGGGAAAAAGGGGGCGGGGGGAATTCACGTGATTATTTTGTTGCATATTTGAAAGGAATAGCAAGCTGTGCCTAGTAAATTTGGAGCTTCACGTGCGCTCCTCTTACTTACGGTACCATGTCGTGGAAGTGCTTGCTTTATTCCATTAACTGAAAATAAAATAAATTTCCAAAAAAAAAAAAAAAAAAAAGGTTATGTTAACGACCAACAAAATGGCAGGAATTCGTTCTGAGGATTATCCAAGATGACTTAAGTGTGGTAGTAGGGCCTCTCCAAATCCTCGAACTTTCAAACTTATGGTTTGTAAATTAGCTATTGTTTATAAAAGGTATCTACGGTCCTACTTTCAACCCTTCTCCAGCTCTTCTGGACGAAAGGGCTGTCACTGAGCCAGCAATAGCGAAAGAACGTTGCTCGAGGACGTGCGGCAGGAGGCTCCCCGAAGTCAGGATTCAACGTCGAACCTCCTTTTCCAAGCTCTCCCTGCACGGAGTCATTCAGAAAAGAGGGGGCAAGGTATTCCGGCTGAGGGTAGGGCTTGATTCTATTCCTCACCGGGTTGCTACGGAAACCTTGGGAATGCGGAAGGGCCAGACGGATTGAGAGAAACCAGTAGCGTCACCCACCAATCACCTGTGCAGTGCCCGCCCCTACGACCACAGGCAGACCTCCACGGTTTCACAGGTAAGGCCGAGGTGCAAAATCGTATCCACCTAATGTTTCACTGAACAGATTTACAGGTAACACAGGTAGCTTGGATTACGCGCTTCATTTTACGCGGAAACACCTGACGATATTAAAATCCAGAGAAATAATCATTACCGCTGTACAGTTCAACTGCAAACGGGTCACAGAGGAACATCGTGGCCCATCGAACAGAAATTGCTAAAGAGGTCGAATGACTTCTCACTCTGTTCTTCTCAAGAGCCCATGCTCCACACCACCAAATTCGAGCTCTACGACGCAGCAAGTGCACATCCACACTCCAAGTTCGGCTGATCGGCCAATAGATGGCGGTCCACTGTGGGGCAGGTTTGGCGGGTGACGTCAGTAAAGGACAGAGCAGTATGCAGACGAGGAGACTGTTGTCAACGCTTTCTCTCAGCAGACGGGCGCCTGGAAAAGGTAGATGTGGAGGGTCGGAGGGGCCTGGCGAGTTGGTAGGCGTTGAAACGCTTGCGGGTGCGCGGGGTTTGCGCGCGCGCGTGTAGTGTAGCGTGTGCCGTTGGGCTGTGGAAGCGTCGCGTGAGTGATCGTGTGTTTAGAGTGTGCGGGTGGCTAGGGGGTGGTGGAGCGCGGCGCTGAGCGTCATACTTACCTGGCAGGGGTGATTCCATGATCACGAAGGTGGTTTCCCCAGGGCGAGGCTCGCCCATTGCACTCCGGGCGAGCTGACCCCTGCGATTTCCCCAAATGTGGGAAACTCGACTGCAAAATTTGTGATAGTGGGGGACTGCGTTCGCGCTCTCCCCTGTCTGAGGCGTCGAAAAGACAGAGGCAGAACAGCTGCAGCCTTTTGAGAGCAGAAGAGGTAAGGCTGGCGCCTTGCCTGCGGAAGGGTGCTCCGCGTGTTCAGCGCAGTCCCTGCGGGCCTGGGGCCGCAAGCCTGCCCCACTTTGTGCCCCCACCTTGCCGCGCAGCTCTGAACACCTTAGTGGCGGACACACCCACGCGGTAGCCTCAGATTTGCGCGGGACTTACACGAGAGGGACAAGCGTGCGAGTCACACGCAAATTACCGAGGAAACTAGAGCTGCACACTCTTCTCTTTTGGCCCTCCTCAAACCAGCGCTCGCTCAGGCGCTCATCAATCCTACCTACTCGCGGCTTCTTTTCGGAAGGGCGCTTCTCCTGTACTTTCCCGGAGCTTCACCTTTCATTCCAACTTGGGTTTCTGTGCCCAAAGGGCTCAAAAAGCTGTGCCTACGTACCCTTCGTCGCAGCGATACCACCTCTAGCTCTGGATCCCAAAGAGACCATCAACACGGCCAAAGGACCCACGTGTGCAAACGTATTTTTGTAGCGGCTCCTCTCGTGGTGGCCAAGAATTGGAAATTGAGGGGATGCCCGTTCCCAATCGGGGGGCGGCTGGACAAGCTGTGGTACACGAGCGAGCGTACCGGCAGTGCTACCGTTGCTTCCCTAAGAAAGGGTGAGCAGGCGGGTTTCAGAAAAACCTGGGAAGACCTGCGTCACCTGCTGCTGAGTGAAGTGAGCAGAAGCAGTACCCTGTCCACACAGCAGCACTGGGCGATGGCCGACTTAGCCCTCTCTTCTCAGCAAATGCGATGATCCAAGAGAGAACCCCACAAGACTGACGCGGGTGGGAGCACAGTGTCGGCTCTGTTGTTGCGTTTTTCCCTTTGGCTGATTCCTCTTTCCCCACACGACTGATGTGGAAATAGGTTTGATGTGCCTTGTTGATGTGCATCCTGTTACCAGAGTGCAGCCCGCGGTCTGGGGAGGCGGGAAGTTGACAAGTCAACATCGGGTATAAACAGGAACCTTCATCACCATAAAGCAAGCAAGCAAGCAAGCAAGAAACGAACAAAAGCAGGTGGGACGATAGGTGGGTAGGTAGGTAGGTAGGTAAAAGGAAAGCGGTGGTGTGGTTGGAGAGCGTGTGAGAACACACGTACAGCTGTTCGCGGAGGGAAAGAGAAAGCTTGAGATTGGCGGCAACACCCCCGCAAGCAGCGCGAGGAGGAAGAGGAGAGCGAGCGTAGGAAACGCTGACCTTCCGAAGGCGGAAAGTGCTGTCATGCATCATGACTCGACTTCTTTTGTCAACAGCAAGCTATTCCCCGAAGGGAAGTGCACCGTTCCCTGAAGTACTGCAATACTGGGTCGATGCGTGGAGCGGACGGAGCAAGCTCCTACTCCAACTCCCGGCCTCAAAAATCCATTTAATATATTGTCCTCGGATAGAGGACGTATCAGATATTAAACTGATAAGAACAGATACTACACTTGATCTTAGTCAAAAGGCCGAGAAGCGATAAAGAACACTCACCCCGCTCCCCTCACCCTTCGCTGCAGTACCCTTTTCCCACTCGCGCCCACTTCAGAACCTCGGACCGAGCCTCGCCCGCCCTCGGCTACCTCCTACACTCGAACCAAAGGTCTCCAGCCTTGCTCATCGACCCACCCACCCCAGCGCCTAAAAACACGACAGAAAGACGACCTTCACCCGATTTTAAACCTTTCTTCCCGAAAGGAAACGCTTTCCTGACACCCAGAAGCCCTTGCCTCCTGGCTCGCTCGACATTTGCATAGCTCTCCTCCCTGCCGCACTTCCCCTTTCATTTCTCCTTCCCTTTCTGTTTTTCTTTTATTTCTTTCATTTCTATTTGTTATTCAAAGACCTTCAGAAATTATGGAGAAACCCACCGGCCAGGACGAGAAATAAGGATGCCCTGATCACCTTGATGGACGACCAGCACTTCATGGATGCCTTGCATTGCTGGCTTTCTGAGTATCTCTTTTCCTTCTCAGGGCCCTGCGCAACACAAAAGGCTGAAGAAGAAGGTGGAAAAAAGATGGCATTTTCAGTTTGATGGAATATTCCTGGCAAAATAAAGTATGATAGGATGGGAGTTAATCCAACTCAGTTTTCCAAAACTCCCTGTTAACGTAGTCCGAACCTAGTTTCAGTGACTCGAAATCCCATGGCCACACCCTTCTTCCACCCTACCTCTTCCTTAATTTGTGTAGCACATTTCCATCGTCCTCACACAGTTATGAAAGCTACAGGCCACAGCCTGGTGACCCTGCTAAGAGATCAGGTTTAGATACACTCCTAAGCTGTATATCTTTTTATTCATTTAATGTATGCTGTGCCCCCCCGATCTTCAGCAGCTGACAGAACACCCTGCCAAAAGCGATGTTCCCTAGGTCACTCTCAACAAAGGAGAACACAGAGACAAAAAAACTCATCATGGCCAACCAGGAATCCGGCCTCACTAGAGCTCCCCAGCTTTTGTGCTCTCCTTGAGGGAAACACTCACCTAGTTGAGTATAAAAACCATCAGTTCTTTGAATGTGGCTAGCATTTTCCATCATGAGTCCTTCGGAACTGTCTTGGATCACTGTCTTGCTGAGAAGAGCTAAATCTATCCTAGTTGATCATTGCACAATGTTAATGTTAGTGTGTACAATGTTCTCCTGGTTCTGCTGACTTCACTGAACAGCAGTGCATGTAAGTCTCTTCAGGTTTCTCTAAAATCTGCATGCTCATTATTTCAAATAGCAGAAATAGTATTCCATTACATTCAACAATTTGTTTAGTCGTTCCCCAAGTGATGGGCATCCCCTCAATTTCCAATTCTTGGCCACTACAAAAGACCTGCTATAAATATTTTTTGTACATGTGGGTGGGTCCCTTTGCCTTCTTTATCATCTCATTGTGATACAGACCTAGTAGCTCTTTTGCTGGACCAAAGGGTATGCAGAGTTTGGCTGGCCTTTGGGCATAGTTCCAACTAGCTCTCCAGAATGGGTCAGTTCCCTACTCCACCAACAATGCATTCATTAATTTTCCAGTTTTCCTACATCTTCTCCAACATATATCATTTTTATTTTCTGTCATTTTCTCCTATCTCCATCTCATGGGTGTTTTAATCTCTCCTTCTCTCCATAGTGATTTAAAGAATATTTTTCATATGACTAAAGACAGCTTTAATTTCTTCCTCTGAAAAGTGCCTATTCATATCCTTTGGCCATTTATCATTTGGGGAAAGACTTGTATTCTTATAAAATTGGACTCAGTTCTCTATTTCTTGGGAAATCAGGTCTTTGTCAGAGACACTTGTTGTAGAAATTGTTTTCCAGCTTTCTGCTTTCCTTCTAAACTTGATTGCATTGATTTTGTTTGTGCAAAATCTTTTTAACTTAGTATAATCAAAATTACCCATTTTGCATCTTGTAATGCTCTCTATCTCTCATTTGGTCATAAATTCTTCCCTTCTCTGTCAATCTGACAGGTAAACTATTCCTTACTCTCCTAATTTGCTTATCATTATCACCCTTTATTTCTACATCTTGTACCCATTTTCACCTTATCTTGGTATAAGGTATGAGTTCTTGGTCTATACCTAGTCTCTGCCATGCTGTTTTCCAGTTTTCCCAGTAGTTGTCAAGTAGTGAGTTCTTATCCCAGAAGCTAGAGTCCTTGGGGGTATCAAACAGTAGATTTCTATAGTCATTTACTACTGTGTCTTGTGTACCTACCCTAATATACTGATCCACCACTCTACTTCTACTTATACTACTGTGCTGAAATATATGAAATGTGTGATGAATATAGAGAGGTATGGAAAGATCCCTAGGAAAGGATTCAAAGTGAACTAAGCAGAGCCAAGAAAACAATATACACAATAACTGCAACAATGGAAATAGAATCAACAAATTAGAAGGAAATTAACAAAATGATGACGATCAAATAAGGCTAAGGTGATGTGATAAGACACCTCAAACCTATCCCCCCCCCCCTCCTTTTTTTGATTTGCACATGTTTTGGGGATTTTTCTACGTACGGATCATTTGTGCTGACCTTTCTCTTCCTTCTCCGCAATAAAAAAATCCTATTAGTCATATGGGGTGGCTCTCAGGGAAAAGGAGGGAGAAGGGGAGGGATACATAGGATCCCATGGTGAAGTAAGAAACAGAAAATATAAATAGTTTCTTCTTTTGGCATCTTCCCTTCTCAGTCCAGGCTGCACAGCAGTTGCCCCCATTGCCATGGCTGAGTCTCTGCAGGCATTGAAGGGCCTTACCTGAGAGGCTGCCCTGAGTTTCTGTTCTTACCCAGATCCCAATACCAAGGATTTCCTATTGCAACCAACAGTGTTAAGAGTAAAAGATTCCCCCAAAGTCACTGGATTTCTATGCAAAGGTTCTCAAAATGACACTGGTTCTAAAGCAGATTTTTTTCCACTAGGAACTTTCCACTCAATTTCTTGACTTTTGAGTACCAAATGATATCCCAAAAGATAACAGTTCGGACATTTTCCAGAAAGGGTACACTTGAGTTAGCACACAACTGAGACGCTAAATATGATGAAAACCTGCCTTAGCATAATGGCAAGTCGGACCTTTGGGGTTTTTGACACTAGAAATTTCTGTTCTTGATCTCCCAGATGACTGGAAAAACATTTGAGGCATTAAGAGTGAAATTTGTGAAGAAATGTGATGAAGGCAAAAGGAAAGGACTGGCATTTATTCAAAATACTAATGGCTACTGGATTGAAATTCTGAATTCTAAATATCTGATTACTCACACTTAATTTTGCCAGAATGATACACTTCTGATATTCTTTGAAGACACTTTGAAAAAGAGGAACAATGTCATTCAAGCTTTGTTAGACTAAAGGAAGAATGCAGAATATATTTACATAGTCCTCTCTCCACTTGAAATCTTCTCTTCAGATCTATTCATAACCATTTTATTATATTTTACATTTACTATTCATATTCATTGTATATCTTCCAACTAGCTGAAATACTATAGTTCCAGGTCTGTCCTTGAATATTGTCATGAATTTTTGCCTTTCATGTAATAATTCTGCCTTTTATGCTTCCTGAACATCAGTTCTCTTTGCCTTTTAACTTTTACTTAATCATCATTTAAAAATATTACGTTTTTGTGTTCTGATATCTTCTGATATTTAAATGCATTAGGAGTAACTTTTTAGAATAGAATGTAAGGTGTGTGGTACACACCTTGAAATTTGATGTGAACTTCAAATGGAAAAATTGGGGAATTTAGGGTAAAGTATTGGTTGCGTTCAAGCTGATTCCTGCCCTAAGAGGCAACTTTTAAAAATCCCATCAGGTATTAATAAGGATGGTCGTGTTTAATAAAGTACTTTTAAAGTGACAGAAAAGATGTAAATATGACAGAAATATGTTAATACCAGATGTAATATTGCTTGCCAATTCCCTTAAATGATCCTAGCAATGTCAGAACTTCGGCAATGTCCTTGTGTTCCTACTCTTAAGATAGTTACTATTTCTAAATGAATTATTCCATAATCTGTTTGCTTTAGTATTAGCTACAAATGTGCAGGTCAGGATGTTTGGATGTGTGTGGTTTTTCTCTATTTTGATACATCTTTTTTATTTTATTTCAGCAGCTATGGTATACTTGGATTACAATTATTTGATAGGGGTTATGACTGTGCAATGTTGGGTAAGGTTGAAGAAAGCATTTTCTTTTTTCTTTTTGTGTTGAGAGGCCTAACAGTTGCATGTTCCTTGTAAGGCTGTTATATAAATTTTGAGCACTTTTAGTAATATGCTTTCTAAAAAACTGTTCTGATGCTTATTGTGAGTATTGTATGTAATGTGACTATTTAGAGCCTTTTGTGGGAGAGGGCTGCCTTCATGTTAGATTACCATAATATGTTTTGTTAATGTAATTTTTGTTGATCATTCCACACATACAGTCACTCAGAGCAAGAGGGCCTGAGTTTTATAATCATTACCATGAACTGAGGTCCAAATTCGAATGAAGTAGGGATGGGAAAGTAGTATCAACTGAGTTTAACATGCAACATTGTCAAAAGAAGATTTTTGTAACCACAGAGCTGTAGCTCCATTAGAAACTGTGAATTTCCAAATAAACCTGAATACTCATCTTCATTTAAAATAATGTCTATTTACTTGTGACTAGGTTGCACTGAACCACATGATAAGTCCCTCCCACCTTGGGATTTTACGTCATTGAGGAGGCTAGCTTGAGCTGGATCTCAGCTCTTCAAATCCTTGCCCCATTCTGTTGTGATGCATAGCATGAAGGGTAATGAGCCAGAATGAAATGGTTTTCCTTGCCCAGATTGGGAAGGATGACTGGGGTCTCACGAAGAGGCCTTGTTAGTTCCTACTATCTCCTCCCCCTTTTCTCCTAAAAACATAAAAACCTTTTCCTGTGAGCCTGTTGGTGAGGTCACCTCAGTCCCTCTCCCTTGTTTTCCTCCTAATTCAGGCAATTCTTCCAGATTCTAGTTGCCATAGGATTGGAGAGACAGGTCTACAACTTCTCTTCCTTAAAAGAAACCCTCCCTGCACTTGCCTGGCTTTGGATTCCACTGCTGACATCTAATATAAAAAGCAAAATTAAAAATAAAAGTCTTATCTGTAACAAAAACTTTAAAATTCACTTAAAAATTAAGTGAATAAGATCTTGCACCTCTACCTATGAAACTGTGGAGGGAGGGAGGCATGAATCTACTGCTTCTGGTTGTAAATGCATGCATTGGACAGATGATTCATGGGTTTCTTTCAATCCATCTGGCTCAGCAGCATTGCTACAGTTTCCTTAGCAGTGTTGTGAGGAGGAGAATCAGGTTAACTCTCAGTCAGAACATCTTGCCACCTACAGTCTGAATGGTTCTGTGCAGGGAGAGCTTGGGGGGAGAAAGGTGCAGCAGTATCAAACATTTCGTCCTGACTTTAGGGAGCCTCCTGCTGAAAGTCCTTGAAATTTTCATGAGTGGAGAGCAATGTTCTTACCCTATGGCTCAATGACAGCTCCCTTGTTTGAGGAATGGAAAGGGGTTTAATCTTGAATATATTGGATCTTTGTATAAGCAATAGCTAATTTGCAAACCATAAATTTGAACGTTTCAGGATTTGGGAAACCCTACTACCAGATTTAATCATCTTGGATAATAACAGGAACTATTCTGGCACTAATCATAGTCATAACCGTAACCTTTCAGAATAAAGAATCTACTTTCCAATTAGTCGGATTTGCCAAAATCAAGAAATAACAGTTTGTTAGAATCTGGCTACGAAATGTATCACAACACAATTACAGGTAGAGCTTTGAAAGAATTGGATCTGACCAATGACACGATGTTGCTATGAAACTCTATTAGATAAGGGTGGAGACATAGATGGACACATACGTACATACATACATGTACACACTAGTATACACATCAATAATTGAGACAGTATACTCAATGAATTTTCGAGAAGAGAATTTCTTATCTTAGCACAACTGAAAATTCCTTGACATGATCAAAAAAAAAGAAGTGACTGTACATTTCTTCTGCCTAGAAAGTTGTTTTTACAATGCTTTATCTTTTTCTTTTGTATATATACATATCATATCATTTTTTATATCCAAATAGGCATTTATGTATTTGAAAATACATTTTGCTATTGCCATGTACTTCGCATCAGCATGTAAAAAGAATCTGAATGTCTGTGCATTTTAAATAGTATTTGAATAAAAATAAGAGCATATCTCTCTCAAGTCATCCTACTGGTGCTGCCTCCATGATGCGGCCATGTAACTCTTCCTGCCACTGTCGCACACTTGAGAGAGCAGAATGTCCCCTGGACTTGTAGTTACAGGACCAAGGTCTAAATCTCACCTGTGCTACAACTACCTGTGTGACCTTGGGGATCTCATTGAACTCACTCGGCCCTCAGGTTCTTCAACTGAAAAATGAGGAGGCTGTACTAGGTGGCCCAAAAGGCCCCTTCCAGCTCAAGATCCTGCCAGCTTTATTGACTACATGCCCGTAATAATGAGGCAGAAAGAATGAAAAGGAAACCAATGGCCAAATAAACATATCAAGACCAGGAAAACTCAAGGGCCATGGGCTCCAGGCACACAATTTAGGGAGAAGGCTGAGGCTTCCAGTTTCCTGAATTCTGGGAGGCAGGAGATGAGGCTTCCATTCAGAGATCCTTAGTCCACCTTCAGAGGTCAGCATGCCCACCCCAAACACCTTGACCTCTCCTAAAGTGTACCTTTGTGGGGGGAAGCAATAAAGCAGGACACCTCCCCATCTTCATCAGAGGATAGAGAAGGACAGAGTGGGGAGGGATGCATGGCAGGCTTCTCGAAAACACAGCCTCTCCCACTTTCTCTAGGATGTGGTGCCCAGGTTAAGACAGGTACCTAGGCCTCACATCTTTTTGTTCATGTTCTTTCCTAAAGGAAATGCAAATCTGGGCTAAGGAGCGATCAATGCTGTGCCAACCTCACCCTCTCCCTAGAAACAACTACGAACTCACAAGCTGACTGGGAACAGAAGATGAAATTGTCATGGTAATCACATAAAGGCCAATTCACTAGGAGGGTGGGAATGGGACCTCACAAAGCTAGGGGCTTTTTTCCTTCCTTTTACAGGTTTGGTCCTAGGTATGGCCTTTTTGTTTTTTCCATTGTAATATAAACTTTAAACCAGAAATCTCTTTTCTCTCAGTTATAGCCTATTGATAACTTCCAGTGCATTAATTATTGTTGTTGCTCTGTCCTTCCAGTCAGATCTGACTCTTCATGACCCCTATCCATAGGGGGTTTCCTGGCAAAGATACTGGAGTGCTTTGCCATTTCCTTCTTCAGTGGCAAGTGAAGGTTAAGTGACTTGACCAAGGTCACATAGCTAAGAAGTTTCTGAGGCTGGATTTGAACTTGGGTCTTCCTGACTCCACAGCATCCAGTTTCTTTATCTTACAGTATCTCCAAGTTAATGTGTTCATGCAGTATTACCTTTGCATTTGGCATATCAGGAAGGCCTCATTAGTTATCTCCCATAAGTACATGGACAATTAGCTCTATATAGTTTGTGCAATTGGACAGCTTCCCGTACATAGCTTAAATTATTTGCTTTAATATTAATTCACCTCTGCCATAAGCAAATTAGGAGGGCAAGGAATAGTTTATCTTTCACATCTATCGAGAGGGGAAGAACTTATGACCAAACAAGAGATAAAGGACATTATAAAATGCAAAATGGATAATTTTGAATACATTAAATGAAAAGGATTTTGTGCAAATAAAACTAATGCCACTGAGATTGGAAGGAAAGCAGAAAGCTGGGAAACAATTTTGAAGGAAGTGCTTTTGATAAAGGCTTCATTTCTCCAACATATAGAGAACTGAATCAAATTTATAAGCATACATGTCATTCCCCTATAGATCAGTGGTCAAAGGATATGAACAGGAAGTTTTCAGAAAAAGAAATCAAAGCTATCTATAGTCATATAAAATGCTCTAAATCACATTTGGTGAGAAAAATGCAAATTAAAACTACTCTGAGGCACCACCTCACACCAGTTGGTTTGGCTAATGTGACAGAAAAGGAAAATGATAAATATAGAAGATGTGGGGAAATTGAAACACTAATGCATTGTTGGTGATGTTCTGAACCAATTCACCATAATGGCAGCTCTTTGCCTAGTAACTAAAAATGGAAATTGAGGGAATGTTCATCAATTAGGGAATGGTTGGACAAGTTGTGGTATATGAATGTGATGGGATACTATTGTGCTATAAGAAATGACAAGCAGGAGTGAGGGGAGAAAAAGCAGAAGATTGTCCACAGTTACAGCTGTATTGTTCAATGACTAACTTCTATAGATTTGGCTCTTTTGAGCAATGCAAGGTTCTAAGACAACTCCAAAAGACTCATGATGGGAAATGGTATCCACGCCCAGAGAAAGAATTACAGAGTCTGGATGCAGAGCAAAGCACACTATTTGTTCTCTGTCTTTTTGCTTTGTTTCTTCTTTCTTATGGTTCATTCCACTGGTTATAATTCTTCTTTGCAACATGACTAATATGAAATGATGTCTAATGGAAATGTATATGGAGAGCCTATAACAGATTGCATGCCATCTTGGAGAGGGGAAGAGGGGAAGGGAGGAAGGAGAAAATCTATAACTCAAAACTTGTGGAACCGAAAATAAATAAATAAATAAAAATAAATGACAAGCAGAATGGTTTCAGAAAGACTTACATGAAGTAATGCCAAATGAAGTGAACAGACTAGACCATTGTTCATGTTAATATTATGTGATGATCAAATATGATATACTTAGCTTTTCTCAACACTACAATGATTCAAGACAATTCCAAAAGACTCATGATGGAAAATGCTATCCACAACCAGAGAAAGAACTGTGGAGTCTGAATGCAGATCAAAGCATATTATTGTCACCTCTTTTTATTTTTTTCATGTTTTTTCCCCTTTTGTTTAGTTTCTTCCTTCACAACATGACTAACGTGTAAATATGTTTAACATGATTTCTCATGCATAACTTATATCAGATTGCTTGCTGTCTTGGGGAGGGGGGAAGAGAGGGAAGGAGAAAATTTTGGAACTCAAAATCTTTATAAAAATTAATATTGAAAACAATCTTTACACATAATCAGAAAAAAACTTTTACAAAGAATATTAATTCACCTCCAATTACTTTTAATATTCTTCTGAATTCTTTCCATAATATTTGTTTGTATGGTCTGAAAATCTGGATAAAAAGAATTAATCCACTCATTCTGAAAGGCAATCCATCATGGATTGTTGGAATTACTAGGTAATTGCTTTATAATTTTAAACATTTCTAGTAATTTCCTTTTATAATGCTTCTTTTTAGATTGTTTTAGTTTCAACTGTAATATCACCGAGTAATGCCCATTTTTGGTTTTGAAATATTGACTTCCTTTTTGATTTTGTCTGTATACCTCTCTTAGTTAAACAGTTTTGTATCCTCTGACATTAACTCATTAATTTTTTATTGTTGACTTTCCCTGGCTACCTTTGAGTCTTCTTGAGTTGGCAAGGAAAGAGAGGGATTTTGCCTTGCTATCCTGGAGTAAGCCATATGAGAGCTTTTGCCTAAAGATGGCCCATCAGTGGATGCAGGTATATTCAGAATCACATCTTTTGACTTTTTTGAAATGTTTCCCAACAGTGGGTTCAAGTATGTTCTGAATCACAGTCTCCATTTTTGGTTGGAAGTTGGAACACATATCTGTGTTTTGTTGATGTTTTCTGCATTCTTCACTAGTGCAGCCTACTACCTGTCATCCGCTGTACCAAAAGGCCAATCTGCATCCATGGCTCTTTTTAAAAAATATATTTAGATAAATCTTTTTTTTTTAATTTATTTATTTATTTAGCTTTTTACATTCATTTTCACAAATTTTTGGGTTCCAAATTTTCTCCCCTTTTCTCCCCTCCCCCCACCCCAATACCCCAAGCAATCTAATTTTCCCTATCTCCAATCTGTCCTCTCTTCTGTCATCCCTCCCTTCCCTTGTCTCTATCTTCTCTTTTCTCCTGTAGGGCCAGATGATTTTCTATTCCTCATTAACTGTATGTCTTCTTTCCTAGTTGCAACAACAATACTAAACAATTGTTCCTAAAACTTTGAGTTCCAAATTCTCCCCATCCCTCCCTCCCCACCCATTCCCTTTGGGACGGCAGGCAATTCAATATAGGCCATATCTGTGTAGTTTTGCAAATGACCTCCCTGATAGTCGTGTTGTGTAAGACTAACTGGATTACCATCCCTCCTAACCTGCCCCTCGTTGTTTCTCTTCTGTCTTTTGATCCTGTCCCTCCCCAAGTGTTGACTTTCAATTACTCCCTCCTCCCTTTGCCCTCCCTTCCATCATCCCCCCCACAGTATCTCCTTCTCCCCCACTTTCTTATACTGTTAGATAGGTTTTCATACCAAAATGAGTGTGCATTACACTCCTTCGTTTAGTCAAATGTGATGAGGGTAAACTTTTGCTTGTTTGTTTGTTTGTTTGTTTGTTTTTTCCTCAGCTCTCCTCTTTTTCCCTCCACTAAAAACATCTCCTACTTGCCTCTTATATGACATATAGTTACCCCCTTCCATTTCCCCCTCTTTCCTCTCACTACATTTCTCTCTCACCATTTACCTTAATTTCTTTTAAGGTATGGTCCCATCCTATTCAGTTCAATCTGTGCTCTCTGTCTCTGCATGTGAATGTATGTGTGTATGTGTGTGCATGCGTGTACATGTGTATGTGTGGTCCCACCAACCACCCAGATACTGAAAAGTTTTAAGAGTTAGAAATATTGTCCTTCCCTGTATGAATGCAAACAGTTCATTTCTGGTAAGTCCCTTAATACTTCTCCTTGCTGTTTACTTTTGCATGCTTCCTCCATTCTTGTGTTTGAAAGTCAAATTTTCTTTTCAGCTCTGGTCTTTTCATTAAGAATGATTGAAAGTCCTCTGTTTCATTGAAAGACCATATTTTCCCTTGAAGTATTATACTCAGTTTAGCTGGGTAGGTGATTCTTGGTTTCAGTCCTAGTTCCTTTGCCTTCTGGAATATCCTATTCCACGCCCTTCGATCCCTTAATGTAGAAGCTGCTAGATCTTGGGTTATCCTGATTGTATTTCCACAGTACTGGAATTGTTTCTTTCTGACTGCTTGCAAGATTTTTTCCTTGAGCTGGGAGTTCTGGAATTTGGCCACAATGTTCCTAGGAGTTTCTCTTTTTGGATCTCTTTCAGGTGGTGATCGATGGATTCTTTCAATACTTATTTTGCCCTCTGGTCCTAGAATGTCAGGGCAGTTTTCCTTGATAATTTCATGCAAGACGATGTCTAGGCTCTTTTTTTGATCATGGTTTTCAGGTAGTCCCATAATTTTTAAGTTGTCTCTCCTGGATCTATTTTCCAGGTCAGTTGTTTTTTCCCATGAGATATTTCACATTCTCTTCCATTTTATCGTTCTTTTGGTTTTGTTTGGTGATTTCTTGGTTTCTCATAAAGTCATTAGACTCCATCTGTTCCATTCTAATTTTGAGAGAACTATTAAATTCCGTGAGCTTTTGAGCCTCTTTTTCCATTTGGCTCATTCTGCTTTTGAATGCATTCTTCTCCTCATTGGCTTTTTGAACCTCTTTTGCCAATTGAGTGAGCCTATTTTTCAAGGTGTTAATTTCCTCAGCATTTTTTTGGGTCTCCTTTACCAAGATATTGACCTTTTTTTCATACTCTTCTTGCATCTTTGTCATTTCTCTTCCCAGTCTTTCCTCCACCTGTCTAACTTGCTTTTCAAAATCCTTTTTAAGCTCTTCCAAGGCCTGAGCCCACCCAACACCCCCCTCGGGTGTCTGGGGTACTGAGGGCCTGCCCTCCACATCTTTCCCTGATGGGAAAAATACGTTCTCGTCCTCCCCATCAGATCCGAAGGTCGGGATCATTTGCATTTGTTGGAAAAAACTCTCTAAAGTCTTATTTTTCTTCCCCTTTCTAGGCATTTTCCCAGCCAGTTACTTGACTTCTGAGATTCCTTTCCACCCCCGCCTGGATCCGCCCAGCTAGTGCTTGGCCTCTGAGATTCAAATGCGCTTTCCCGCGGCAAGCTTTAGTTCTGGCTCAGGGGTTGGGGCAGGGCCGTCTCCTAAGCTTGGGCCCTCAGGGGCTTCCTGCAGAGACTTTCAGGAACGGAGTGGGTGGGGTGCGGGGTGGGGGGCCCCCCCGCCTGCTGTGTTCAGCTCCCTTGGGGGTTTTATTCAGAGGCGTTCAGCAGTAGAGCAGGGTGGAGGCAGGGCCATCTCCCCTGCTCGGCTCCCTCAGGTTGGAAAGACCTTCAGTATTGAAGATCCTACCTGCTGCTGGGGGATTCCTGAGTCCCGGGCCGCTGCCGCCTCAGCCACCGCCCACGCCTCTGCCTCCGCTGCTTCCTGCCCCCGTCTCTGCCGCAGCCGCTTCCTCCCGAGGGGGCCCGAGTCACGGAGACGCCCTGCTTCCCCTCTCCTTCAGCCCGGCTTTCTTTTTCACTGACCTGTAGCTTCTGTGAGCGGAGGGACTTTCCCGGCTGCCGGAGCTTCCCCCGGTGCTTTCCTCTCTGAAGTCTGCTCGGGTCAGCTTCTCTGGGTCGCGGCCAGGGGTGGGGGTGGGGTCCCTTTCCGGAGTGCGATGGACCCCGGGGACGGCTCTCCAGGGTTCAGTGGAACGGAAATCTCTTCCCCTATGTTTATGCACCCCCTGCAGAGATTCAGAATTTATGGGGATCTCCTTTTACCTCAATTCCATGGGTTGTCGGCTCGGAGCTCGTAAATGTGCGTTCTTCTACTCCGCCATCTTCTATTTAGATAAATCTCAATGCCTTGTATAAAATTTTGGAATTGTGTTACAAATTTGTCACTTAAAATCTATAACCAGTGGAAAGTCTAAATTTCCTTTATTAATAGCATCTTCATTTGAAACCAATAGCTCAAGACTGGCCTTAGTAATATATTTTATAAGTTAATAAGGGCTAAAATTAATTTAAAATGTTGTAACAACTCCTAATTTAATCTTATTACTTTAAAATCTTTCCCTAAAATGTCTTTCCCTCCCCTAATAATTACCTTGTTCTAGCCCTATGTTCCTCACAAAAACAATCAACAGCCTTATATATTAATTTATCCCTTACCCTATTCTTTCATTAACTCTCTCTGTCTCTCTCTACATATATATATATGTATACACACATATATGTATATATACACATATATACATACACACATATAAAATCATATATTTGTATTCACTTACTACTACTTCCTAGACCTTTCAGACCTTTCTAGTTCTGTCTGAAATGAAATATATATGTTCATATGAATGTGTGTATGTGTTTGTCCTGTGATGCCAAAGAAGACCATGCCATCAGAGAAATAATGACATGACTTGCACTTGACTTTGTTTTGAGTGAGAGAAGGCTGTGCAGGTCACCAGCCTCACTTCTCCTCCAGAGCCATCTGAATCCAGTGACCAGATATTCATTACAATGATTGGAGATGACTCAGAATGAGACAACTGGGGTTAAGTGACTTACCCAAGGTCACACAGCTAGCAAGTGTCAAGTGTCTGAGGTGACATTTGAACTCAGGTCCTCCTGACTCCTGCACTGGTGCTTTATCCACTGCACTACTTAGTTGCCCTATGTACCTATATATTCCACAAAATTTATAATATTTTAAAAGAAAAGCTATAATCTAGCTGGTGACATTAAGTATCATAGTATAATGAGAAAGGATAATCCAACTGATACTGATTAAAATATATGAAAACATGATTAATGTGAAAATATGTTGAATAGAAATGCATGTATAGAACCCATATAAGATTGCATGCCATCTTGGGAAGGGAGAGGGGAAGAAAATTTGGAACATATGAAAGTGAATGTTGAAAACTGAAAACAAATAAATTAATAAATTTGAAAAAAAAATCAAAGGACTCACTTTCCTTTTTAGAGTTGAAAAATTAATGTATTTCCGTTTAAATTAGAGTAAAAACATGTAAAAGTGAAAAATTTTTTTAAAATCTTGAAATTATTTAAAAGAGAAAAAACTTATGAAAAAGGAAAATAAACTAGAGTTATCCCTTCCACAATGTGACTTTCCCCATTCTGGTTCAGATATAACAACGGGATCAAAGCCTTCTCTTTGGAAGCCTGTCTGCCTTTGTTGCTGGGCTGCAAGGTTAAGTAAAGCTAGTAAAGTTAGCTTGTAGGGGCAGGAATGAAAGTCATGCTAAAGCATAAGGACTTCATGTGACAATAAGTGTGCTTTCCAGGCTGGTTTTGAACAGCCAGCAGTCTAAGAAAAAGGAACACTTTTCCTGTAAGTTGAATCTTGCAAAGGAGATTGGTAAAAGTGATGAGTTTAGAGTCGGAGGAAGGCCTGCCTTGGAATCACCTGTGGTACCTTGCTTAATATCTTTAAGCCTCTGTTAGCTCTCTAGAAATAGAGGGAATTGAACCTGATAGACTCAACGTTCTGATTTATTGTTCTCTGATCTTTCACAAATCAAGAAAGGGTCTAGTAATTCCTAGTAGAACCTGGTGTCTCCCAGCTCGGGTCCAATCGATGCAGTGGAAGCATCATTTGAGTAGCCCATCAAGGCAACCGCTTTGAAGGACAGCAGGGATCTGAAACATTATAAAGGTTTCCAACTTTCTTCACCATGGAGTGCCTGGGTCTGGGGTAGAGGAAGTTGGAAAAGGTCTGGAATGGTTTTGGGAGAGATGGGTGAATTCAGGAAGGGGCCAAATTCATTGGGACATGTGAGTTCTGAGAGGCTCAACTCGAGGGCAGAACAATAACAAAAGGAAAAAAAAAAGCCCAAAACCAAAAACAAAAACCTGTTCTGATCCCTTGAGGGTGAGGAAATGCCATAACTTTATATCAATTCCCATTCATTTTCTTGTCTAAATTCGTCGGATCAGTCAATACTAGTGGGACAGGTTTGGTGAGTGACGTCAGTAAAGGACGGGCCGTTACGCAGATGAGGATACTTGTGTTGGCGGTTTCCTTAAGGAGATGTTGCCCCCTGGAAAAGGGTTTTGGGGATCGGAGGGTCTGGGCGGGTTGAAGAGTTTGCGGATGCCATTGATTTGTGTGTGTTTGGAGCTTGTGCTGTTGGGCTACGGAAGCGTCTCGTGAGTGACCTTATGTAGGAGTGTGGGTGGGTGGAGGGAGAGGTGGAGCGAGGAGCAAAGTAATACTGTCGGTTGTTTCACAAACCTGTTGTTCTCGTTGGGTGGAACTCTGTAATTTCATCACATGCGGAAAAAGCCGGCCCAGTGCATGTTATTGCATTATCTCTGGAGAACAGATTTCCATTCTGTCTTGGGACTCCCCTGGCGTTTTGGTAGTTCATATGGCAAAGTTGTGGGTACCATAGTAATCGTGAGGAATCGTTTCAAAAAGCTTCTTAGCTGTTGTGGTTTTTTTTTTTTGGGGGGGGGGGTTTCTTTTGCCAATGAGCGTATATTTTATTTTTTCTTCTATCACTGGTTCCTACCACTGATGGGGAAACAAAACTATTGTAACAAGCATGAGAAAATCTGCCAAGCAAAATTTCCTGCTGTCCGTTATCTCCCCAAAATGTCTCTCGTTACAGATCCAAAGTATCTCATCTCGGTCAGAAGGTGGGAAGCATACTTCCCAGCTTCCCATCACCGGTCCCCTGGCATCTCGGAGACCGCCAAGCAGGCGGAAGCTGCTGCTGTGGAAGGGGTCATTTTTATCCAGATCTTGGCTGTTGCAAGAGGGTGGGAGAACTTGAAGACAAGTTGACAAGAGAACCTACAGATTTTTTTTTCCCTTGGAGTGACGATTGTCCTTTAGGCTGATGGCTGTCTCATAACTTCAGGTACCTCAAAATAGTTTTTACTGCAACAAACGCAAGGTTACTCTTTAGTTTCAGTATCGCCTGTGGCTGTTTTCAGGGGAGTCTTGCCGACGTCTGGCGAGTGCACCTAAGGAAACAAAGTTCAATGACATGCCCTAGTTTCGAAGCAAGCAGAGAACAAATTCGACTTTTTGGAAACAGCACAATTATTAAAGTTTCTACACAGCAAATTTTTCCCAAAAGTAGCCTGTTGACAGAAGTACTTCAATACTGGGTTGACAAGTAGAGCAAATTCTATTTGCCTGCTTCACAAATACACTTGGCGCATGGCTCTCTGATGGTAAATGTATCAGATTTCAAATGCGATGAAAAGGGAGAGAAACCTTTGGTCTCGAGGTCATACGCAGTCTTCTAGGTTGCCAAGCCCTGCTTGCAGAACACCCAGAATTCCCTGAATAACTTCGGCTTACTAAACAGGATTTATTCTTTGAAACTTGACGCGCAAAAGCTTTAAAGAAAGAGTTCCTTTAGTTTAGTTAGCCGAAGTTGTTCTGCCAAAGGATCTACTTGAAATCCCAGAAAACCATCCATTGCTTCAGGATGTAAAGTTTCCCCCTGGTTTCCCACTCCCCTACCCCTTCACGACAGCACCTTTTTCCACTCGCGCCCCTTACAAAAACTTTGACTAAGACTCGCATGCTCTCGCCTACCTTCTACACCCGAAAACACCGTCTCCACACCTGAGCCTTTATCCAATCAGATGATCGCTTAAAAACACACCAGAAAAAGGACCTTCACCAGATTTTAGCCCTTTCTTCGGGAAAGAAGACGCTTTCCTGACACCCAGAAACCCTTGCCTCCTGCCAAGATCAACATTTGCATAGCTCTCCTCCCTTTTGCACTTTCTTTTTCGCTTCAACTTCCCCTTCCTCTTCCTCCCTTTCTTCTTCAACAGCTTCCAAAAGCAGTAGAGAAACCCACCTAACAAGAGGAGAAATCTGCGCGCTCGGATCTCTTTTATGGGGAACTCAACCTTCACAGATGCCCTCCTTTACTGGCTTACCGAAATGATCCATTGCCTTGTCAAAGCCCTGAAAAATACACAAGGGAATATTAGTCGGCAAGTAAGACTTGACAGAAACAAGCCATTCCGTCTCGCTTTTCCAAAAATCCATTTCACCCCGAGGATAGCTGAACTCAGATTCAATGACTCCAAATCCCATGCCCACGCCCCTCTGCCACGCTGCCTCTTCCTTAATTTCTGTAGCACATTTCCATCGACCTCACGCAGTAATGATTGCTACAGCCACCCCGCTCTTCCGCCTACCAAGAGATCACGTTTAAATACACTCCACTTTTTCAGTGTGCAAAGCAAGGTCATCCAGCCAAACACTCCTTCTACCCGTCAGTGTTCCAAGGTAATACCTCACTGCCAACTGTCCAGCCTGAATCCTAAATTTGACAGCGATCATGCTTGAGGACTCAAGACTGAAAGTGTCCTCTTCATTTTACCCTGGGCAGCTTACAACACCCCGTTCCTATCTGCCTTGAGAATGGCACATTCACTGACTCACATAGCCACTTCCACAGAGGAAGATTCTGTCCTTGAAGATGATCCCCAGGTCCGTCACTGCTCATGAACCTTGAGATATGGGTTTCACCTTGACAAGCCCTTTGTTATATGCAGTGCCTCCTGATCTTCAGCAACTGACAAAATACCCTGCTACAAGACATGTTCCCTTGGTAACTGGCAACACAGTAGAACACAGAGGCAAAACATCATCTAGTCAACGAGGTAACCAGCCTCACCAGAGCCACCCAACCTTTGTGGTCCCCTTGCTATCAACACAGTCAACTCGGGAGCATAAAAACCCATTTGGAAACCTGCTTTTTAACCCAAGCTACAGTTTTGCTCGGACGGAGGAAAAAGTTTGTGCCCTTATCAGAGTTATGGGTAATAGCTTCTATCTCACAGATCAATTGCCTTACCCTCTTCATTGGACTGACAATAATCACTTCCCCAACCAAGTGGGCTGGGAGGGGAGGGCACTTGGAGAACTCATAAGGGTTCCTTTCGTGGATCACATATCATTTGGGGTTTATTTCTTACTCTTTGTCACCTTATGACTTTAAGAAATGAATGTATGTCACTCACCAATTGATAAGTGGTTAAAGGATATGAATAGGCAGTTTTCAGAGGAAGAAATTAAAGATATCTATAATCATATGAAAAAATGCTCTAAATCACTATTGATTAGATGCAAATCAAAACAACTCTGAGATACCACATCACACTTCACATGGTATGACTGGCTGATATGACAGAACAGTTAGATGATAAATGTTGGAGAAGATGTGGGAGAGTTGGAACACCAATTCATTGATGGTTGTTGAGCTGTGAGCTGATCCCACCATTCTGGAGAGTAATTTGGAACTTTGCCCAAAGGGCTACAAAAATATGCATACCCTTTGACCCAGCAATATTGCTTCTAGGACTATATCCCCAAGAGATCATAAAAATGAGAAAGGGTCCCACATTCCCACGTGTACAGAAATACTTATAGCAGCATTCTTTGAGGTGGCCAAAAACTGGAAATCAAGAGGATGCCCATCAATTGGGGAATAGCTGAATAAATTGTAGTATATAAAGTAATGGAATACTATTGTGCTATAAGAAACGATGAATAGGAAGACTTCAGAGAGGCCTGGAAAGACTTATATGATCTGATGCTGAGCAAAAACCAGGAGAACCTTGTGCACAGCAAGGACCACAGTGTGTGAGAGCTTTTTCTGGTAGACTTGGAATTTCACTGAAATGCAAGGACTTAAAAAAAAAATTCCCAGTGGTCTTTTAAGGCAAAATGCCTTTCATACCCAGAGAAAGAACTTTGGAATTCACCTGCAGAATGTAGCAGATCATTTTCTTTTGTATTTCGTTTTGATTTGTTATATGATTTCTCCCATTCATTTTAATTCTACACAATATGACTATAGTGAAAATGTATTTAATAGGAATGTATGTATAGATCCTATATACAATTGTATGTCGTATCAGGGAGGGAGGGGGAAAGTAAGGTGGAGGGAGGGAGAAAACAATCTAAGTTATATGGTAGTGACTGTAGAACACTGAAAAAGAATAAAATTAATATATTTTTTAAAAAAAGAAAAGGATGTATGTATACAGCAACAACCACAGTGAGCAAGCAATTCTTCTGGTAGACTTAGACCCTCATAGCAATGCAAGGACCTAAAAATTCCCTATAGACTTTTGAGGCAAAAACACCTTCCACATCCAGAGAAAGAACTATAGAATTGGATTGCAGAATGAAGCAGACGATTTTCTTTTATGTTATGTTATGTTTTGTTTTATAGTTTCTCTCATTCATTTTAATTCTTCTGTTCAACATGACTATGGTGAAATTGTATGTAATAGGAATGTATGAGTAGAACCTATATAAGATTGCAAGTTGTCTCTGGGAGGGAGTGGGAAGGGAGTGGGGAAGGAGGAGGGAAGGAAGGTGTGGGTAGAGTAAAAATCTGGGATATATGGAAGTGATTGTAGAACTCTGAAAACAAATAAAGTAATTATTTAAAAAAAAAGAAAAGAAAAGAATGTGAAGGTGATGGTAACCATGGTGGGGTAAATTACAGACCCTTATATTTTGATGTGTATGGGAAGACAACATACACATATTCTCATGAACTCTCAAGTAAGAAGGCTGATTTTCATATATGATTCAACTTTATATAGACCTTCCTGAATGTGAATAAAACCATGGTGGGTGTGAAGATTGTGAATGGATGAATAGATGACTGGACTGAAGATATAGATGGAGGAAGGCACTAATTCTCAACCTCAAACCTGACTCCCTTCTACAGCTCCTATAGATGTCTCCTGGATAATTCTCTTATGTATCAGGGACTGAACCTAATTAAGAAATAATGGAAGACTATATTTCAATGGGAAAACCAGGAGAGTTAGTATCTGAGGGCCTACTCTGGAGTCTTAGACATTTGCATCTGGATTAACAAGGGACAGGAGTTGCAATCTGAAGATCCAGCTTTAGGTCAGAGAATCTATAGCTGTTGATCTTGGGCAAGTGACAATCTTTCTACATCTCTGTGAAGTAATTCATCTAGAACATGAGGTGCTTTATTCATTGCTCCATGAGGCTTTTGCTAGCATGGACAAACTATGATTCTGAGTGAGTCTAGCTATGATTTGGGGCAAGTTCTGTGAACTTATAAAAACTTTGCTTTGCTTTCCTCACCTAATATAAAACAATGGGGCTGGTACTGTATCTAACAGGGGTATTTGCATATATATGAAATGAGAGCATATATATGAAAGTACCCTGTAATTCAACTTAATGCAGTCAATATTTATTAAGCCCTTATTATGTGTCATCTCTTGGGACTAGTTGGTAAGGGATTTGGGAGAGAAGGAAGGAATATCGCAGTGTAGGTCATATGATGCCACTCTTTAAAGGCCTAGAAAGAATGAATCACATTCAATGCAAAAAGGGAATACAAGTGCAAATAATAATTCTTCAGGAAAATACTCTTGAAAGACTAAGGAAAAAAATCATAAAAAATCTTGGAGGATCTTGGAGTATCATTCAGGCATGTTTGAGTCTCAAGAAGCAGAAATGGCATGGAGAGGGGCTAGAAGAAGGAAATAGACACTATGTATATTAAGTATTACGTATATGTTATATGACATTATGTCTATTCATCCCCTGTAGTGGGAAAAGCCCTAAATGCTACATGGAGAACCATTCTCAGTCCAAATAATGATAGAGCCTAAGTCTCCTCGTAAAATGGGTATAATAAATGGTTGTACGAATTACTTTCTTGGGCTGTTTGTGGGGAAAACGCTTTCCAAACTTAAAGCAGGAGTTAAAGAAGGAGTTCCAGAACCTCTAGGAAGGGACACTTTCTCTCAAGGGACATATAATATATCTTGAAGGTCCAAATGATCCCTTGAGGATCATTTCAAATAAGGCAAGTCATCTTTTTGAGACTTAATTGAAATTTCCTAATTGGGTGGGTAATCTAAATTGAACAGTAACTCAGTTATAGATATTATTGTCTTCTTAGACTCATCATTCTTCTGGAGCAGCAGTAATACATACATACACACATGCATACCTTCGTGTATGTATATCTCATATAGGTTTTACTCATACATTCCTATTCGTGTATGTATATCTTTGTGTGGGTATATATATAATATATGTATATAGTGTGTTCAGGGAAGACTAGTACCTCTGGTGTGAAGACCTTTTCAGGGTTGGTTTCCATCTCTGGTGTCCACCTGTTCCACCTCACTCTACCTGTGGCTCCATGAAACTGTAGCATGTCCAGAGGCCACACCCTGGTAAACAGTTTGGGCAGACTGGCTAAAACTAGATTGAGGATAGCTGAGTGGTCTTAAACCCACTGGTGATTTGGGGAGGTGTCTACCTCAAGCATGTGAAGACATCCCCTGACAGAATTTGTGGCTCAGAACAATTTGCTCCAAAGGTCATGAAAGCAGTTGAAGCAGGCGCTGTGGAGTCCTTAGAGGTTGGTTAGACATCAAAAACACCAAAGTCATGTACTGCATCCTGAGCTATCACCAGTAATCTTGACTCTGTCCTGCCACTGGACTGTGATGACTCTAGAGAAGAGAGTGAGGCCAATAATTTCATGCAGCTCCGCCTCACTTAGATTCAATTTACTCATGAATCAAAAGATATCACCCATGCCATTTTAATATCTTTTTTCACTCACATCAAAGACCTGGCAGCAGGCAAAGATGAGTAACCACAGTCCTGTACACAGGCAGCCCAGGCTATAGCGTTGTCTTCTCACTGGAAGCAGAAGTGGTATTTGGCAGCCCCCTGGGTGTCTGAGCAGCTTTGGGATCACACTGTTCACCTCCTGCTGTGAGGAAGGGGCTAGAAAATGTGTCTGATTACCCAACCCTAGCCTGATTACCACAGTAGGCAGGGATCCCACTGTAGGGTGGAAATACACACACACACACACACACACACACACAATGTTCGAAAACGTCTAAAAAGATAATTCCACTCACAGTCAGCACATAGAATAGACACACAATTATACACAACAAAAAATTCAATAGACCTGAAAGAGTAACTGCTCTTGTTGCAAGAAAACTCAGCAGGTATCAAATCCAAATAGCAGCCATGAGTGAAACAAGGCTGGCAAATGAAGGCCACCTTACTGAAGTTGGAGCTGGATACATGTTTTTCTGGAGAGGTCACAGTGAAAGGGAGCATCGTGAATTAGTACAGACTTTGCAATCAAAACTAATCCTAGCTTTTATGACTATCAAAAGAAGTGAATGACAGGCTCACAACAATGTGATTGCCACTTGCAGAAAAATGTCATGCTACCATCTTCAGAGCTTATGCTTCCACCATGACGAACCTTGATGAGGTCAAAGAAAAATTTTTAGAAGACCTGGAGACCCTTATCATTACTGTGACAAAAGAGGACAAGCTTATAATTCTGGGTGACTTTAATGCTAAGGTAGGCTCAGACTACCATACTGCCAGGTAATCCTATAGAGGAATGGAATTGGAAACAGCCACAGCAAATCATCACTTATTACTGAAGACTTGTATATCTCATGACCTTCTCAACATCAGTACGATCTGCCATTTACCTAAATGCAATAAAACTTCATGGAAGCACCCTCATAGAAAATATTCACATTTAATAAACTATGTGATTGTAAGGAGAAGAGACAGACCAGGATGTGAGAATGATAAAGGTGGTGCAGTGCTAGACTAACCATAGACTTATCTTTTCCAAGCTAAATATTTGCATTCAACAAAAGCTGTGTCCCTAAGGCAAAATGACTATCAGAAGAATTAATGTCAACAGAGTAGAACTCTTCTCTGAGAGAGAACAGTTTGTTGGTAACTTGGAGGGAAAGTTAAGCTAACATACAGTTGGCAACAATGCAGTAAAAAAAGGAGTGGGCAGTTTAGTGTGTAGTACTGCATTTGCTTATCTGAGTCAGAACACTCAAAAACATCAAGATTGGGTGGATGAAAATGATGGGGAAATTCACAAGTTGCTAAATGAAAAGCAAGAACTCCACAGAGTTTACTGGTAGGAGAGTTCATCCATCTCTAAGAAGGCAGTATTTAAGTCCATCAGAAGTAAAGTACAAACAAAGCTTGGAGAGATGCAAGATTCTTGGTTCAGTAAGAAGGCAGATGGGGGCAGCTAGGTGGCTTAGTAAATAGGGAACTGAGTCAGGAGGACCTGAGTTCAAATCTTCCCTAAGACACTTGGCACTTACTAGCTATGTGACCCTGGGCAAGTTACTTAACCCTGATTGCCTAAAAAAAAAAAGAGGCAGATGAAATTCAATGTTATGGTGATAGTAATAATCCGAAGCACTTTTATGGTGTCCTAAAGGCTATTTATGAGCCAAAGATCTATGGAGCATCTCAACTACTCAATGCTGATGGAGCCACATTGATTAGTGATAAGAACATGATCCTAGAGAAATGGCTGAACACTTCCAAAGGGTTCTCAGCAGACCATCATCAATCAATACTGAAGCCATTGACCCTTTACCTCAGGTTGAAGTCAGTCTCTCCCTAGCTGAAGTTCCAATTGAAGAAAAGGTTTAGAATGTCATTAGGCTTATTTTGTGTGACAAAGCACCTGGTGCTGATTCTATTCCAGCTGAGATTTAGAAGGTAAGGGATCCATTACTCATTCAAAAACTGACTGAAATTTTCCAGGTTATATGGCAAGAGGAGGTTATCCCCCAGGAGTTCAAGGATACCTCCATTGTCCATCTCTATAAAGGTAAAGAAAATAGATTGTCCTGTAACAATCGTGGGGGGTGGGGGGTGGGGGTGAGGGAATCTCTCTATTAATCATTGGTGACAATGTGATTGTAAAGATATCTTGCCAGAGTCTGCCTTAATAGGATCCCTCATCTGGAAGATGATCATCTACTTGAGAGTCAGTGTGGCTCTAGAAAAGGCCAAGGAATCGTTAATATGGTGTTTGCGGCCCGACAACTCCAGAAGAAATGCCAGGAGCAGAACAGAGGTCCATATACAACATTTATAGATCTGACCAAGGCCTTTGATACTGTTAAATATGAGGGCTTATGGAAAATTATGTCAAAATTTGGTTGTCCAGAGTTCACCAGCATCATACATCAATTTCATGATGGCATGCTTGCCTGGGTTCTGGATGATGGACAATACTCTCATGCTTTCCCAGTCACCAATGGAGTGAAACAAGTCTGTGTGCTTGCTCCCATACTTTTTAGCAAGATGTTTTCAGCCATGCTGTCAAATGCCTTCAATGAGGACAAACATAGCATCAATGTCACCTACAAGAGTGATGTAAATTCTTCAACTTGAAAAGGCTACAAACCAAGACCAAAGTGGAGGGAGGATTGGTGCATGATTTTCTGTTTGCAGATGATTGTGCACTCAATGCAGCCTCTGAAGCTGAGATGCAACAAAGTATGGATTGATTTTCCACTGCTTGTGCTAATTTTGGCCTAGCAATTAACACCAAGAAAATATAGGTGCTCCATCAGTCACCACCACATCATCCATATATGGATATTATGGTTACAGTAAATGGAAAGTTTCAAATGCTGTATATAAGTTCACTCAGCTTGGTAGTGTACTTTCCAGGGATGTACACATTGATAATGAGGTTGATGCACAAATTGCCAGAGCTAGCTCAGTGTTTGGGAAGCTCCAAAGGAAAGTGTTGAGAGAGAAGAGGTATTCGATTACTGACTACCAAACTGAAGGCCTACAGAGCCATTGTGCTGACCTCATTATTGTATGCCTGTGAAACCTGGACGGTATATCAGCACCATACCAGGAAACTGAATTTCTTCCATTTGAAATGTTTTAGGAAGATTCTGAAGATTACCTGGCAGGATAAGATACTTGAAATTGACGTCCTTTCTTGAACCAAACTGCAAAGCATTCAAACTCTACTGCACAGAGCTCAATTCCAGTGAACCAGCCAAGTTGTTCAAATGCAAAATTTATGCTTGCCAAAAAGACTGTTTAATGGTGAACTCACACAGGGCAAGCATTCATGTGGTGTTCAGAAGAAGCAATACAAGGATGCTCTCAAGGTCTGTCTTAAGAACTTTGGAATTGGTTGTGTGTCATGGGAGACACTGGCACAGGACCACCCAGCATGGTGTGTCCTCATCAGAAAAGGCAAAGTGAGAAGAGAATTGAAGTAGCTCAAAAGAAATGAAAACACACAAATTTAGAGAATCCACCCCAAATGTTTACATGGACTACTTGTGCTCCACTTGTGGTAGAACATTCCCAGTTTGTATTGGTCTTAGCCAGTCAAACACACTGTAACTTGACCCTAGCATAGTGATGTCATTGCGGTCCTCTTTGAGAACAAAGGACAACCATAGATATAGATATTATTCCCTCTTTGAACTAGTTCAGAGAAAGTGGGGATCCCTATTTCTGACCCTTCCATTTTTCTTTTGAAATCATCTCAATATAATTGATTCACACTCATCTCCTCTGTCTAAATAGATTCCTTCTAGCTTCCTTAGTGATGATAACATTCTTATATGTTACTTGTCTCATCTTTCCATTTGGGAATGTAAACAGTTTAAGCTCATTAAATTCCATAAGATTTCTCATTCATGTTTGTTTTTTTAGGCTCCTCTTGAGTCTTGTGTTAGAATGTTAAATTTTCTATTCAGCTCTGATTTTTTTTATCAACAAGCCTTTCAAACACAACAACTTCAGGCAAATAAGTCAAGCAACATTGATTAATCAGCCTATTACCAGCCAGACATGTGCTAAATGCTGGAGATTAAATGAGGGCCAAAAGACAAGTCACTGCTCCAGAAAATTACTGGTTTTGATAAAGACTTGACTGGGATGTTGCAGTCTTTTCTAAACACATTCTGCAAATATCTGTTGTTTACAAGTTGAAAATTGCTAGGTCAGTTAACCAAACCCTAGACGTCAAAATTTTGGAAAATGGAGATGGAATGATTTGCTTCTCTCATATCTTACTTACCCAGAAACATTCCAGCTTTCCTTCCCCTCCCCTTTTCTATTTTCCAGGGTTTGACAAGGTAGTGGGGCATTTCAGTAACCTAGGGAGTCTGTGAAGGGTCGATTCCATATCAAAGAATCAGGGCACCCTGATTTCTCTTCCTGTTCAGTGGGTTACTCCAATGCTTTTGGAGACCCTAGAAGAAAGAGAGGAAAAATAAATTGAAGGGAAAGAGAAAGTGCGGAAGGGAAGAAAGCTATGCAAATGTTGAGCAAGTCAGGAGGCAAAGGATTCTGGGTGGCAGGAAAACATCTTATCTGAAGAAAGAGTTAAAATCTTTTGAAGGTCCTTTTTGTGGCATATTTTTAGGCGATTGTCTGACTGAATAAAAGCACAGGTGTGGAGACCATGTTTTCACATGTAGGACGTAGCAGAGGACATATGAGGCTTGGTCAAAGGTTTTGTATTGGGCTAGAGTGTAAAAAAAAAAAATCAGTGTGCTGCCCCAAAGGGGTAGGGGAGTGGGCAGCTTCCTTTTTATTCCTTCTCAACCTTTTGACTAAGGTGATATTTTAACACATTATCTTTTCTTATTGTTTTGACTTTTTATACATCTTTCCCATGACAATAATACTCTAAATGGACTTTTACAGTAGGGAAACAGAATAAGAACTTGCTCCTTGCATTTCATTCATTGACCTCATATTGCACTACTTGGAAAGCAGTGTTCTTTTTGGGAACAATTTTGTATATGAAGATAAATCCAGTAGTGGTTCTTTTGCCCAAGAAGTTCATTTTGGGAGTGCTTTCAACTTACTCTGTGTTCTATGAAGCTTAGCATTAAACACAAAAACTTTTCTTTCATGCAGTTAGGATATATTTCCTTAAGCCTCTGTCTACCAGAGGTTGGTGGAAGTAAGAAAGATAAAATCCCTTAGCTAAGGAATGAGCTTCCTTGTTTCCCTGTTAAACTTTATTTTTAGGTGCCTGAAAGTTACAGAATAACATTCAATCAGAAGGACTTGTTGTTGTGTTCATCCTTCATTGCCGAAGAAGACCATGCCATCAGAGAAATGATGGCATGACTTGCACTTGACTTTGTTTTGAGGAAGGGAGGGTTGTGCAGGTCACCAGCCTCACTTCTCCTTTGGAGCTATCTGGATCCAGTGACCAGATATTCCTCAGGAAGACTGGAGGTGGCCCAGGATGCAGTGGGAGACCTTGGTCCTTTTAGGCCAAGGACAATTCAGGTACTCACTTAGTGTGAGGTAACACCCATTCAGGGAATAGGCTTGTTTAAGAAGTAGTCAGAGAATGGAGGCAAAGAAATATAACTAAATCAGGCTGGGAGGGAAACAGCAACAGTTACTATTTATAATTGTTCTTAAGCCAGGAGGGTCCAGAAAACAGCCCTTAAGTGAAGCTTGGGCAGGGACAGTCAGAAGGACAAACATCAGCTTAAAGGAAGGAGAGTGCATGAGTTAATTGTTCAAGAAATCCCTCTGTTGCGAGGGTTTCCCCAGGTATTTTCAGGGTTGTTCATTCACCTTTGGTACCTAGCTGACATTCTGCTCTCATTTATGCCTTGGAGAAGTTGTAGCAAATGCAGTGGCCACCTCCCAGGCTGGGCAACAAGCCAATAGTTAGAGGGTAACTAATCAGCAACAAACTCTTCCTTGAGTTGGGGGCAGAGTTACCCCAAGCTTATGAAGACCTCCCCCAGCTGTATGGGCAGATGAGAAGTATTTGTTCTAGTGGTCCTGAAGACAGCTAAAACAGGCACTGTTGGGTTGCTTAGAACTTGGTCAGACATGGAGATGCCAAGATCATGACCTGCTGCATTCTGGGTCATCTCAAGTTGTCTTGATTTTTTTTATCTTACCACCGGACTTCAGTGACTCTGGATGATAGAGTGAGGCTGACGACTTTGTGCAACTCCCTCACTTAAATCCAATTCACACAGGACTCAAGACGTTAACCCTCCCACGTCAACTGGCCCTCTTCAAAAACAAAGGATAAGCAAGGACTGTTACCACAATCCCGGTACCTCAGAAGCAACATTTGGGACAAAACCTATAAAGTTTCAGTCCCAGGGGGTTTCAAGCCACAGCTTACAGGACACCCTCATACTCCAGGCCCTCGATTCCCTGGTTATCTCAGGCACTTCTACTCAGGGTCACTCACCCAGTTTCCTTCACAGTCAGATAACACTGCTGGATTCTAGTTGCACGTAGTTCCACCCTCATTACTAAAGGATGTTCTTTGTCCTATACCTGCTGGTTTCGAATCCCATTGTGTTTTTGGGAACTTCTGTTCAGGTTTTTACCTTCTGTCCAAGACATCTTTGTCTATCACCAGTTGGGGGGCGGGGGCGGAGAGGAAGATTTCCTTAGCATTAATAGCACAATAGTGACAGGAAGGACTTGTGGAGAAAGACTTTTTACAAATATAGCTAATTTTTAGTGTTCAACATTCTTTTCATAAGATTTTGAGTTTTAAATTTTCTCCCCTTCCCCAACACTGCATGCAATCTGAAATAGACTCTACTTATACATTCATATTAAATATATTTTCACATTAGTCGTGAGATAAAGAAGAATTAGTACTAATGGGAACAACCATGAAAAAGGAGAAACAAAACAAGAGAAAAGGAGAGCAAATAGTATGCTTCTACCTGTACTCATATTCCAAAGTTCTTTCTCTGGATGTGGTTAGCATTTTCCATCTAGTCTTTTGGAGTTGTCTTGGAGCTTTGCATTGCTCAGAAGAGCTAAGTCTATCAAAGTTAATCATTGCACAATGTGGCTGCTACATGTGTACATGTTCTCCTGGAGTATCAGTTCATATAGAAAGACTATTTTAAAAGATAATATTCTCCTATTATATGTTTAAAATAATTTAAATTGTTTAAAAAGTCATGAGTTCCAAATTCTATCCTTCCCTCCCTCCTCTCCCCATTTCCCTGAGACAGTAGGGAATCTAATGTAGGTTATACATGTTCAATCATGTAAAATATTTCCACATTAGTCATTTTGTACAAGAATAGGAAAGAAAGAAAAGAGTATTCCAACAATATGAGTTCTTTCTCTGGAAGCAGATAGCATTCATGAGCCCTTTGGGATTGTCTTGGATCACTGTTGCTGAGAATAGGTAGTCATTCACAGTTCTTCATTGGACAATGTTGCTGTTAACTGTGTACAATATTCTGGTTCTGCTGAGTTCATGTAAATCTTTCCATATTTTTCTGAAATTATCTGCTTGACATTCCTTTCCTTATAGCCCTATAATATTCCATCACAATCATATACCACGATTAGCTCAGCCACGACCCAATCAATAGACATCCCCTCAATTTCCAGTCTTAGCCACCACAAAAAGAACTGCTATAAACATTTTATTATAAAGAGGCCCCTTTTCCCTTTCCTTTTTGAAAATCTCTGAGATTAAGATCAAGCAAGTGGTATCAATGCTGGAGTCAATTTCAGTATTTTATTGTACTCTGGGCATCGCTCCAAATTGTTCTTCAAAATATTTGGATTAATTCACTTACCAGCAAAAATCTTTTAAAAAGTTCGAAAACATAATAGTCTGCTACTTGAATACTGAACATCATAGGAGAGCGCGAACGCAGTCCCCCACTACCACAAATTATGCAGTCGAGTTCCCCGCATTTAGGGAAATCGCAGAAGTCAGCCCATCCGGAGTGTAGAGGATAAGCCTCGCCCTGGGGAAACCACATTTGTGATAACGGAATCACCCCTGCCACGTAAGTATGCTATTTTATGCCACACTCCATCACTCCCTTGCCACACACACACTCAACATACACAGTCATACCCGCGACACTTTCATTTTCTTACCAATACACTCTATCCATACACAACCGACGCCCACCGGCGTGAGCTTCAACCCTCAAAAGTCCCTCAGACCTTAAAATCCACCTTTTCTTGATGCACTATCTGCTTAGAGAAAAATGTCCACAGAGAATACTTATCTGCATAACGATCTATCCTTTGATGACGTCATTCACCAAACCTGCCACACGGGAGACCGCCATCTATTGACTGATCAGCTGAATTTGGCTGGAGCACCGACATAGAGACTTCCAACACAGAACAGGAATTTGACAGCATGGAGCATGGGCTCTTGGGGAAAACAGAGAAACGATTGGGTCTCTTCAGCAATTTTTATGTAACGGACCATAATACTTCCTTTGTGAGCTATTCATATTCGAAGTTCACCTCTGATGTTCACTTCTTTAGATTTTATATTGTACTTTTAATACCACCAGGTATTTCATGATTTATCCCTCTAAAATGTGATTCGTGATTGAAGCTACCTGCAAATCTGTTTACTTAATCATTAGGTGAATTAAATATTTGACCTCTACCTTGCCTATAAAAGAGTAGAAGGAGTAAAGAATGAATCTTCTGCTTCTGGTTGTAGAGATGGACAATAGACTGAGTTTAAAACAAGCACATGGATACTTTTTTTTTTTAGCAAATGAATTTGCAAACCATAAATCTGATAGGTCCAGGATTTGGAGAGGCAGTACAATCAGACTTTGTAATCTCGGATAATGAGATCTATGCTCTCACCATCATAGTCATTACCATTACCTCTAAGAATACATAATCTAACCTTCTAATTAGCCAGAGCTGACAAAATAAGGAAATATCAAATAGTTTGTCAGCATCTGACTTAGGGAGACTACAATTTTATTGGAACATACTTGCAGAGGGGTGCTTTGGAAGGATGGGATCTAACCAATGACACAATATGAGTGTGGAACTTCATTAGAGACATAGATACATACATATATACGTGGATAAATAGACAAAAGCATAGATACATATACATGTACTCATACATACACACACCATATATCCATATATATATAAGAAATGATTCACTGAGGACCCCTATTCAAACTCTAGTCAGTATTAGTTTATTATGATTTTATAAGAGATAATGATTGTTAGCAATTATTTTAGTATATTCATCTAGTAATACATACCTAGTCAGTCACCCAATAACAGGTATAAGAATAAGCAATGTATTAATCCTTACTTTGTATATTACAGAGGAATATAGATTCTAATAGAGGGGCCCTATAATAGGCCTCCAATTTTAATGTAATATTCATTGTTTGTTTACCAGTTATGGAGCTCACATGGGCAACCACAAAAATGCTGACAAAAATATCTACATCCTGTTTTGCTCAAATTCCACGGGTGTGGTGGCATGGTATGGAAAGAACATGCCCCATGTTCTTGAAGCGCATGTATAGCTTGTACCATCTTTTCCTGCCTAACTTAAGGAGGTGTCCATCCATCTTGTGACCATTCAGTCAATGGAGATATTCCTTGCTTCACCCAACTTGTGACTCTGCTGACAGATCATTTTTGCTTAATATAACTTCTGCATCATATGTCAACCAATGGAATTCTGTATTTTGTATAGCTGCTTTCAAATGTCTAGGCAAACCCTATTAAAAAACAAGGTCCCAGAATAAAAAGGCATCTTAGATCGTGAGGAAGATTTGAGGTCTGTTTCATTAGAGGGGACCATGGATCCTTTAACAAAATGCCATTGGTTCAGAGCTCTGCCTCAGTTTCTTTTATTGTAGATTGGATGATTTTATTTGCCACATGTTTATATGTGTTTTGTATACACACATCACCAAGTGAGTATACACTAAATTAATTTTAAAGAAAGGTATTTCTTTTTATCTTAGCAAAGCTGAAAAATTCCTTGTTATGATCCAAAAAGAGAAGTAACTTTCTATCTTTTCCTCGTAGAAAGTTACTCTAGGATAGCTAGGTAGAGCACCAGCCATGGAGTAAAGAGGACTTGAGTTCAAATATGACCATTTATGTTTCATCTGGTTTTTCTTTTTACATATCATTATTTATATGTAAATTTACATTTATGTATTTTAAACTCTTGTTTATGAATCTTACTACTACCAGGTAGTTATGGGTTAAAAATTCTGAAAAGAATCAGAATGTATTAAAAATACCTCAGTATCTGTGCATTTTAAACATGATTTGAATAAAAATAAGACAGTATATCTCATTCAACTTGTCCTACTGGTCCTACCTCCATGATGTGGCTATTTAACTACGCCTTCCAGTGTTGCACACTTGAGAGAGCAGAATGTCCCCTGGACTTGGAGTTACAGGACCAAGGTCTAAATCTCACCTGTGCCACAACTACTTGTGTGACCTTGGGGATATCATTAAATTCACCTGACCCTCAGGTTCTTCAACTGGAAAATGAGGAGGCTGTACTAAGATGGCCCAAAAGGCCCCTTTCAGCTCAAGATCCTGCCAGCTTTATTGACTACATGCCAGTAATAATGGGGCAAAGAGAACTAAAAAGAGACCAATAGCCAAATAAATATGTAAAGATCAGGAAAATTCAATGGCTTTGGACTACAGGCACACCTCTTAGGGAGAAGTTAGAGGCCAGATTTCTGGGCCCCTAGTAGGTAGGAGAGGAGGCTTCCATTCATAGAATCTTAGTCCCCCTTCAGAGGTCAGCATGCCCTTCCCACATAGTTTGACCTATCTTGAAAGGCATCTGGGGGGAAAACAGCTAAGCAGAACCCTCCCTCTTCATCAGAGGCTAGTGGGATAGCCTGGGGAGGGAAGCATGGCAGGCTATTAGAAAGCACAACCTCTCCCACTTGGTTATCTGTGTAAGCTGGCACCTAGGTACCTAAGCTTTTGATAGGGAGATAACTACAGGTTTTTGTTCAGGTTCTTTCCTTAGTTTAAGGAGAGATAAAGGATATTGTAAGAAGGGATGTTGTTTTTGCTGTTGTTTTGCTTTCACAAATATTCTTAAAAAATAGTAAAATTCTTAGGCTGATGGAAGCTTGTGATAAAATAAGCCTGCATAATCTGTTTTGTGAAGATGAAGGTCAGGCACATCTTGTCCTCATGGGGAAAGTGGGAGGGTAGGGCTTGACAAACAGTTTAGACCCTGGCCTCACTATCTCAGTAATCTGCATGAGGAGGGAATATAGGGAAAGAAAGTCAGGAATTTAACTAACTCTAACCTTAACCAATAGGACACAACTATGTAACTTCTACCCATTTCTGTATCAGTGTGGGTGGTCCTAGTAAGCACCTTGCTTCCTCTGGAAAAGCTTAAAAATAAACATCTTCTGCCCACTCTGTCTCTGAATTCTTCCAGTGAGAATATGTCTATCGCATAAGTCTTCTAGAGGGAACTCTAGAAAGAGAAGCAATGGGTAGCAACAGGTCATCCTGGGCTAACTCCCTGACCTTGCCTGGGAAGTCCTATCATTCCCCAAAGCCGTGTTACTCACAATGAGACACCCTTCTTTCTGCTCCCTCCTCCCCCTACAAAATTGTGTAGGACAGATGAATGGAAACATGCAAAATTGAAGTGAGAAGATGAAATTATTAAGCATGGCAGTCAAGAAATGGGCAATTGGGGCACAGGGCGGTGAGAACAAGAATGGGAACTAATAAAGTCTGGTTTTTATCTCACTCTTAAGGGTTGCAGTCTAAGGTTCTGGCTTTTTATTTTAAGTAAATTCTTTTCTCTCTCTCTACATTCTCCACCAACATTTTCCTTAAAAGTCAAAAAACCAAACCAAAAACTTTGTAACAACTACACACAGTCAAACAAAACCAATTCCCAAATTGGCCATATTCCCCAAAACATTTGTCTCAACCTGCACCTATTAGCTCTTTGAAAAGAGGTAGGTAGAAAGGATTCTGGGAAGATGGTGGAGTAGGTTAGAAAATGTTAGACTCTCCAAATTTCCTCCACAAAAAAAGATAGAATATTGCCTCCAAGTAGACTTAGTAATAAATAAAAATCAGGGTAAAGCAATTGTCCTCCTAAGACTACTCAAGAGGATGCCAGAAAAGATCCAACCTCCAGGGGTAGAGGTTCAGCTGTGAGGAAAGTGCAAATACCTCCAACCTCTGCAGAATCAACCAACAATAAGATCTTGGGGCCGCTGGTTTTGAAAGGCTGTCTCAATCTCAGGAACTTTCATCTCATGAGCAGTGTGGGGGTCAGACAGTTGAGTTGGAGATGACTGAAAAACTTCCCCTGTGAAAGGATGCCAGTCATAGCTGTGCTGATCAGATGAAGTCCCAGGCTGCAATTGTCAGGGGAGAAGGAGCTAGCACATTTCTGGTGAGTGGAGTAGCAGAGTTGGGGGATTCTGCTGACTTTGAGTACTTGCCAGAGAGGAGTCACTGGTTTCAGTTGCAGGGCAGAGAGTATAATTGAAATTTGCAGCCAGTAGAGGAATTATAGGGAGTAAGAACTTTTTCACAATAGCATGGCTTAGGGATGGAGAGGAGTAGTCAAGGTTGGGCCCTGAGAAAGAGCTCAAAAAATGACTGTAAGAAGGTCCTGAGGTTTGGGGCATCATTCCCCCTACTTCAGGACTAGAACTTCATTATACCAATAGCTTCAAAATAATAAACAAACAAACAAACGAATGAATTAATGAAAATGAGTAAGCAAAGGAGAAAAAAATCCAACCACAAATAGCAATAATAAGGATAGACAAAATCTGGGTTCATATTCAGAGAAAGATAATGGAGCTTAAAAACCACTATTTTTTCAATGAGAAAAGTCAAATGGCAATAATCCTGAAAAGAGTTCTTGGAAGAACTTCAAAAATAAAATATGAGAAGTTGAAGAAAATAGGAAAAAAATAAGAGCAATCAAAGAACATCATGAAAAGAAAGTAACCAACTGGAAATAGAGAATCAAAAACTTAAGGAAGCAAATAATTCCTTGAAAACTAGGATTGGGCAAGGGGAAGCTAATGCTGTTATAAGACATCAAGAAATAATAAAATAATATCAAGAAAAAGAGAAGAGAATGTGAAACATCTCACCAGAAAAACAACTGATCTGGAGAACAGATTAAGGACAGATGATGTAAAGAATAGTTGGATTACCTGGAAGTTACTATCAGAAAAAGAATCTTGATACAATGTTGCAAGAAATTAATTGGAAAAATTGCCCTGAATTTCAAGAACAAGAAGATAAAGCAGGAATAGAAAAAAATCCACCAGTCAGCACCTGAAAGAAATCCCAGGAGCAAAATTTACAGAAATATCATAACCAAGTATCAAACAAAGCTCCCAGGTTAAGGACAAAACATTGCAAGCAACAACAATTTAAATGTTGTGAAGGTACAATATTACAAAAGTCCTAGCAGCTAGTACGTTGAAGGACCACAGGTCTTTTATGACCCAGGGTAACTTACCCAGCAAAGTTAAGTATAATCCTGAATATGGGAAAATTGGATATTAGAGGAAATTTTGACATATAAAATCCAGGAGAAATATAAGGTAAACAGGAAAGACCAATTATAAGAGACTGAATAACAGTCAAATTGTTTACTTCTTATATGTGAAAATGCTATCAGTCCTCTTATGACTGTCATCGTTCTTGGACTGCAGCTGTGTTTAATGGGGTAATTCTAAAAAAATGTAGGGAGAGATAAAGAGGAGTAATTATCTCATATAAATGAGGCATGAAAGGAAGAATATTACAGAATAAGCAAGTGAAGGTGGGGAGCTAATAGTGTTGGAAGCTTACTCTCCTCAGAAATGGGTTAAGGAGGGAATAACATATATCTAGAAGGGTAAGACAGTCTTCTAAATTGAGCAAGAAATAGGAGGGCAAAAGGATTGCCTAAGGGAAGGACTTTCAGAAGGGTGTAGGGTTAAGAATTAGGAGTGGGGAGGGGATAATGCAGAAACTCTTCCAAAGATAGGTAGATTGGGGAGGAGGGAGAGGATAAGGGAGGAACTCTTGGAGGGATGTAGGTAGATTAAGAAATAGGAGGGAAAGGTAGAGGGATAGAAGTAAATTAGACTAGTGAGGAAGGACAGGGTAAATAGGGTAAGAAGAATGGTAATGAAACACAGGATAGAGGGAAATGCACAACAAGAAATTATAATTTCGAATGTAAATGGGATGAATTTACCCATAAAATTGAAATGGCTAACAGAATGGATTAAAATCTGAATTCAAGAATATTCAGGAAACCCAATAAAAGTGAGAGATAGGCACAGATAAAATAAAGGACTGGAGTAAAATTTATTATGTAAAAAAGACTGGGGTAAAAATCATGATTTCAGATAAAGTTAAAACTAAAATAGATTTAATTAAAAGACAAAACTCAATTACACTACATCACCAATATTATTCAGTATTGTTTTAGACCATTAAAAATAACTGGACAGTACGAGATACCTGGGAGTATATCTGCCAAAATAGACCTAGAAACTACACAAACATGAAGATAAACATAAAACACTCTGTATACAAATAAAGTCAGATTTAAATAATTGAAAAAATAGTCATTGTTCATGGGTAGGTAAAACCAATATAATAAATAATGAAAATTTTATCTAACTAATCAACTTATTCAATGCCATCCAAATTAAATTACTAAAAATTTATTATACTGAGTTAGAAAAAATAGAACAAAATTCATTTGGAAGAACAAAAGATCAAGAATTTCAAAGAAACTAACGGAGAAAATGTAAAAGAGATTCCACAGTACCAGAACTTAAATTTTCTTATATGGCAAGAGCATTATTGAAGAATGAAATGGACTATTCCAATTATTTTAAATTAAAATTTTATTTTGGAGACAGAACCAGTGTAGCCAAGATTATAAAGAAGGCAAAAAATTGAGGGGAAACTTTCATAGACAAATCTCTCAAATAGGATATGATTGTGATGAGATACTGCTGTGATATAAAAAATGATGAGCTGGTTGATTTAGAAAAACATGGAAAAACCTGGATTTATGAAGGAAGATGCTGGGCTTCTCCAGAAAAAGAACTGAAAAATAGGAATTTGCATAGTATGGTCTTATCTATGTGTATATACGTACATACTGATAATATTTAATATAAATTTTAGACTTTAATAAGGGCCAAAAGTTTGAATTAAGAAGAGCCTGGGCCTAATAGTCTCCTTTGTTTAGAGGATGCCTTTTGCCAAACAAATGGGACTTCCTTATCAGACCCTTCTTCTAGCATCCCAGTGAAAAACACAGACATCTTGGGTTATGAATAAACAATTTCAATGGCCCGCTTGGGACAGGATATCTGGGTGATGGGACTTTGTTTTAAATCACAAAGGCATGCTATGCAAGGAAAATGCCCATAGCCTAGGATCATTAACCCAATTGATGCCACTTTGTTTACAATGCGTTTATCTAAGAGAATTCCTTTCTCACGGCAAAATGTATATGAGAAGGTTTCTGTCCTGGGTAGCCAGAACATTTTCTGGCTCCATAATGCATTATGTTACCACTATTTTTAATAGGGAATTGTCTAATTAAATCATAAAATGTATGCATTTGCCTGTTGCCTTTTCTTTAATCTAGTTTTCAGGTCAACAATACATCTATATATATGCACATATACACACATGAGTGTTTATGGAAATGGATATGAATATGGGTATGGGTATGTGTGTATGTGTGTGTGTGTGTGTGTGTGTGTGTGTGTGTGTGTGTGTGTGTGTGTGTGTGCACGCGCGCACGTGTGTATTGTTAACAGGACTTTTACTGAGCCAGTCTCTAACCTGAGAATGCTGGGAGCCAATAAAGCAGGCTTTGAGATGGGAGTGCTAGTAATCAAGTAGTTTAATTAATCAGTTTCAGAGTGAGGAATGTTCTCACAGCTGAAGTATAAGTAAAGGTTATGTACTTAAATCACAAAAGGGGAAGGAGAGAAGAAGGTGTATTATAAATAGTCATCTAGAGGTTTCCCACAAGAAACCCCCAAGTCCCAAAATACAGCAAATCTGGAGTCAAGTCTTTTGGGTTCATGACCACCTCCCCTAGAGTACAGAACAAGAGTTCTGTGATGGGAACAGATTCTACAATCTTTGATTTGCTTCACTTAAGGTCCAGTGATTGAGGGCATTGTCAGAGCTTTGATTAATCAGTTTAAGCCACATTGTAAACTCTGACTCCCTAGCCAGAGAGGCAGCTCTTGAGAAAACTAAATTATTAGTATATTCCTTGCACATATCATGTTGATTGATATGAAAATTACAATTCATATATATTCAGAGTGGGAAAATAAAATTTAAAAGTACACAGTAAAAACAAAAGAAAATCTAGAAGGAAGCACAGAAAAACTAGGTTGCATTGAAAACAATGTAGAATTTATTACACAGGTTTTTGTGAAATGGAATTTATTGCATTATTGTTTATATTAAATCCTCTCAGGTTCTGCAGAGTGCATGGAATGTTCTTTTTTTTCTTTTCTCATTTTGTATTTAAGCTTAAAATGAATTAAAATAAAATTTAAATGAAAATAAAATTAAAAAGAACAAAAGAGGTAAATAGTATATTTCATCATTGGTCCTCTGAAATCTTGCTACTTCATGGGTCAGAGTTTTTAAATCTTTCAAAGCTGTTTGTCTTTACAATGTTCCTTTTGCCTAAATTGTTCTCCCTAGTTCTACTCCCTTCATTCCCCCTCACTTTGTATAAGACTTCCCAAGTTTCTTTGAACTATCCCTCTCACCATTACTTATAGCACAATAGAATTCAGGACTCATACATACTGTAATTTGGTCAGCCATTCCCCATTTTTTGGGCAGTCCCTTAATTAACAGTTCTTTCCCATCACCACTCCCAAAAGCTACTATCAATATTTTTGTACCTATGGGTCCTTTTTCTCTTTCTTTCATCCCTTTGAGATACAAGCAAAGTAACGGTATTACTGCATCAGAGGGTATGAAAAGGTAATCATTTTGGGGGCTATTGGAAGAGGCTGTAATATCAGCACTCCCTTCAGGATTGATGTTGAAATAAAATAAAGCACTCTTAGGTCACTGAAGAGTTAACAAAAGGAGTGGAAACACAGCAAGGATATGTAATAAAAGCTTCTCTGCACATGGTTCTCCCAGCTTCCACAGAGGAGGTCATCTCTGGTGACCAGGGCCAAATATTATGAAGGACATGGTGGCTTGAGAGATCTTTGAGAATCCAAGGAGTCTGTAGGGTCTAGACTCCTACTGACTGGGACTTTGTGTGCCTTCAGGTGGTCAGGAAGATGAATCAGAAATCAAAATCCTGGGGCAGCTTTGACTCCTTTTAAGGAAAGTTCAATCCATGTAGGAGGATGAAAAGAGCAGGGGACTTTGCCTACATTCCATTGTGGTCATGGGGGAAGAAGATGAGTCTGGGAAATGCTGGCAAAATTCATCACATCACATACCTTCATACCACATATACTACCCAAGGGATCTTTTGATTTACTTTGGTTTCTCTTGTTTAGGCTAACTTGACTTTTCCTGCTTTTGACCTCTTAAATATTAAGAAATCTGAACATTACAAAAAAAAAAAAAGGTGCAGGATCCCAGGACAATTCTCATCTATTTCCTTTTTTTTTTAAATTAAATACTTAATGTATTTATTTTCAGTTTTCAACATTCCCTTCCATAAGTTTTAAAATTTCTCCTCTTCCTTCCTCCCTCCCTCTCCAAGATGGCATTCAATCTGATATGGGCTCTATACATACATTACTGTTAAACACATTTTCAAATTAGTCATGTTGCATAGAAGAATTATAACAAATGGGAGGAACCATGAAAAACAAAACAGAAGAAAAAAGTCTGAATGGGAAAGGGTCCCACATGTACAAAAATATTTATAATAGCTCTCTTTGTGATGGCCAAAAACTGGAAATCAAGGGGATGCCCATCAACTGGGGAATGGCTGAACAAATTGTGGTATATGGATGTAATGGAATACTATTGTGCTGTAAGAAATGATGAACAGAAAGACTTCAGAGAAGCCTGGAAAGACTTATATGAACTGATGCTGAGTGAAAGGAGAAGGATCAGGAGAACTTAGTGTGCAAGGACTTTTTCTGGTAGATTTAGTACTTCATTGAAATTCATTGCCTTAGAAGATTCCAATGGACTCTTGAGGCAAAGTGCCTTCCACATCCAGAGAAAGAACTATGGAATTGGATCGCAGATGCAAACGGACCATTTTCTTTTGTATTGTGTTTTGTTTTGTTTTATGGTTGATCCCATTCATTTCAATTCTTTTATGCCACATGCATTTAATAGGAATGTACATGTAGAACCTATACAAGATTGTATGCCATCTCAGGGAGGGAATAGGGAGGGAGGGAGGAATGAAGGGGAGAGAGTGGAATAAATCTAAGATCTATGGAAGTGAAATACTGAAAACAAATAAAATAATTCAATTTAAAAAAGAAAAAGAAAAAAGAATCTGCTTCACCCTGCAATCTAACTCCATTGCTCTTTCTCTGGATATGGATGGCATTTTCCATCATGAGCCCTTTGGAAAAGTTTTAGGTCCTTGCATTGCTGAGGACTCTTTATTCCCTTTTAAGGAAAAACACGAGTGACCAGAAAAAAATCCCTGCTTGGTGGGGAGAGTGCCGGATTATGTACATCTTGCTTTCTTCAATAAGTTAGGCACAAGCGAAGTTAGAAGTGGGTCAGAAGTTTTATATGTAAAAGTAACAGTAAAAGGTTTCTGAACACCAACAACCAAAAATTAATTCAAAATCAAATGTATAATAAATCTGAGGTGTTTCAGGCAGCACTTGCCCATGTTGTTGCATTGCTCAACTTCACTGCAGCCTTGGTTCTGAACCCAAAACATGTGCTCTTTGCACTTGGAGGGCCCTCAGGCACTCAACAAATAACCTAATGCAAAAAGAGGGACTTGAGTAGGGTCATACAGTTGGTAAGTAGATGAGGCCATATTTGAATTCAGGAAATGAGTCTTCCTGGCTCTAGGCCCAGCATTCTATCCACTTCATCATCTAGATGCCTACCATATAAATATTACATATTCATTAACAATATATTTTATGGTACTATATATATGTATGCAACTTTTAATGTTTTTCAAAATGCACATACATTTATTTTAACATCTTTTTACAATTTCTTTTAATAGCTGCTAAACTCTACCTTCTTCCTTTGTTTTTGAAATTCTCAATGTTTCCCCACCTCCTCTTTCTGGTTCAAAGGATGGTTCCTCTTTTTTTTTTTTTTAAATATAGACATATAGCTATACACACACATATGTGTATATATATTTTTACTATTTAGTATCATTGTCTGCTCACTAAAGCATCAAATATTGTTATGCATTGATTTGGGAGGGCACAAGAATTCATATAGTGGTTGCTTTGTTTTGCTAAGCAATTTTACAAATATTTCATTTGACACAACATTCTTTTGAGATAGGTACGATTATGCCCTTTTTACAGTTGAGGAAACTGAGGCAAACAAAGGCTAATTGACTTGCCCAGGGTTACAGAACTCATGAGTATCTCTGGCTAGACTTGAATTCCTGTCTTCCTAACTCCAGCACTCACTACCTTTCAAAATCAGCTGCCTCAGTATTTTCACTCATATCTTTCTGTTTATTTTATTGTTTTTAATTTTTTGATAGACATAAATATTCATACTACTTCATATAGGCTAATGATTAGATTAAAATTAATAAGGAGGAAATAGGGTAGGGAATTATCAATAGAATAAGGTAAACAAAATAGACTTATATTAGGGATAGTTGATATTTTTTTCTTGAGGGATATGGTAATAGTTGGTGCTAGGGACAATGACAGAGAAAGGGATTAAGAATAGGGAAAGAATACTGAAATATGTATAAAATGTTTAGGTATATTAAGAAATTAGGCCTAGTGGAAATTAGATTTAGGATTTATAAAACAGGTTATTTAATACTGACTTCTGACATAGCTTTGGGTAAAGATGAGCTTAATAACTAACTGTGACAGATAGTATTAATCTAGCAGTTACTATGCTTCAGTCCCTTGCTAAGTACTTTTTCAATTATTATTTCGTTTCATCCTCTCAGCAACTCTAGGAGGTAGGTACTATCATTAACCCCAAAGACACACATCTGTTAAAAGACTTACTCAAGTGTCTGAGGTCGAATCTGAACTCAAGTCTTCCTTATACAAATGGAACAGAAGTGTATTAAAATACCTCTGAATGGAAGCCTGCCTTTAGATGTGGAGAATATCAGTTAATAACCAAGGGGAAGTTGATTAAGTTTTTAAAAAAATACTGAAATTATTATTTCCCAATTTTGTGGAGGTCCCTTCAACGAATAGTCTGTGTTTGTTCAGCGTAAAAACGCAACAGTATACATAGACTTCGAGGCACCTACCAAGGGAACCTATGGACAAGGCACCTGAAAACTTGCACTTCCTGGCAATTCAAGTTCCCGACTGAATCCTTCTTTCTGGGAAACATAATCCCTGTTCTCCCTGAGCCAGCATTTCTATCCTCACACCCTAGAGCAGTTGGTCTACCACAACGGAAGCAAAAAAAAAAAAAAAAAAAAAGACCTTTGCAATGAGCTCAATTCCGAGAAACTAAGATTTCTGGAGAGGAGACCTCCCATTTTTTAGCTGAAGCCAAAAGTAAAAACACAGGCAAGGCTAGAAAGCTTTTACGTCCGTTCTGACAACGGGTGGATGTATTATATTCACATTTCTCTTAAAGTTACCTGACGTTTTTGGTTATTTTCATTTCCTCAGACAAGCCCTGAATAGAACTCAATTTACACACACACACAAAAGAAGATACTTCACTTAATTTCAGACACAAAACAGAAAAAAACAAAACAGAAGAACACACTACTAAGTTTCCGCATGAAATCCAAACTTGGAACGCAACCTGCCATTGCACCAAAATAAACTTAAGACAAACAACCGAGAACCATTAATAATTGTCTGTTTTTTTTGGAAAACCAAATATCAGGGGAGAGCGCGAACGCAGTCCCCCACTACCACAAATTATGCAGTCGAGTTTCCCGCATTTGGGGAAATCGCAGGGGTCAGCCCATCCGGAGTGCAATGGATAAGCCTCGCCCTGGGGAAACCACCTTCGTGATCATGGAATCACCCCTGCCAGGTAAGTATGCTGCCCCCTGCCCTCCACGCACTCTCCCTCGACACACACGCACACTACACATAGGCCCACACGCACACACAACTTCAACTTCAACAACCCAAACATAACCCTCAAACATCACTAAGACAGCCGCAATTCCAAACCAGAACAACACCACGATCACTCTCAAACCCTGAAAATCTACGTATTCCAGGAGAGAAAAACGGGCCCGTAACTCTCTTCATCTGCATACCACCTCCCCCCTAGTGATGTCACCCACCCAGTCTTCCACAGACCGCCTGCTCAACCGCCGCATACAAGCGCAGGAATTGCTACAAGGAAATGACGCGGACTCTACCGGCGGTTTGGCATTTCCTCGGGCTCACCACGTGTGACCGGCTTCGCTTTTTGTTTCTCCCTGCCCTCTTCCCTTTCAACGGCAAACATCCAAATTTACAGAAATGTTAAAACCACTTGTCCCTTTGCCTCCATTCTCCGTCCTTCTTTCGGCTTCTCCGAACCTGGCCCAGATCAAGCCACACCGCTTCCGGGAAGCCTTTTCCAAATAACGCAGCCTCCGACCCTGGCAACGAACGCCGGGCCTGGGCATCCCCTCTCGCCTCCTGGTCCGAATCCCGCCTCAGCTCTCTCTCCCCTCTGCACCCCTCTTCCACCCACCTGCCCAGCTGATTTTACTGACCACTCACTCCCCTACTGGGGCGACTCCGGGGGCTCTCTTTTGCCGCTGGGATCAAATACAGACTCCTCTGGTGTTGAAAGCCCTTCACAAGCTGTCCCTAACCTTCCTTTCTCGTCCAGCCTCTACACTTCAGCGGGACTGCCCTGGTTCCTGTCGCTCTCCCAGGATGTTGCCTCTCCCCTAGAGGCCTTTCCGGGGGTGAGGGTGGGGGGAGGCTTCTCCCCCATGACTACAAGGCACTCTCTCTTTACTTGGCACTCTTAATATCCCCTCCTTGTTTCAAGATTCCGCTCTGGCCCCACCTTCTACAAGACGTCTTGCTGGAGCCTTACCTCCCCCTTCTCCCCCCACCCCCACCCCTCCGCACTTAAAAATGTGTATTGTGTAATATAGATTTGACAAACATCGATGAATGCTTACACTTCCATGTGCAAACAAGAGATAACAACAGATTGCCTATGACGCGCTAAATTGCAGGACACTTTATTCTTTTAAGTATGTAACCATTTTGACTTGCTTCTTCCAAAGCTATGCTGCTCCTCTGTGTTTCCCCTGTTGACCTGAAAACTTGGTTAAAGAAAAGGCAACAGGCTAAATGCATACTACAAGAATATTGCCTTTTCTCCTTGATAGTATTGTTTCCAGTTGCATATAAAGATAGCTTTCAACATTCACTTTTGTAAAATTTTGAGTTCCAAACTTTTTCCTGCCCTCCATCTTCTTCCCCCTCCCCAGGAAGCAAGCAATCTGATAAAAGTTATACATATACAATCATGTTAAATATATTTCCACATTCATCATGTTGTGAAAGAAGAATCAGAACAAAAGGGGAAAATCTCGAGAAAGAAAAAAACAACCAAAAAAAAGAGAAAATAGTATGCTTTGATCTGCATCCAGACTCCGCAGTTCTTTCTCTGGATGTGGATAGCATTTTCCATAAAGAGTCTTTTGAAATTGTCTTGGGTCCTTGCAATGCTGAGATGAGCTAAGTCTATCACAGAAAATCATCCAACGATGTGTGTACAACATTCTCCTGGTTCTGCTCACTTCACTCACCACCACAAACTGATTTGTTTTTTGCAGAGGTAAGCAAACACACACATCCACACATAAACAATGTTGTCATTACACCATGTGATCAGACCACAAAACTTCCAATGGAGTCCTTCCATTGAGATTTAGGGGAGCTGGGACTCTGAAATGGTGACAGTTGGGTCCTGCCTGAATGAATTCTACCCAAGTTTTCTTGCAGCCAAAGAAAAGCAGAGTTCATCTCTGTCTGTCCGACTTGAGACTCTCCTCTCAAACTGCCCTTCTCTCCCCAGTATCGCCGCTACAATGGAGGACTCAATGGAAATGGATATGAGCCCCCTCTGGCCCCAGAATTTCCTCTTTCGTTGTGAACTAAAGGGTGACAAAGATTATCATTTTAAGGTAGATAATGATGAAAATGAGCACCAGTTGTCCTTGACGGACTGTGACTTTAGGGGCTAGTGCAAAAGATGAATTGCATATTGTTAAAGCAGAGGCACTGAACTATGAAGGCAATCCAATTAATGCTGACATCTTTGAAAATGTCTGCGCAGCCTACAATTTCTCTAGGTGGCTTTGAGATTACACTACCAGCAGTTTTGCGGTTGAAATGTGGTTCAGGGCCTGTACATGTGAGTGGCCAGCACCTAGTAGCCCTGGAGGAAGATGTAGAATCGGATAATGAAGAAGAAGATGATACGAAACTCTTAAATATGTCTGGCAAATGATTTGCTCCTGGAGTTGGTAGTAAGGTTCCACAGAAAAAAGTAAAACTATCTGAAGAAGATGAAGATGATGATGAAGAAGATGATGACAACTTTGAAGATGAGGAAAGTGAAGAAAAGACCCCTCCAGTGAAGCAATCTGTTCATGATGGTATAGCAAAAAAAAAAAAAAAAAGCGCAAAAATCAAACCAGAATGGAAAAGATTCAAGGCTGTCCACACCAAAATCAAAAGGTCAAGAATCCTTCAAAAAGCAAGACAAGACTCCCAAGACTCCCAAAGTCCTAAAGGTCTCTAGGTTCTTTCAGGATGGCAGTACTTGGAGACCTTTAATGTTCTCTAGAGAACATTAAAGCAAAAGTGCAGGCAAGTATTGAAAAGGGTGGTTCCCTCCCAAAAGTGGAAGGCAAATTCATCAACTATGTAAAGAACTGCTTCTGGATGCCTGATCAGGAGGCTATTCAAGATCTCTGGCTGTGGAGGAAATCTCTTCAAGAAAAAAAGTTTGAACAGTTTGTTAAAATTTTCCATCTTATTTCTGTAACAGTTGATATCTGGCTGTCCTTTTTATAATGCAGAGTAAGAACTTTCCCTACCACGTCTGATAAATGTCCAGATTACTGTGCCAAGAATGTGTTGTCCAAAATGCCTGTTTAGTTTTCAAAGATGGAACTCCACCCTTTGCTTCATTTAAGCATGTATGGAATGTTAAGTTAGGGCATAGTAGTAGTGGTGGTCAGACAAATGGAAATGTAGGGGAGACAAAAGTATACATGTGAAATACATTCAGTATTTTAATAAAAAAAAAAAGAAAAACAGAGTTCGTTAAGGATCTGCCATATTGAGTCAACTCTTGAGGAATCTGAACATAGGCTAGACTCAAGATATCTGAGTATTTGTGACACTTGCATTGGCAAGCAGTCAAAATGAATCTGAGCACTTTCAAGGAGGCAAGATGGATCTTATATATGGAAAGACTACCAGGGATCTACAGTCAGCCAAATAGTCTGGGGTGACTGAAAGGGGAGTGGGGGTGGGGGGAATCTAGGAAGGGTCTTGATGGGAGTGACCAGTAAGTAGCCTGGGGTGACTAGAGGTCAGACATCAGGAACCAAGAGAATGGGATTTTGATAGGATCAAGGGTGGAAGTAGCCTGAGGTAATCTGGAGATAACAAAGATTTGGGTTTAGTGTTAATGAACTGCTTGTGGCCCCGAAGGAACATCAGATCTAGTGGGAAGATTCAAGGAGAGTTCCAGGGGGCTCCCAAACTCATCACTCCTTCTCCATTCTTTTTTGTGTGATTTTTTAGCTTCTTGCTCCCAGTGTTTCAGAAAACATAAGATTTCTGACAGGGCAAAGAACTCTATTCTTCCAAATTTTCTAACTCATGAGATCTAATGGAAGCTACATTGGGGTGACCTAAAGTTCATCATGCCAATTCACATGATACCAGGGATCATACCTCATTGGAAAGACACTAGTCTCAACTGATAAGTTACCAGTATGATAGATTATTCCTATCTAGGCAAGATGAATATCCCCCAGGAGAAATGTTTTTCAGAATACTTGCTACTCAGAACAATAGGACAATTGAGGTAACTAAGACTCAAATTCCTAGCTTTTGATTCCTGAGCACACTGACCATAGTCTCCAACTAGTCTAGGAGCAAAAGACAGAGCCCCTTCTTATGTTTTCTCTTTTGATTTTGCTGGTCACAGCAGTATCTCCAAGTACTGTCATCCTGAAAGAACAATGCAGAATAGTAATTTCAGATGAAACCACTTAATCAGAAACACCAATGAAAAGCATAAGGAGAGCATTTTTGCTACAACACATGCCTTGTGCTTGGGAGAAGGACATGGGGAGAGGTTGGGTAGGTATACCAGCATTATTCTTCTTGCTATCCAAGGTTGTAATGTCCTACTGGGTTTTCCCTGGATGCGTTAGGCATGCACAAAGGGTAATTGAAAAGCCATGTTCTGAAGAAATGATTTTTGTAACCAATCCCCTACACACCCAGGGAAGAAGGAAAGAAGATATAGACATAGAATTTACAAATCCTTATTTGTTGTGCTAAAAAGTTTGAGACATCCAATTTCTGGGTAATTAGTAATTTTATTCATTATGCCTAGTGAATATTTAATAAAAGGATGGTCACTTGGCCTTCTCTTGTAACCAAAGACCCTTCCTGAAGGGCTCTTGACACTTATATACCCTTGGAACAGTGGGTGACCCTGACAGGAGGCAATCAACTCTGATTGGTTTAACAATTAATGAGAGAATGACTACTGTAATGAGAGATGGGCCTATTCTAATGAGGATCTGGGAAAATGTGATTTTAATCATGTCACTCTTACTACCAGAATACTCCCAGTCCTAGGCAATCTAGACAAGGGATCTACCTTCCTCCCATCCAAGCCTGAGTAGAATACAATGTGGAGGAATCCACCTAGATTAGATTTTTCTTTGTGAGAAAATCCTACCTAGTTGGGTAGGATAACAATTCTACTCAGACAAGATGGTCTAGATGGATTAATGTCCTTCAAAGACTGGCTGTATTAACCTACAGGGGTTTATTCATGAATGAGGAAATAGAAAAAAAATCATCATCTCAATTAATGAATTAGTTATTAATATAAGAAATAATAACTTCTCTCAGTAACCAGTACAGTAGGTCTTGGGATGACTAAAGAGGAGATGTACTGCTCCTCAGGTCAGGTTCCTGTGTTAAGGTTTCACACATTAATTTGAGATTATAGAAAGAAAAAGGATGCGGGGAGAAGGTGACCACAATTCAGGCAACTCCTATGAGTTTTGGAAGGGTGTTGCAACTCCAAAGGTGATTTTCCACCAACTCCCTGGCCAGTAGTCTCAGATCAAGTGGGAGGGAGAGGTGGGAGTAGGAGGAAAGGAAGTTTAATTTTTCCTGTTAGTCCTAGATGTTACCACCGTCCTGGCAACGCCACTGCTGGCTAGTGTGTATAGGAGAAATGACTTTGCTCTTTGGGTGAGAAAAAGAGTTTTTGCTCAGAATTTATAACTTTACTTTGGGATTCCACAAAAGAATGGAAATTGTCACAAATTGGATAAGAGGAGGAATTTTACTACTTCTTAAAGAGGCCTCTTCACTCAATGAGCCTTACTTACCTTCCTCTAAGTGAGTACCCGAAAAGACCAGCCTAAAAAGTTCAAGTCTCCCATTGTATCCTGGGCCATTTCCAATCATCCTGATGAATAGATAGATATTCATCACTGGTCACTGGAGCCAGATAGCTCAGGAGGAGAAAGTGAGCTTGGTGACTCTCCCTCACTCAAAACAAAGTCAAGTGCAAGTCGTATCATCATTTCTCTGATGTCATGGTTTTCTTTGAAAATGAAGGATGAACACAGACGGAACATTAAGCAGAAGAGATCTCAGCTTTATAATATTGCTACACAAGCAAACATAAGTTTTCTCACAAGTAATATAGATTTGTTTACATTTACAAAAGATGACTGGGACTTCTGCTTTCAAAAATCCTAAGTAGCAAACATTCTTATAGATGTTATAAACAATTGTGTGATGCTTCCAAGTAATAGCTTAACCTTTTTCCTGGCTCTTCCTCCTTCCCCCCATACAAGTTAGATTAGTTCTTCCTTTAAAAGTTATTGAAATTGACTTGAGTCTTAATTGCTCAGTTAACTAAAGGCTCAGGCTACTGATATCACTTCATGGTCTCCTGAGGACAAAAGAGCCAAAAGAAATTCCAGGTACCCACTGATGCTTGGCTGATAGACTGTGACGAACAAGTCAGGCCAGGGAGCTGTTCACAGCTGAATCAGTTCTGAGGGGATCTTCAATGCATGTCCTTATTGAATTGACCTTGTCAAACCCCAATTTTAATTGTGAACCCCAAACCACAGTTTGTTCCTAGAAAGAGACAAATTATTAGGTCAGGTTAATCTTTCTGTTTCTTTCAAGCTGACTTGACACGCTTTGCATGGGAGTTATAGTCCAGAAGTAGGCATCATAAGGGGCTCAGTCCAGAACTGGCTTGACTTGAAATTTGGAAGTACAGGGTTATATATATTTCCAACATGGGCTGATATTACCTGCCATCATTCTACCTCCTGGACAGAAGAAATAACTGTTCCATCAGACCTTTCACCATACCAGTCCACTTCCAGTCTTGGGCTATCCAGGCAGAAGGAGCTAACTCCACACAAGCACCAGCAGATGAAATCAATTCAGGCCTGGTTTGGAATTTGAGCAGGATAAGAAGATCCAATGCAAGGAGAGACTGAATTTGAAGGGGGAAGGGTTGGGGGGTGGGGAACTCTGGGTCTCCAAGCTACTGATTACTAAGATTTAAAATCATTTTTCACATCCTCTTGCTCTGGCTAAGTCAATCCCTTTTTGTTTGGGAATAATATACAAATGTCTCATTTCAATCTTATATCAAGAGCAAATTTCCTAAATGAACTCAAGCTACTCCATAGGTAAGCTGTTGATGGTGCCCAGCACCAATAACTTACTTCAGTATAAAGTTATGCTCTTTAACTCATTGAGGGAAGGCAAAGGGAGGTGAGGGTGGGAGGGGATAGATAGAAGAGCAACTATTTTGCAGTCCACCGGACTCATGACTCCTGATTGAAAATTCTCGAGTGAGGGAGAAGAGAACAGTTTTTTATTTTCCTTTTAGTCTTGTAGTTAGAAATCACCAAGTCAGGTCAAAGTGCCTCTTTGAAGCCTGGAATTATTTGACACTCCCCTGGCCTTCATTGGTGGGTGCACTTTGTTGTTCTCTAGAATAGAGCACCGAAAATAGCTGGCCAGTTCCAAAGTCAGAGAGAAGGGCCTCCCTTTCTGGAGGAGAATGATTAATCACACAATTTTCATCTTCGTCAAGACCCATTAAAATTACAGGGTTGGCAATTCAGGAACAGAATTCACCAAACTAAAAATAAAGCCAGAAATTCAGGAATGCTTTAAAGAAGACTGGCCAGATGTCAAAGAGAAGTTAGAACAGAGCCATCTAAAATGAGATAAGGTGCTGAAGATGGATGTAGGTTCTACAGAACTAGATGGTCTAGAGATGAAATAAAAGCTTACCGGTACAACAAAGGGCACTGAGACCAAGCAGATGTCTGCAGAGAATAAACTGCAAAATCAAGAGAGCACATATATGAAAATAGTACAACATGGGAAAAATGCAAGTTATTGATCAATCCCATATAATAGCAAATGCAATTTGAGAATATCACAGAAATAATAATTTCTGAGTCATGAACCCACAAGAGTAATAGATATCCAGTTTTTTAAAGTCAATCAAGTAAAAAAAGATATGAAATGAAGATAACAAACATATACCATAAGTATATAGCCTCAATATTTAAAATATAAAAGATAATTAAATATAATAATAAATGATACGATACAATAAAATGATAGTTAAATGTAAAATATGATTAATAAAGCCATTTCATTGAAGATATATAAGATATGTGACCATAAATAATAAATCAATATTGCCAAGTCAACTCTTCTTTGGTAAAATTCAAGTTGTATATTTCCTATGTGGTTATCAAACTTGCCTCACTTTGAAAATCTGCAATAATACATATCTATATTCAACGTATCAATGTCTCGACCCTAATGTAGACAAACCACAACTTTTGATGCTTGGGATTTTTTGCTTATTCTGGAAGTCTCCAAGGCCACCTATTTGGGGATGGAATTGTCACATGGATGATTGTGACTGTCACAGTTTGAAATTACACCAGAAAAGAGCAAAATCACATCTTTTACTTAGGCCTGAAACTATCCAATGAACATGAACATCAGCCGCTCTAAAGGCTCTTCACCAGCTGGTCCAGTGTGCACTTGTGTTTGTTGGTTATGGTGCTACTTAAATAGTGCCACAGTATGGAAGGTGCATTCTCATTATATGCCCTGCACCTAAGGAAACATTTATCACCCTAATCAAAATGCTATCCATCACTTAAAGGACCACCATCTACTCTCATACAGTGTGTAAAATTTCCATTCCCAAAAAAAGTATACTCTCACTTTTCAAAAGCGTTAAGAAGAGAAGGTAACATACATACCTTTCTTTGGTTTATTAATCACTGTTTTCCTTGGGAATCACTAATTTTAATGAGTTTCCCACTCCTGGGAAACAAAAGATATCTTTTATGCCAAGTCCTGGGAAGGTGTGTTCAAATGTGAGGCAGCATTGCTGTTTCCGTGGTGAAAAGGAACCTTCCTTTTAAAACCTGGGAAGACATATGAAGTGATGTGAAGCCCAACGAGCAGAACCAGGAGAAAAATGCACACAGTAACAGCAGCATAACAATCAACTGCGAGTAACTTGGTTGTTCTGATCAATGCAATGACCTAAGACAATTCTGAAGAGACTTAGGATGAAAAATGCTACTCAATTTTTGAAAAACTTTGTATTTATATGAAATTATATTTAATTTATTAGGAAAAAATTATTTTTGTTCCGTTTACTGGAGATGCGGACATCTGCGTTAGAAGTTGTCAGTGCCTTATCTTTTTTATGATGAGTTTCCAAAATCATCACAATGTTCTTCGAGAGGTTTATAAGCAAGTTATGAGAGACAAATAAGTGAAAGTGAAAGTTTTTGTTTTCAATAAATACTGCAGTGCTGATTAAATGAGACTGCTTAGCTTTTCTGTTTGGTTCCCAAGTAATGTGTTACTACAGGAAAAGATCATGAACTAAGATATCCAACAACATTTACGGCCTAACTTTGTAAATAAATTATACAAAAATTTAAAAAGAACTGTTGAAGTCTGAATGAGGACAAGCATATTTCACTTTCCCTGTTTTTCTTTTTGCTTCTTGTTTGGCAACATGGCTAATATGTAAATGTTTTGTATGATTTCACAGGTATCGCTGATACTACGTTTCTTACCTTCTCAATGTGTGGGGGAAGGGTGGGAGGAAAGAAAAGAATTCAGAAAAACTTAAATTAATGTTAAAAATCATTAAACAATTGATTTATTATTTTTAAAAGGTGATTCAGCTATGGAGATCGTGTTTCATTCTTTTTTATTGCCTCCCAAAAAGTTGATGGGGAAAGTGATCCACATTTATAGACCTCAAAAATCTCACTCCTTGTGAGAGAAATTAATGACTAATTATTAATTTGTGATCTATCGTTTACCTCCTATTTTTGTTAAGACCCCACTCCTGAAAATGTAAGTCAGTCCCTGAAGGCTGTAATTGAATAAACTAATCTTCTCCCAGCCCCAAAGCATCTACCTGGGAAAGGTCCCTTACTTTTTATTTACTCTATAAACAAAATTGAGCCTCAGCAGCCAGATCTTTTTTCTGGACTTGTCTGCCCTTAATCCCCTCCATTAGAATTCAAGCTCCTGAAGGAGAAAACTAGTCAGTAGAAGTCCAGATGGAAATGGCTTCCCCAGCCCAGATGCCTTTGGGCTGCTGAGTCTCATGATCGAGCAACATTTTCTCAGCAGAAGACTTTTAGCTCACCTCCTCATCAAATGTCCACAAACAGGGTTGAGTTTCACTTGTCAGAGGCATTCCCCGTGGGAAGGTACATACACCTGATTTAAGGTGTTTCAAAGTCTCCCTTGTCATCTTTGATCATTGAGAGAAACCACTGACCATCAATTAATTGATTATTGGCTAGCTTAATAAATTGACCATTAATTACCTGGAAACTCTGTCATGGGGGTTTTATCATGACACTTGGTATGCCTGTGACTGACATCAGAGATCTCAAATGGTGTAGTGCCAACACAATATTCACTGCACTCATGGTGGCCACAAATATGCCAGCACAATTCTGAATTGCAAATTCAACAGACTCTCCCTCCACATGGAAGACAGAACTAAAACATTTATTGAGACACCAGAAAGCCAAATCCATCATTGTAACACAAATCTGTACACAATAACAATGCAGAGGACAACACCATTGCCAAGCCTTCCCTCCCCGCCACCCCCAGGCTTTTCACAAGCAGGCGCCCTTAAATAAAATCACAAACTCTCTCAGTCATACCAGCCAGCTGCCTGCTTGTCCGAATCCTTCCTAGCTCTAACTGATCTTTCCAATTTCCTCTCAGTTCTGTTCCAGTTCCGTTTCAACCTTCCTGCTCCATCCCTTTAGCAAACTCCTCCCTCCTCCCCTGAAGGTCACACGGGTCTATTAATGAATGGGAACAATCTTCCTATTTAAATTACTATTACAAATAGTGACAATAAGTTAACACAAACACCACCTCCATTTTGTAGGGTAGGGATAGTGGTTCTTCAATGGCCTTCTGGAAGAGATGTAATTACATCTTGCTTAGCTGGTATATTTAGCCAGGAAACTGAAACTGCACTATTATTTAAATGTAATGAAGTGCTTGTGTTAAATTAATATATTGATAGCATCAATTTCATTTATTTGTTTATTTGGCTAGACAGGCCTGGCCTGACTGCTTAATCAGGTCTGATTCTGCCATCATTTCTGTCATGGCATCATTAGCTTCTTTAACAATATGGTGCCCTGTGTTCATTCCCAAATAGCCTTATGAAGATTCTCCACTGTCCTATGTGAAACAAGTTTGTTCTGGATATTAAATAATCCAAAAATTATACTCTTTTGAACACCAATAGTAACATTTCTTGGCAGTCTCTTGATATTAAATTGAAGTACCACCTCCTTGAGGAAGTTTTCATTAATTATAGTGTCAAGCATCTAAGAAAATGAAGAGCCTGGAAGACTGTGTGGGCCAAGACATCTTTTCTCTGTTCACACTACCCCTCCGCAAGCCCATTCTCGTATTAGGCTCAGCCTGAATTATTAGTTCCAAACTAAGTTTAATCCTTAGATTCTGTGGACAACCCTCTCTTACCCCTGCACTATAGCCATACTCAGAGTAAAGCATTATTTTGAACAAAAGTCATCCTGGTACAGTTTGCAGAGGATCTCAATGTATTTTCAATGCATGCCTGCTTGTTTTAGTGGTGATCCAAATGCTTCAGTCAGATTCCACCAAGCCCAAGGATCACATAGCAGATATTAATGACGACAAAATATTATAATATATTTAAAACAATCAACTGGCAGGAAACCATTCTGGGATTTGATGACCTAGAGACCGTCTCTAAAACTCTAGCCACTTGGTCTGGACTGAAGTATATATCTCTGTCAAGGGGTTCCTAAGGAAAAACACAACACAACAAAATGGAAAGGCTTCCTAAGGCTACCGGCCTGTCAAGCTGTGGGTAAGTTTTTTTTGCATTTCTTTTTCAACTAACTAAGCTTCTCTTGTTACATCACCTACACATATTCCTACGAGTATGTATACAACTGTCGAGTCGTTCCAGTTGTGCACGGCTCTTGGTGACCCCCATTTGTGGTTTTCTTGGCGAAGTTACTAAAATTATGAGAGCAGTGTTCCCTTTCTTTAGCTCATTGTACAGATGAGTGGCACACAAGTACTTGAGTGTTCTAATGGTGAACCTGAACACGGGAAGACGGGTGTTTTTTTATTCCAAGCCCACTGCTCTCTCTATCCATTGCATCACTGTAGCTGCTCCAGTGATGGAGCAGATAACTAAATAAGGAGCAATCCGTTCCATAGTTTTTCTCCCACGAAGTTTGCTGTTCGATCATTTTTCAAACCTATTCGGTCGGTACCCTTTCTGAAGGTACTTTGGCAAAAAAGTGACAAATCCTTGCTTGCCTCGACTTCTGAATAACACAAAAACAACAGAAAAAAACCAGCAGGAGATCAAGTAGGGAAACTAGGTGGCGAAAGTGTTGAGCCTGAAATCAGGAAGGCATTTCTGAGTCCAGTTTAAATATCACTTGTACCTCCAATTCGTAAAATGACCTGAAGAAGAAAATTGTAAACCATGCCCGTATTTCGTATTTTTGTCAAGAAGCGAGGCGGCAGATCTACGACCATTCATAGGCTTGAGACATTTGTCTGTTCCCTGCACCACGTGGCGGTTGGGTTGGCAGAGCAGGCCCAAGGCGCACGGCAGACTGTGAAGATGCTCCTCCGGCGAAAAGCTCATTTCGGGAACTGTTTCGAACGCTAACCGCTCTAATACACAACTCTCTGTAAATGAGACGAATCTCGCCCCCGAGGGTCTAACGCTGCGTAGTCTATTGCAGGCTGAAACACAGCTTCGAGAAAACGGTACGAGCACATGAACCGGCCTGAAACAAAGCACTCACTCTGCAGATACCCCTTCCGCACACCTGAAAACCTGAAACCCCGCAGAAGACCACCACCCCCCCTTTCCCTACGGTGAAACAACGGGCTCCACAGCGCGGCACGCACAGCAGATACAGTAACACCACTACCGCGCATGCTGACGTCACGCAGCAAACGAAAAACAACCTGGTTGCACCGACAGAAGAAACAACCAAACGTTTAGCCACGTGAGACACCTAGCATCTACAGTCTATTTTTCGATACACATTTTTCTCCCAGAGGGAGGTGCACCGTTCCCGGAAGTACTGCAATACCAGGTCGATGCGTGGAGTGGACGGAGCAAGCTCCTATTCCATCTCCCTGTTCCAAAAATCCATTTAATATATTGTCCTCGGATAGAGGACGTATCAGATATTAAACTGATAAGAACAGATACTACACTTGATCTTAGCCAAAAGGCCGAGAAGCGATAAAAAACTGCCACCACGCTCCCCTGCCCCTTCACAACAACAACACTTTTCACACGCGGCGACGCACAAACACTGCACCAAGCCTCGCCCTCCTCCCATACCTCCCGTACCAGAACTTGCAGCTCACTCGCCAGCTCTGCCCCTCTGTACCACCACACCGCCGCCTACAAACAACAGCAAAGCGGACCTTTTTTTACCACATTTCAGCACTTTCTTCGCGCAAGAAGACCCTTTACTGGCACCCAGAAAACCTTGCCTACTCGGCAACTCGTCATTTGCATAGTCCTCCCCACCTACCCGCCGAGCCGACCAATGGCTTTCCTGCAGGGGGTGCCAAGGCGCAGAGGTTGCACCCGGAGCCCGGAAATTTCTTGGACGCACCTATGACCTCCTTCCTTTCCCTCTCCTCTTCCCCCGCCTCTGCGTGCCACGGAGAAACCCCACGTCGCCGGGGGTGGGACCGGGCCGCCCTGACCGCCTTCGTGGGCAACTTCAGGGACCTCCTAGGTTACTGGCTTCCTGAGTGCCGCGGCGCCTGGTCCGAGCCCTGAGCAATAGAAAAGGATGCAAAAGAAAGGTGGCATTTTCAACGGCATGGGATACTCCCGGGCACGAACCCAGGAGGACTGGGGAGCACGCTAGCCAGACCATCTGCCCCTTCCCAAAACCCCTTTCACGGCTACAACTCGCCTACTTGGCCTCAAAGAGGTTTTCTATCCATAACGACACATAGACAGAATGGGTTCAGAAATGCCTTGAAAACGTCCCAGTCCAAAGATCTGGAATCAAAACACATGAAAGATGCGCCAGCCGCACACAGACCGTCCACCCGCATATCACAACTGTCTGGGGAGCGAAGCAAATCACCAGTTTTTAAAATTCTGCGTTTCCGTCGGGGAGCCAGGAGTGTCAGCCACTGGGGTCAGATCATCCTTGTATGTACTAGGAGGACTTCGTACAAAATAACTTTGTTACGTTTCCATTCCCTCCTTCGGCCCTCATCAAGGCGTGGTCGCTCACCTCCAGTGTTACGTTAAAAAGTCTAGAAAGCTTCCTAGAACCTTGCCTGGAATTTGCATTGCTTCACAGAACACCGAGTCTAAGTGGATAAGGAATGCGATTGCTTTTGATGAATGATAGCTTGTCCTGACGGTCGATAAAATTGTTGGCTGTAGTGCATTCCAAAGCGTCTGATCTCTGATGTTCTGTACCCCAGTTCTACGTTGGACTACGTTGGGTGTGACCCAGGCCAGGTCTCTACTAGTTTCTCTTGGATTTAAGATCGAAATGGGACACTTGCTGGTCACTCCATAGTTAAGAAGAGGAGATCAGCTTGGTCACCACAGGAGGACAATTCAATAAGGACATGCACTGAGGATACCCAGAGTTGATTCAGCAGAGCAAAGCTCCCCTGACTGAGCTGCCCAACACGATTCTCTGACCAAGTATTAATGGGCACTTGAAAATCTTCTTAGCTATTTTGTACACAGGATGCTAAGAAATGATGTTGAAAATGGAAGTTTTTAATCCTCTGAGGCATTCAAGACAGGAGAATATTTTCAATATTTTATAAGAAAAACCAACCTAACTTACATGGAGCGGGGGAAGATGTGGGGTTGGAATGACAGTGTTGGCAGGGACATGGTTATGAGATTATATCCCCCATATACCATTCCATAACATTTGTAAGAATAGATTTGCTTTTTATGACTTTAATAAGTAGAATTCTCAGCTATCGTCTGTAAACAGTAATAGATTTCTTCCTAGAGAGCATATTCCTCCTCATGTATGTTGACCTGAAAGTATGGTTAAAAGAGGCAAACAGGCTAAATTCGTATTGTTTATTCCCATAAAGCTAGCAGATACATGATCATAGAGCCCGAAGGAAACTTCTTACTTTCTGATACAAGGATAGCCAGGTTTAAATCTGTTTTAGGACGATCCCTGGATGTCTCTCAGATTTATGATCTATGTGTTTATACCATGAGAAAGGAATTTCTTAATTTATTAAGTTGTAAATACAATAAGAATTGGGAAAGTTTAAATTGAAAATGTGACCTAGGATATCTGTGTTTTCTTTACCACTAACGTGCTGTAACATGGCAACAAAATATTAAGATACAGAAAGAGTTCCATTATTAAAGATGGTGTCTCAGGTGCAGGGTCTCATAAAGAATGCTAAGTCAGTCCCATCTGTCCTTGTTGACATAGAAAGAGGTATTCTCTGAGTTTACTCAGAGAACAAAGGGATTGTTAGGTCCAGGCTCTTCTGGTTGGTTAGATCAGGCTCTGGCCCTTATTAAGATCCAAAAATGATATTAAATGATTATCATGTAGCAATAGTATTAAATTGAGGCCTCTTCTGTTTAATGTTAGAATCCTTGTAAAGAATCTTTTCCAGTCCAGTCTATATTCCTACATAGAATTAGAAAGGAAAGATAAATTCTGAACAAAAATTTGTTTTCTCTCCCCAAAAGCAAGTCACTCCTCCTTCGTACGCTAGCCGACAATGGTGTGACTGAGGTGGAAATACCTAGGTCTAGGATTTACAGGAATGAGTTTACTTCCTTTTGTCTCTCCCTTCTCCTCCTCTACTTGCAGATCTGAGTCTACAGACTTTTGCTTTGCTCAAGGAGCTTTGATGTTTAACACCCTTCCAAGACTCTTACCACATAAATCCACCCCATCTTAACACTTTGGGATATGGTGGTCTTCTTACTCCACCTTACCCCTTTCTTTTCATTTTTATAATCCAAAATAGTTTGTAGAACCCTAATACAGAAGTGTAGCCTGAGGAATAGTCAGGCCCATTTTTTTCTTCCACCATCCCAAGACCTACTGTTTGTTCTTCATTTGTTTCATTTGTGTCTGTCTCTTTATGATCTCTTTTGGGGATTTCTTGGCAATGTGAAAATTAAAAAGATTCAAGAGTTTCTGGGTAATTTTATAATTTTTTTAATAGGCCAGTATATTATTAATAAAAGGATAGTTATTTTGTTGTCTCCCTTAGACCAAAGACAATCCTCGAGCCGGCTCACAGTTTTATATATACATTTAAAGTGTATATAAGGAAGAGCTGAGAATATAGGGTGTTAAAAATATCTCTATACTCCAACTACCCATAGCCTTAGAAAGGCTATCTAGGCAAAAGGTTCAATCACTCCCCGAATTAGAGTGGAACACAGTGGGCTCCCCCACTTTAGATTAAATTCCTGGTGAAACTGGGTGGAGTCAGATCAAGATCAAGGAGAGTTACTACAGTCTCATCGGTAATGTCCTTCAAAAGACTGAACTTAAAATCAGGAATTTGGAAGAAGGGGAGAGCTCTGAATCACTCCAAGATATTGGTTAGTAATAACCATTTCTGTCAGCAAAGATACTGGACTGGTTTGCCATTTCCGTCCAGAGCTCATTTAACAGATGAGGAAACTGAGGCAAACAGGGTTAAATGATTTGCCCATGATCACACAACTAGTAAATGTTTGGGGCCAGATTTGAGCTTACCGAAGTCTTCCTGATTCCAGGCCTGGCACTCTTATCTACTTGGCCATTTAGCTGCCTAAGACCTACTATACTGGCTATGAAGAAAAAAAACTTTCAACAAACCTTGCTGGGATCTGTAAATTTGTATCTCTATGGCCTCTCTCTTTCAACTTTAGAAAGTGATTTTTTTTTAGTAAAGGTAGAACACTTTCTGAAGAGGAAAATCTGTTCAATTGTACTTTTTCATTACTTTTTATGAACCCTAAAATAACCAGAACAATGCTCCTATCATACCCTTCTCTGTAGTCACACTGATTCAATGTTTCACTTTCCTTCACTGTTAATTTTTTCAATCCCTCACATCTTTATTTCTAAATCCCAATCCATCTTGAGAACTAGTTTTCTTCATTCCATTGTATTTCCCCTTTGCAAATTAACATGTTTTCTTATACAAATGAAATTCACTGCAAGGCTTTTACTTCTTCTTGATCAAAATGGAAACTTCAGGGTTTTGATTTCCCATTTTGTCAGGTAGACCTGTTCTAATTTGTTTTCTCACCTAAGAGTTTGCAAATTCCTGGTCTATTTTAATTCCTTTAAGGTCACTTTCTAATTTACCTGGACAATTAAGTCCTACTCTTTCATTCACAGAAGGCCACCACCACAAGCCAACCCACTCTCTTAAAATGAAATACTTTCTATGAACAGATCTGCTGTCCTCAGAAACCCCCAACCTGCTCTATCCAACCCTGCTACTCTTCAGTCAGTGAGAGAGTGAGTTCTAGATCTCTTCACCCTTTCTTGGCTGTTGTTTTGTCCTTCCTTTTTGAAGCAGCCCCAAGACATCACTGGGTGTAGTCTCGACTTGTGAGTGTATTAGTTTAAGTGAGGCAGAGTTGCACAAAGTAGTCCGCCTGCTTCTCTTCCAGAGAATCGTGTTGGGCAGCTCAGTCAGGGGAGCTTTGCTCTGCTGAATCAACTCTGGGTATCCTCAGTGCATGTCCTTATTGAATTGTCCTCCTGTGGTGACCAAGCTGATCTCCTCTTCTTAACTATGGAGTGACCAGCAAGTGTCCCATTTCGATCTTAAATCCAAGAGAAACTAGTAGAGACCTGGCCTGGGTCACACCCAACGTAGTCCAACGTAGAACTGGGGTACAGAACATCAGAGATCAGACGCTTTGGAATGCACTACAGCCAACAATTTTATCGACCGTAAGGACAAGCTATCATTCATCAAAAGCAATCGCATTCCTTATCCACTTAGACTCGGTGTTCTGTGAAGCAATGCAAATTCCAGGCAAGGTTCTAGGAAGCTTTCTAGACTTTTTAACGTAACACTGGAGGTGAGCGACCACGCCTTGATGAGGGCCGAAGGGGGGAATGGAAACGTAACAAAGTTATTTTGTACAAAGTCCTCCTAGTACATACAAGGATGATCTGACCCCAGTGGCTGACACTCCTGGCTCCCCGACGGAAACGCAGAATTTTAAAAACTGGTGATTTGCTTCGCTCCCCAGACAGTTGTGATATGCGGGTGGACGGTCTGTGTGCGGCTGGCGCATCTTTCATGTGTTTTGATTCCAGATCTTTGGACTGGGACGTTTTCAAGGCATTTCTGAACCCATTCTGTCTATGTGTCGTTATGGATAGAAAACCTCTTTGAGGCCAAGTAGGCGAGTTGTAGCCGTGAAAGGGGTTTTGGGAAGGGGCAGATGGTCTGGCTAGCGTGCTCCCCAGTCCTCCTGGGTTCGTGCCCGGGAGTATCCCATGCCGTTGAAAATGCCACCTTTCTTTTGCATCCTTTTCTATTGCTCAGGGCTCGGACCAGGCGCCGCGGCACTCAGGAAGCCAGTAACCTAGGAGGTCCCTGAAGTTGCCCACGAAGGCGGTCAGGGCGGCCCGGTCCCACCCCCGGCGACGTGGGGTTTCTCCGTGGCACGCAGAGGCGGGGGAAGAGGAGAGGGAAAGGAAGGAGGTCATAGGTGCGTCCAAGAAATTTCCGGGCTCCGGGTGCAACCTCTGCGCCTTGGCACCCCCTGCAGGAAAGCCATTGGTCGGCTCGGCGGGTAGGTGGGGAGGACTATGCAAATGACGAGTTGCCGAGTAGGCAAGGTTTTCTGGGTGCCAGTAAAGGGTCTTCTTGCGCGAAGAAAGTGCTGAAATGTGGTAAAAAAAGGTCCGCTTTGCTGTTGTTTGTAGGCGGCGGTGTGGTGGTACAGAGGGGCAGAGCTGGCGAGTGAGCTGCAAGTTCTGGTACGGGAGGTATGGGAGGAGGGCGAGGCTTGGTGCAGTGTTTGTGCGTCGCCGCGTGTGAAAAGTGTTGTTGTTGTGAAGGGGCAGGGGAGCGTGGTGGCAGTTTTTTATCGCTTCTCGGCCTTTTGGCTAAGATCAAGTGTAGTATCTGTTCTTATCAGTTTAATATCTGATACGTCCTCTATCCGAGGACAATATATTAAATGGATTTTTGGAACAGGGAGATGGAATAGGAGCTTGCTCCGTCCACTCCACGCATCGACCTGGTATTGCAGTACTTCCGGGAACGGTGCACCTCCCTCTGGGAGAAAAATGTGTATCGAAAAATAGACTGTAGATGCTAGGTGTCTCACGTGGCTAAACGTTTGGTTGTTTCTTCTGTCGGTGCAACCAGGTTGTTTTTCGTTTGCTGCGTGACGTCAGCATGCGCGGTAGTGGTGTTACTGTATCTGCTGTGCGTGCCGCGCTGTGGAGCCCGTTGTTTCACCGTAGGGAAAGGGGGGGTGGTGGTCTTCTGCGGGGTTTCAGGTTTTCAGGTGTGCGGAAGGGGTACCTGCAGAGTGAGTGCTTTGTTTCAGGCCGGTTCATGTGCTCGTACCGTTTTCTCGAAGCTGTGTTTCAGCCTGCAATACACGTGATATTTAAACTGGACTCAGAAATGCCTTCCTGATTTCAGGCTCAACACTTTCGCCACCTAGTTTCCCTACTTGATCTCCTGCTGGTTTTTTTCTGTTGTTTTTGTGTTATTCAGAAGTCGAGGCAAGCAAGGATTTGTCACTTTTTTGCCAAAGTACCTTCAGAAAGGGTACCGACCGAATAGGTTTGAAAAATGACCGACCAGCAAACTTCGTGGAAGAAAAACTATGGAACAGATTGCTCCTTATTTAGTTATCTGCTCCATCACTGGAGCAGCTACAGTGATGCAATGGATAGAGAGAGCAGTGGGCTTGGAATAAAAAAACACCCGTCTTCCCGTGTTCAAGTTCACCATTAGAACACTCAAGTACTTGTGTGCCACTCATCTGTACAATGAGCTAAAGAAAGGGAAAACTGCTCTCATAATTTTAGTAACTTCGCCAAGAAAACCACAAATGGGGGTCACCAAGAGCCGTGCACAACTGGAACGACTCGACAGTTGTATACATACTCGTAGGAATATGTGTAGGTGATGTAACAAGAGAAGCCTAGTTAGTTGAAAAAGAAATGCAAAAAAAACTTACCCACAGCTTGACAGGCCAGTAGCCTTAGGAAGCCTTTCCATTTTCTTGTGTTGTGTTTTTCCTTAGGAACCCCTTGACAGAGATATATAAAAAAAAAGTTTCAGAAATGAGCTTCTCTCCAGAAGAGGACCTTCATAGCTTAGACTGGGCCTACCTTACCAACTCCAGCCTGGTGCAAAGAACAGCGAAATCTCTTAAGTCTATGAATAATTGTAAGTTTCAGTAACCCCATTTTGGCTTTTCTTGGTAAGAGACTGAAATGGTTAGCCATTTCTTATTTCAGATTGTTTTACAAATTGGGAATTATAAATAATTTATCTAGGGTTGTGGTTCTAGTAAGTGTCATAGGTTACAACTGGGCTCAGAGATAATTCCAGGCCCAACACTCTCACCACCTTTCTTCCTCACTTAATAACAAGAACCAGTAATTCTCTGTAATTCTCATTCTCAGTAATCAGTCTTACCGATTCACTATGAATCAGTAACAACTAGTTTTACAATAAGAATTCTGGTCAATGTGGAGACCAACCGATATTTGAAGACTCACGATAAAGTAATGCTTCCCACCTTCTGGCATAGAGGTGTTAGGGTGTTGAATAAATCAGATGGATTTTTTAGGACATGGCCAGTAAGGTAATTTCTTTTGCTCGATTAAACATACTTGTCAAAAACCTTTCTGGGTGGGGAAGAATGGCAAGTTGGTAGTTAGAGAAAATAAAATTTTTGTCAGGAAAGAAAAGACCTAAATGAAAAAACTGAAGTCAACTAGATAACTGCCCAGGGTTACCAAGGTTCTACTGCCTGTCTGTAACAAATTTCAGCAAGAAATCAATCAAATGAAAGACAAAACACCTTCCAGATATCATGCAATTCCAGAAGCCACTAGAAACTTTATCTTTGAAACCAAGTATTTCACTAACATATGATGTGGCTATATAGAAAAATCATAGTAATTAGCCCATCTAGAATATAACAAAAATATATATTACTTTGGGAAAACTACCTTCATGGTCATTGGAACCACACCTGCCAAATAGGTATGTTACATTTCCTCCACACAAACTGACACATTTTCAAGTGATTCCTAACATCCAACCTAGGTCCTTCAGAATCTGTATTTTCTATATGCAATATTTAGTCCTAGAAAACAAAACCAGAAATCTTACATCTCTATGCCCTGCCCCCTTCCTGACATCATCTACCAAACTAGTGAAGGAGGAGACCGCCATGTAATGACTGTTCAACAAAACTTGGATAAAGCAATGAATGAGAATGGGTGTAATGCTCTGGCTTTTCCAGAGCCTAATGGGATTTAATATCAGGTGCCTTGCTATAGTTTTGCTTCTTGGTCTTGTTCTGACTTGGAATCAAGCCTGTTGTATTAAATTCCCTCCCATGGAAGGGATTATAATCTTCATATTAATCAATATATTAGTGATTAAGAATTCTCAAAAATCGCCTTTTCCAGCTCGTGAGTCGAGCTCACAATGCAACTTGAAATGATCAAACTTTGACAGTGTTCACAGTCACTATCTGTGTACCTTAAGTGAAGCAAATCAAAGATTGTAGAACCTGTTCCTGTCACAGTCCTGTGACTCACCAAATCATGACTCCCAAATACCGGACTCCAGAATTGTTGTATTGTCTTTAATTTGTGGGTTGGTCATGGGAAACCACTCTGGCCCTAGGGAATGATTATTTGTAATATACTTCCCCCCTCCCTTCCTATTGTGAGATATGTATAAAATCTGTGCCTTCATTTCAGAAAGGTGGAATTCTGATCAGGAGAATGCCAAGTTTACAAATCTGTTCTTCATAATGAAACTAGTTAATTAAATGGCTACCTGATTACTGCCACTTTGTCACTGGCCTGCTTTTGTCATTTTCAGGTTAGAGACTGGCTGAGTAAAAATCCTATTAACACACTTCAAATCCCAGTTCTTCCATGGAGCCTCTTCCAATCTCCTCAGCCCAGGAGACGGACACTTCATGACCAAAAAAAAATGGAAGCGAGTTGTGGGTTTCAAGTTCATGCCTTCCTTCAAGTTAGTTGCCTTGGTGGGCTAGAAACACACATACACTGTATACACACATCCCCATGTGTTGTGACTTACTGAAGGAAGTAAGCTGATTTTCACATGTAACTTACTTTATAGTCACATTCCTTTTTGTGGATAACACATGATTGAAGTGAGGACTGAGGATGGATGGATGATGGATAACTGGGTTGAAAGAGTGAAGGGAGACAGACAGCTTATTCTCAACCTCAGCCCCCTGCCCCTTCCAGTCACCCACTGGTGGCTCTGGCTAATTCCATCATGGATCAAGGAACTCAAACTGATGAAGGAATGACAGAAAGTTTCATGCTGTTGAGCTAAATGCACAAGACTTAGTGTCTGGAAAGCTAGGTCACAGTCCCAGAAATATACAAGCAATTACAGGAGGATCTACAGTCTGATTAGATCATATCTGCAGCTGTATCATCTTGGGCAAGTAAATTAACCTTTCTAGGTCTCTGTGACCATATCTGGAACACATGGAGATCACTGAGAACTCTCCTAGCTCTTATAACCGATGATCTGAGTGAGTCCAGGTGGGACTTTGGGCAAATCTCTCATGTGTTTTCTTATTTACTATAAATGAGACTGATCATGACGTTTATACTATTTCCCTGGGTTATTTTTGAGACTTACATATATGTGAATGCACTTTACAATTCAACTTAATAAAGATAATATGTAATTATTAAGCCCTTATTCTGTGCAAAGTATTACACCAGGGAGGGAATAGAAGAAATGCAAAGATATTTGGATTAGAAAAACTTTCCAACTCATGGGAATGATACCACACCTAATACATAAAAAGCATATAAATGAGGGTACACATTCAAAGAATAATTATAAACGAAATACTCTTTGAGAACTGACTAGGGGAAAATTATTTTCTTCTGAGATCAGAAAAGTCTTGGCAGAAGAAAGGTTATCCAGGTGGGTTTGAGTTTCAAAAAAATGAAACAGCCTTAGTTGATAAAAGGAAGGAAACAGATACTGGCTAACTTATGTGTGTTTATACGATTTGGTGGAAAGAGCCTTAAAGGTAGCATGAAGACCCAGTCCCATGTTCAGTATTGACTAGATTTGTGATAATGGAGCTTCTGTCTCTTCATCTGTAAAATAGGCATAATAAATACCTGCATGAATTACTTTCCCAAACTTTTTGTAGACACAATTCATTGCAAACCTTAAAGCACAAGATAAGAAATGAATTCCAGAAACTCTGAGAAGGCACACATTATGGAGGGTGTAGTGGAGGGGATATAATATATCTTGGAGGCCCAAGATAGGTTATTTTGGTTAGATTCATGTGGAGCAAGTTTTCTTTTTGAGACTTAATTAGTATTTCCTAATTAATTGGATACTCCTAATTGAACAATAACTAAGTTATGGTAAATTTCCTTGTTAGATTCAACTTTCTCTGTGAGCAGCAGCCACGCCTTGTTGTCAGCTCTTTTCCTCAATCCCCTTTTCTCTTCCATGAGACTAATAATGTATAAGGACCATGAGTTAGTCAGGTCTCAATCACACAGAGCATATCCTAAGGAAATTGTTTCCAGGTGCATTATCCCCAGTCAGGAGCCATGGATTTAGGTAATCATCTATTAATATCACCTGTAGCTATCCTTGCAGACATTTGATGAAGATAATGAAGAAATGCAACTTGGAATATCTCATATTGTTAACTGCTATAGAAATTTTATAGGATCAGAACCCTGGAAAGTTGTGCGTGGCTGGCATTATATCAGGTCATTTACTGATGCTAAAGAAGAATATAAATGATAAAAACAAGGTAATTTGAAAAGGAGGACTTTAGCAAGTGGTGGGGTTCAGGAAAGGTTTAATGTAGAAGGTGGTACTTGAACTGATTCTTGAAGGAAACAAAGAATTCTAAGAGAGAGAAGGGAGGAAAGGAATTTATTCCAGGCACTGGGGACAGGCAAAGGCTGCCATAAAAACAAGAGAGGGATTATCATCTGTGAAGAGAAATAAGGGGCAGTGGATAGAGTGAGGAGGAACTGAATTCAAATCCAGCATCAGACACTTACTTGTGTGACCTTGGGGAAGTCACTTAAGACCGATTGCCTCCACCCCCCCAAAAAAAAGAATAATAAAGTGACTTTAGCTGAATCAGAATTGAGAAGAGTAATGAGACTGGAAAGGGAGGATGGAGCAACACTTTTAAATGACTCAGGGGAATTGATGGGTAAACCTAGAGGAGAGTGGCTCTCACTGGAGTTTGGGTAAGGGTGATGTCATCGAACCTATTTTCAGGATAATCACTGGCAGCCTGGTGGCTAGTGGATTAGAGTAGGGGAGAAACTGGAAGCCGGAAGACCAGTTAATTAATAAGTTACAATAAATAGTTCAGGTGAGAGGTTCTGAATTTAGGTTATCTGAACAGAAAATGTTTGTGAAGAAAGAGATGTTGTGGAGAAAGAAATGATCAACTATGTCAGCTGACAGTGAGGGTGGGGGTGGGGGTGAAAAAGACGAAAGAGTCATTATGATGCCAAGGTTGCACCCCTGGGAGACTGAAAGCATGAAGAATTGACCCAGAACAATAGGATTATTTTTCTGACACCTCCAGAAATCCAGATATCTCAATACTAGAGTTCAGAGTGATAATCTACATGTAAGAGAGCATTTTACCCAAATTGGATCATATGTTTTAATAACTGTAATGATGGCAATTGTATCCTGACATTATTTTTTTTTTGGAGGTAATCGGGGTTCAGAAACACATAGCTAGTAAGTACCTTAGAACAAATTTGAACTCAGGTCCTCCTGCCTTCAGGCCTGATACTGTATCCACTGCACCCATCTAGCTGGCCCAGATCTTGAGACTATTATGATTAATTTCATTAGAAAAGTTCAGGAGGAGGAGTTTTATCATCCTGGTTGCCAAGCACTTGATCACAGTCATTCACAACGATCAAAGGATGGTAACCAAGAAGCAACTTGGATACAGAGATTCTTCAGGATAAATACTTAAGACACACATGTGTGAATTACAATGCAGCCTGGTCATTTTGTCACATAGTAGCAATGGACTTGTGTGATAGGAAGGCAGACTGCATAGCCTAAGCAGATCATTATCCATACTCTGTAGAGACACTTTTTGTTTTTGGATGCTTGAAACAGTAGGCTCACTTCATGGGCACCATTTCACTTTGATGTTAAGAACTGTGCATCTTGACTGATGGTCAAACAAGTGTGGAATTCCCACATAATTTTGTATCCATGACACATCTGTCTCTAGTATGACAGAGCAAAATGTCTACTTGGGAGTCCCCATAGGAAATTCAGCCAGTGATGTCATAGCAAAAATGACAGCAGAAACAGACTCGACTGAGCAAACAGGGTGGTCCCCTGGTCAGAATTTGTTGGCACATTCAATTCTACCTAGGATTTGATTTCATTTAAAAAATTGTGTAATCTCCAAGGGTGCTCTGTCTCTTGGATCAAGAGCCATCTTTTTCAATCAAGAAAGCATAACCTTTTCCCCAGAGATTTAACTCAAGGTATCTTCCCCTAGAAATTAAACTGTTTTTTTATTCAAAAAATATTTCATTTTTCCAAGTATATGCAAAAACAAATTTTAACATTTGTTGGGTTTTTTTTTATTTTTCAGTTCTAAATTCTATCCCTTCTTCCCTTTGTCCTTCATTGGAAGGTAAATAATTTGATATGATTGTACATGTGCAGTCATGTAAAACTTGTTTCCATATTAGTTATGTTGTGGAAAAAAGAGAGACAAAAATTTTCCAGAAAAATAAAGAAAATATTTAACAGTATTCTTGGATCTGCATTCAGACTCCTAGAAATTAAACTTTTGACTGTACCTACACTGTAAGATAGAAGAGACTAATTTATTGCCAATGACCATAGCTTCTGACATCAGCCAGATAATTCATGGGTTGAGATTGTTGAAGAATGTGGATTTGCAAAATGTCTTACATCATCTTTTTTTTTGGAGAACAATAAAGAACAGAGTGAACTGTGAGTTACAGATAGATTAGTTTGATAATTGTTTTAGTAGCTCAATGGTACTACAGGCAACAATGGATTGACAAACTTGAAGAGTACTTGGAATAACTGCTGCCTCCTCAGCTTGTAATCCAGAAGGGCATTCTTTGCTGAATTGGAATTTCTTGCATTTTTCAAGACTAGATTGTTTTTCTTTAACTGATGCATGAAGTTTTGGTTCAAGGTGATAAATGTTCTAGGTATAAGGCATCTAATGAGACACTTACTTTTCCTGTACTGTAGCACTATCATTACCACTTAAGCAATGGCATAAACCATAGACAGCAGTAGGTGGGTGAAGCCCTTTAAAGTGTCTAAGGTTTGTATTAACCAGATCATTCCAGGCCTGAAAGAGGCACTTTGAGTTGCCCTGGTGAATTCCAATCCAGACTGATGGTCACAATCGTCCATGCAACAGTTCTATTTAAAAACAACCAAAACAAAGCAAAAATCCAAGCACTGAGGAGTTGTCTGACCAGCATCAGGTTAACAAGATCTGAATGTATATTGTGATATATTGGTCATGGGAACTCTTGGAGACTTGGGTTCCAAAAATGAACCTGTACTTCCAAAGTTTTTTATTTAATTTTGTTTTTTATTGTAAACTTGAGGCATATGAACATGTCAATATACAAAGAAGAGAAAGAGGATTGACTATGAATATTCTGTTGTGGAATAGCTGAACTGTTATTATATAGGTTTCTTTTAAAAGTCTGTGTAGTGTGTGTGACATTTGTAAATAATGTTTGCCCTAAGCTTTTGAAAACTTAATTGGTAAAATTTTGGATCAACTGAAAAAATAAAACATCACTTTTGAAATCTCAGAATGCCTCAGTTTACAGTATTATTCTTTCCTCCTGAATTTATTTCTTATTAAAACATGTAGTTTTAGTCTATGTAATAATAACCAAACTGTCTTACTCGTTTATGAGTCCTTTGAGTTTCTTTTTCTCGTTTTTAAAGATGCTTCACGGAGCTTCTTCACTTTGCTGATTTTGCTCATCTCAGCTGAATCTCATCCCTTCAACATCCAGCCATTCTTCCTTGAAAGCCTTCCTGACTCTGGCTTTGTTGGTGAATGCTGCTCCTGAATTGAGAATTCTCTTAATTTAATGCGTCCTAAGAAAGATTAGAGCTGTCTAGCTAATCATCCCCTTCTAGAAGGGGAGACTTTCAGACTGGCTAATTATTGGACTGACTACTGACTTTTAATGTAATATCCTATAGACACAATTCAGTCATGAGCAATGGAAACCAGGAGAGTGCCAAAGACTTCTAGACTTGTAAGAGGTTCTTTGACCTGACTGGTGTTAAGACTCACAACAAAAGATCTTATACTCCATCCTCCCTCACTCCAGGGAATTTTTACCAGGAGTCACGAACTAAAGTGTATGTAAGACAGTGAGCCAGAATCCATCAATTCACCTTAAACTAAAATTTCTTTACCTCTTGTAAACAAAATCTGAGTTTTCACTCTCATTACTAGCCCTGTACTTCAAAGGCTGCCTGAATAACCTATAGGGACTGATTTCAGAATGAGGAAGTACAAAAGGGGAAAAACGTTAATCCTAATTCAGTAATTGGCTATTAATATAAAATAAATAATCAGTTCTCTGTTAGTATTTCTACTTAATTTGGTCTTTAACTCTCATTGTAGGACTTTCTTCAAAACAAGCCTCTCCTAATCTACTACTGCAGTGTTAATGAAGGAAAGAGAATCAGTGAAGGACTGATTCTTACTGATACAAATACAGGGATGAAGAAAACAGATACAAGACAGGGAGGATGAAGGAAGGAATACACTGAATTTGTTGGGTATGTAAAAAACACAAAACAAAGGTGAACTGCAGTAGAGATCCAGGTATTCATGCCATTTCTTCTTTGCATATGGAAATGTCCATGTTCCTTAATATTTGTCATTTACAATAATGTAAAATTAGAATAAAAGTAATTTGGGGAAGGGGTTTGAAATCTAGAAAAGCTTTATGTACGTAGAAAGTGATGCCTGAACTAATTAAGTCGTGAAACAAACAAGGGATGCTAAGGGTGGGATGTGAAGAGGGGAGTGCATTGCAGGTATGGGAGGCTGCCAATGCAAAGGCACAGAGAGAGGAATTGGAGAGTGTCCTGCGTGAATAAGGGGAGAGTTTGGCTGAACCACATAGAACCCAGGAAGAGAAGCGACATTAGTGTAGTAAGTCTGGGGCCCGATTGTGAAGAGCTTTCAGTACCATTGGAGGAGTTATTACTTTATCCCAACGACATAAGGGAACATTGGAGTTGCCCAAGTAGGGAAATGACTGAGTCAGAAATATCACTTGGCAGGTGGGTGGAGATGGATGTAGAGGAGAGAGACTGGTCAGGGAGACGACCAGGAGGCTATGGCAATGGTCCGGGCTGGAGATGACGCCAGGGCTCGGACTCCTTTGGTTCTGAGACTGGGGAAGTAGTGGGAAAAGGCTTCGGGAAGAGTCGTTGTTGGGGCTGGGACAGATTGGGCAATGTTCTGAGAAGGGAGGCGAATGGAGAACGGGCGTAATGGTAAACTAGGATGAAAACCAGCCAAACAGTAAAACGAGTCTGCTGGTGCTTCGGAGGGGGATGATATGTCTAACGTTGCACAAAGGACATCCTTTCCTGGTCCAAGTTCCAAGTCGCTATGAATGGTGGTTGGCTAAATGGAAGTTCCGGGAGTCTGAGTGACATCACAGAAAGGAGGCAATATGCAGATGAGGAAACGTGTGCTTTTTTTTTTTTCCCCGTGGTTTTCTCCCTCTTAAATACGTAGATTTTGAAGGTTTGAGAGTAGTACGCTGCTATTCGACTTTGAAGTGATAGCATACCTTGTGATTTTTGAGGATCTTCTTTGATTTAGATGAAGCGGAAGTACTGCGTGCGGAGCCATATCTGTAATGTGTGTGTGTATCGAGGGAGTGGGCGTTCATAAAACACTTTGATATGCTTGTTTGGCAGGGATAGGCACGTCATCACTAAGGTCGTTTTTCGCAGGGCGAGGTTTGTTCGTTGTATTGGGCATGCACTGACTTCCGATTTCTTCAGCTGTGAAAAACTCAACTGCATGACTTGTGGTGGAGGGAGATTGCATTCGCGCTTTCTTTTGATTGCATTGTCAAAGAGATATTTTATTTCACATACCACCTCAACTGTCGTCGTGTTTTTGTCGGGAGATATCCTGAAATCTAAAACGCATAGTTTCTGCTTAGAAAAATTATGCTTTGGAATTCCGTCGCTTTTCTGCACTAGTAATTTTGTTGTAAGTTCCTTTGATTTTACGTGTGGTCGGTTTTGTTACGGTGAAAAGTGCGTTTCTTGCTAAAATTTCAAGATATTTTCTGTTGTATCCGATTTTCAGTTTGTAATTTTGGTTTTTTTACGATGACGGCAGAAAGATCGGGCTTTGATTGTTTTATTTTGCGTCATTTTTGTCTTATTTTCATGTATTTGCTCTGTGATGAGGCTCCAAATAGGCCTTAACCTCAAACTGTACGTTTCTTTGTGTAACTGATTTATATGGGACAAGGTTTCAAGTAAACCAAGACTAACATCACATTGTTGATACTGAAGCTTTCTAGCCTATCCTATCTAAAAATCAATCACTACGTATATAAGTACATGCAAGACGCTGTGCTAAGCCACGGGGTACAAAAAGAAGCAATATATAGTCTGACTTCAAGGAACTTCTAAACAACATGCAAATAGATATATACAAGGCAAACTAGAAGAAACCGGAGAAAAAATTGAGAGAGGGAAAGCACTAGAATTAAGGGATTGTGTAGTTTCCTCTAAAAAGTGGGATTTTAGTTGGGACTTAAGGGAAATCACTGAAGTTAGTAGTCAAAACAGAGGAAAGGCATTCTAGGCAGGGGTGCCTAGAACTGCCAGAGAACATATAGAATCAGGAGGATTGTCTTGTTTCTAGGCCAGGAGACCTATAATGTCACTGGATGGAACAGTACAGTGTGACACTGGAATGGTAGGAGGCTAGGTTAGGAAGTGCGCCTTCATTTAAGGAAAATCAGGGAAGGTCAAGGAAGGGAGGATTTAGGGGGAAAGATCATAAGTTCTGTTTTGGACATACTGAGTTTAAGATGTCTACTGGACATCCAGTTCAACATGTCTGAAAAGTAATTGGAAATGTGATACTGGAGTTCAAGTAGAGACACTGGGGCAGGAAACATAGATTTGAGAATCATCAGCATAGACATGGGCAATACATTCCATTGGAGCTGATGAGACCAACAGAAGTCTAGCCTCCTCCAATCCTTGATGAATCATGCCTTGGGGCTCTGGCTAAGAATAGGAGGTGGCCCCTTCAAAAACAATGGAAATTTAGATTTGGGAATTCATTCACCTGGGACTGAGTTCATTATAAATGATTATATTTTTCAATCCAAGTAAGCCTGGGGATGGAAGAGACCATTTCCTAGGCTCTGGCAAACCCTCCCAATAGAGACCCCCAGCCTGAGTGCAACGGGACATCATTAGTAGGAAGTGAAGGGAAGGCTTGCAGTACAGATGTGTTAGATTTTAGGTTGTCCTGACCATGTTCCCTAGCCAGATGCCTGTCTTCTGTGGGTTTTCACTCTTTGCACCTATGCTATATTTGTTGAAGTGTTCAAAAAAGTGTCCACAAATTCAGGAGAGGGCTATTTCAGTAAAGACTTTTGCTGTGAGGTAATTATGACAAATGACAGGGTTTTTTGTTGTTAACAATAATTTGTTTTCACAATATAATAATTTTTTAAAAGTATCAATTAGCATTTTCTGAAATTCTGTACCAGTTATGACAAACCACAGACAAGTGAACTGCATATATATTAGACATAGACTCATTTTCTTCCTAGTCATATGTATTCAGATGTTCGTTGTTGATTTGCTACTAAAGAATTGATTTCCAAAGCACCAAGTAATTTTTGAGAGATTTGCTTTGGTTTACTCAACAAAGTGCACACTTTACTGTGACTGTTTCTTTAAAAACAAATATATATATGCATATATACATACATTTGTGTGTAGGTATATATATACATACATATATATATACATACATATACATATATATGTATGTATATATATATATATATACACCTACACACATATACACTGAAATATTACATTTTCTGTGTATTCTGGACAAAACCAAATATTTTGAGATCCTAAAAATGCAAAGAACAATGATCAGAGGGACACCTGCAGGGCACATATCAATTGTGCAAGTGATACTGTCAAAAGCAGTTACTATACTTTTTATAGGAAATAGTGTTTTATTCAGGTACTGTCCAAGTACATCATACCATTCTTTCCATTTCCTTTTCCATTAGGATTGCAACTTTCTTAAACAGAACCATTCCATTAAGGCAAAAGATTATGCTTATGCCCATCAGAAAGTAATATTTTGCAGATATTTCTTAATATTCTGTGACTTCTTGTTCTGAACCTGAGAAGTCAAAAAGAACCCAGAAGTCAGGAAGAGTATATGTTCTAAAAGCAAAGAGAGTTAAAGTTGTAAGGTGTGCCGGTGTTTTTTTTTTAAAAAAAAAAAGTTTAACATATTTTGTTTGTCCAGAAGTTGATCTAGTTTTGCAATGTTAATAGCTGTCATTCTCTCAAATTTCTCTTATGAGCTACATTACCTCCCTGGTTGGCAATGTGTTAAGACACTGCCCTCAGATTCTGATCAGGTACCTCATTATCAACTTGAAAGATCTGTACCAGATCTAAAACTGTATTGTAAAGTAGTAATCCTCATTAACACTAAGAAATGGTGGATCAGTAGAATAGGTTAGGTACACAAGACACAGTAATCAATATCTATAGTAATCTATTGTTTGATAAACTCCAAACCAACATCTGGGATGAGAACTCACTATCTGACAAAAACTGCTGGGAAAACTGGAAAATAATATGGCAGAAACTAGGCATAGACCAACATCTTATACCCTATGCCAAGATAAAGTCAAAATGGTACACAATTTAGACACGAAGGGTGATATAAGCAAATTAGGAGAGCAAGGAATAGTTTACCTGTCAAATCTATGGAGAACAGAATCTATGACCAAACGCGATAGAGAACATTATGAAATGCAAAGTGGATAGTTTTGATTACACTAAATTAGAAAGTCTTTGCACCAACAAAGGCAATGCAATCAGAATTAGAAGGGAAGCAGAAAGCTGGGAAACAATTTTTACACCTAGTGTCTCTGATAAAGGCCTCATTTCTAATAGAGAACTGAATCAAATTTATAAGAATACAAGTCATTCCCCAAATGATAAATGGTCAAAGGATGTGAACAGTTTTCAGATGAAGAAATTAAGGCTATCTATAGTCATATAAAATGTTCTAATCATTACTGATTAGAAAAATGCAAATTAAAGCATCTCTGAAGTACCACATCACACCTATCAGACTGATTAACATGACAAAACAGGAAAATAATAAATATTGGAGATATGGGAAAATTATAAAACTAATGCATTGTTGGTGGAGTTGTAAACTGATCTAACTATTCTGGAGAGCAATTTGGGACTATGCCCTAAGGGCTATAAAACTGCATACCCTTTGATCCAGCAATACAACCACTAAGGCTGTATCTCAAAGAGATCATAAAAATGGGAAAAGAACCCACATGTACAAAAATAGTTATCACAGCTCTTTTTGTGGTGGCCAAGAATTGAAAATTGAGGGGATGCCCATCAATTGGGGAATGGTTGAACAAGTTGTGGCATATGAATGTAATGGAACTACTGTTCCATAAGAAATGATGAGCAGGCAAATTTCAGAAAAACCTGGACTTACATGAACTGATGCTCAGTGGAGTGAGCAGAACCAGGAGAACATTATACACAGCAACAGCAACACCAGCCTTGTGCAATGACTGACTTTGTTAGACTTAGCTCTTCTCAGCAATGCAATGATGTAAGACAATTCCAAAAGACTCATGCTGGAAAATGCTATCCATATCCAGAGAAAAAACTATGGAGTCAATGTAAATTGAAACATGCTATTTTCTTTTTCCCCATTTCTTGTGGTTTTTCCCTTTTGTTCTGGTTTTTCTTTCGTAACATGATTAATATAGAAATATGTTTAATATGATTGTACATATATAGCCTATATCAGATTGCATGCCGTCTTGGCATCGGAGGGGAGAGGAAAGGGAGGGAAAGGGAAAATTTTAGAACTAAAAATCTTATAAAAAGTAAATGTTGGAAACTAAAACTAAAATTTTTAAAAAATATCCAGCCAAAAAAGAGTTAAGATTGTATAATGACAAGTGAACACAATAAATAGTTATTCACAGACACTGAAATTGATGTGAAAGGATCAAATAAATATGCCTGTTAAAACAAAACTGTACCTCTAAATTACTTCAGTTTTTAACTAGAAGAAAATTTATGTAATCTTTGAAGCAAGCCAAAGGAGCTGAGATGGCATTTAGCTGTTTTGGTCTTTGTACCCACATTTCCTACAGCCATAGCATCTAATTACCTCCCAGTGGATGAAACTAGTGGGATTTTTTTGCCGGGGGGGTGGGGGGGTGGGGGGGCGGGGGGGGGGGAAGGTGGTGGCATTCAGATCCTTTTATGCATAACCATAACACTGCATCATTGTTATCAAGGAACTGTTAAAGCCTTTACAAACATATTTCATTACAAGATCTACATCTTTTAGATCTCATATTGATCTACTGCCTCTTTAATATCCTAAATTTTAAAAGTGATGAGCACCTTGAGGAAAGTGCTTAATTCAGGTTCTAAACTGCCTGCTTCTGGGTATGGCCTAGAGGGTCTTATCAGAGCTGCTTGTAATTCGGATATTCTGTTCCCCAGTTCCAGGCAGGAGTCCCTTTTTAGCTTTCTCAAGCCCGGCCAGGCCTGGCCCTCAATCCCATCTTCTTCCTCCATGAATTTCTTTTCATATTCATCCACATCCATTTTCTAGAACTGGATGGACAACACTGTGTGTTTTGACATCCCCAAGTCAAAAAGCCATTGTGCTGCTGCTGCTGAGGTCTCTGGTTATATTTCTTCCGCCCTTGTGGATCACAGGCTTCTGCTCTCTCTTTATCTTTACTTCACCCTATTGCAATGGGTTGTCCATCAACTGACTCAGTATTAATAGTGTCACTTCCTCCATGAAGATTTCTTTTTTTTGGAGGGGGAAGGCAAGGCAATTGGAGTTAAGAAACTTCCCCAAGGTCACCCAGCTAGTAAGTGTCTAGTGTCTGAAGTTGGATTTGAACTTGGGTCCTCGACTCCAGAACTGGTGCTGAATTTACTGCCAACTAGCTACCTCATGATGATTTTAAAAAAAACAGACAAAAAAACAGGGCACTATCTGGCCCTATGTTTGGTATCTACTCAATTACCGCCCCGCCCCACCCCCCATTCATTAAAGGCAACAAGCAATTATGGGATGCTTATGCCTAGAACTTCAGGTGAACTCTCCAAATAAAGACATAAATGACCTCCCCACCAAAAAAAAAAAAAATCATACGATTTTTCCCAATCAAACCTCTATGTAGTAATACATTTTATTTCCTTACAAATTCTTCATGTCCCATTTTTGTATTATAATTATTTGTATACATGTGTTGTGGCACGAAAAGAGATTAGAAAAGTCTTTGAGGGCAAAGATAATATCTTATTTATCTACTGTCTACCCCATCCATATAAACCATATAAATGGTTTGTATAGCACTGGGTATTTAGTTTATATTAATAAGGTAATTAATGTTAATAAAGTAGTAATAAAGTGAATATTAATAAAATAAAATTTGCCACATCAAATAAAGTCACGATATACTGTTAAATGCTGAAAATATGCTGATTGGTTTTCCTACCTTATTTTTAAAAATCTGCTACACAGCATGGCTTCCAGGGGATGGGTTAGGGGGGAGGTTGGAGAAATGAAACCTATATACAAACAAAAGGTTCACTGTTGACATGCTTTGGGGTAATGGTGCTGTCCCTTGGTCTCTGGAAATACAATGAGGGGAAGGGTTGTGTTGGAGAGGTTGAGTCAGAAGGCACTAGTTCCTCAGTAGATTTCAAAAGGACAGATAACTGCCATTCTCCTCTTCTTCCCCTCCCCTTAACTTTAGGCTTGGAACTCTCTTTGGACTTTTCTGTGGCAGTGATGGGTAAGGGGAATTCCCCTCTCCTCCAGCTCACCCCACTACCTACTGCTGCCATTATAGCAACTGCTTCTACATGACTTTCATTTGGTGCCTAGATGAGCTTGAGCCCTGCATCTCTCTCTCTTTTAGCAAGATCAGTTTAAGAATTTTTGCAGAGAAGGTGATGGAGGATTATGAGCAATATTACCCCATAAAACCAAAGCAGTAGAGCATAAAATAGATTTAAAGAAAACACAGCTAACAGAGGCCCAACCAGGACCAAAGCTGAAGGATTCTCTAGAGACTGTAGGGTCTTCCAGATCCTTCTGTCTGCAGATGATAACTATGCTGCTTCCAAGCCCTAGACTGTCACAGAAACTCCTAGACAAGCACCATTACCTCCAAAGAATTTGATCTAGCAGTCACCCATATATACAAAACCAAATAAATGGAAAACATCTTTTACCAGATTATAGTATATCCTTAAACATCCGGCCTTGTAATAGCTATCCATCAATGTACATAGAATCTGTCCCAAAGATATTAACTTAAAACTGCACTAAAACTTTGGGGAAAACCTGTATATTTGTATTGATCTTGAACAGACACTGCAAATGAAGAAAGTATTAGGCCTGGACTTAAAACAAGAGGAAGAGAGCAGGTCCGATAGTCTTTGGGAATCAAAAAGCTCCTTTAATGGCCCCAAATTTCCTACAGGAACACAGATGCATCTTTTCAATAGAGATCTCCTTAGTAAGAAAACTTTGACTAAGGCAGGTTGCCAACAGTACTGAGAAGTTAAGTGTCTTACCAGGTCACATGTATCAGAGACAGAACTTGATCTCATATTTTCTAGGCCCTGAATTCAGCTCACTAAGATGCCAGGGGGTAGTGATAGTAATAGAAAATAGAAAAGAAAAGAAAGAGAACAGCACCAATTAAATAAAAACAGAAGAGAGCAGAAGGTACTTTGGAAGGTGGAAGAGATAAGCAAGGCAGTTTGTTAATAATGTGCTGAATTTACTATGTACTTAAAAAAACTCAGTCTAAACCAAAAAGATCTCACAGTTTCATATTCAATCCTTTTTCTGTTCTTTTGTAAACTGAAATGTCAAGTTGATTTTAAAAAGACCCAATGACATTATCTTCCCGCTTTGGCCAGGAGTGACAGACTGGAGATGAAGAATGAGAAATATTTATGTGTTAGAGAGCTTTTCCACTAAGAGGGAATTAGTGGGTAGTGATAAACATGTGACAATAGTAACAAAAGTATCAGTAAAACCAAAAAAGAGCAAAACCAAAAAGTTCAGAAGGGGAACCAAATAAACACTGAAATTACTACTACCTTGTTAAAAAACATTTTAAGAAACAAACTATGAGTCATAACATCATTGTTTGTTTTTCTTTATATATTCAAAGGTTTGTTGCTCCATAGGGCAGGCACTGGTGAACACAAGAGATTTCTCTAGGTTTCAAGTCATTTTGGGCATAAACTCTAGGCATTCTTGGCTTAGAGGTCATCCCTCTAGTCACCTCTGACATTACCCCTGTTAAATCTATAATGGAAAAAACAAAAAAAGAAATAAAACAATTGTTTTAAATAGATCCGTTTACAAAGGAGAATACTTGTGAAAAGCTACAGAAAATACATTAACCATACCGGATAAATTGTGTCTGAGACAAGCAAAAAATCTGAGAAAGATCTTCCTTCCCTAAATATGAACTCTCCGACAAAAAACAAAAATATGAAAATAAACACCTTCCCCAAAGAAAAGGCTCACAGCTTCCATCGACAACACGTATACAGTCCTTCCCTTCCTGTTCAGGGCTTTTCAGTGGTCATCTCATTTCCTAATATAATAAACAAGCCAGTACCCTCCTCCTGTGACCCTCCCCAAAATCAAGGAGGAAAAAGACTTCCACGTGCATCTATCTATATTTATCGACTTCTTACTTTTGTGAACATTGCTGGGAATAAGGCTTTTGAGATCGTTAGAATTCCTGGGGCAGCAGCCCCCCGCGGTGAGGGCTGCGTACCGAGGACCGGGGGTCGCTTCTGTGCAAAGCGGGGCGGACCTGTCGGACCCCCGAGGGGACGGAGCGAGGGTGCAGACAGACTGGTACCTTTCCAGTGATGGCCAAGGCGGACGCAGCTTTCCTAAACTATGTTTCTTCCACGTCTGCTGTCTTCCTGGATTATGTGATAATAGCTTCTGACGGTTTTATTTCCCAGGTTTTTAAAAAACTGGATCGTCAACGGTGAAGGGGGTTTGGGGAGGGATAGTCTAACAAAAATGATTGTTAACTGAAAAGAATAAAAATGAACAAGCTAATTTTTTTTTTGTAAGGAGCACTGAGTTCATCCAGAGGGTGCATGCAAAAGATTATTGTTATACTAAGCTCAGGATACAGCTTGCAAAAACAGAGTGTTTCTTAATAGTAAAAAGATAAGAGTCAATAGAAAGGGGTGGTCTTGGCTTGGGGATCATGACAACAGTTTTTCTATCACTTTCTTAACTGAATACAGTCAATAAAACAATAAATTGAGCCCTTACTATAAGATTTCAAAATATATTTAAAATCTCCTTTTTAGTTGAACTAAAAATATTAAGAAATAACATATTTCTACCTCAAAATCCTTTTAGAGCTTTTCCACTTAGGAAAGTGAATAAAAAGTTAAGAATGAAAAAATGAAGTCCTAGGATGAGCGTTGAGAAATGGATTGAGGGTAGTAACCAAACTTAGAACAAAAAATACTTATCTAGCATTTAGAGCATTCCTTCCCCATTCCCTGAACGAGTGCAGCTAATATGTAATGTATCTGTCCATCTAATCACTTTGTACATCTGGACTGAGGGTAGTAACCAAACTTAGAACAAAAAATACTTATCTAGCATTTAGAGCATTCCTTCCCCATTCCCTGAATGAGTGCAGCTAATATGTAATGTATCTGTCCATCTAATCACTTTGTACATCTCCTCCTCTGTTCCTGTTATGACTAAGGGACCTGTGAATTGATTTGCCAATTTCCAAGGTGTAAATGCTCACAATGAAAAGTAAACAGTCACTTTAGGAATCATAGATGGCTCCAGCATGTTAAAAATCAAAATCAAAGAATCTCAAATGTGGGAGGAACCTCAGACACCAGTCAGTCCAACCCCTAGCTGATCTGGAATTCTTCCAACAACATCCTTGAAAATGTTTAATTCAATTCAAAAAGCATTAGCTAATTGTTTATGTTATTGTACTATGCTCTGGATATACAAAGACAAAAATGAAAACAGCCCCTACCCTCAAGGTGCTTAATTCTACTGAAAGGTCAACCAGCCTCCTCCTGGAAACCTCCAGTGAGAAGGAGCCCTTACTCTGCAAGGCAGCACATTCCGCTTTAAGTCATCTCTAATTGTTCAATTTTTTAAAATACATTAAGCTCAACTCTCTTTCTCCATCGCTTTTACTCATTTTATTTCTGCTTATGCCCTTTGGAATCAAGCAAAGTAAATCTAGCCCATTTTCCTATATTATCCCTTTAATTTTGTTGTTAAAAATAAAACATGTACACACAGTATGTATATCTGTATATGGGTGTATCTACAAAATCATCCCTCTCCACCCTGTAAGCCTCCTCTTCTCCATATTGAACATCTCCAGTTCCTTGAATCAGCCTTTGGAATGAATAATCTCCAGACCCTTCTGCAGCTTGGTCACCTTCCTCTGGAAATTCTCAAGTTTATCAGTGAATATTCTTGAAGTTTGTTAAAACATGTGTCACCAAAAATTGAACATAAAAGTCCAGTTTGCGTGTGTGTCTGTGAGCACATACTTGTGCATGTGAGCGCGCACACACACACACATACACACACACACAAACAAACACACACCTGCCATTTAAAAAAAAAAACAGAGCAAAGCCAAAGTACCTTTCAAAAGGACCCAGCTTTGGATAAGGAAGCACCTAGCAGACCAGAGGCATTCATCTCCAGAACAAAAAAGCCTTTCTTTCATGGGTCCCAGAATTATTGTGTAGAGCTAGGAAAAAAAACAACAAAATTCAATTGCAAGAACAGAACAAGAATATTAAACAAATCAATGAAAAAAAATGTGAAGGAGGACAGCCTAGAAGTGTCAGCTTTCAAACTATTTTACAAAGTGGTAATCATCAAAACAATACTAACAGTGCTAAGAAATAGAGATGCTGGAAAATTTTTTAAAAACCTGATTAGAAACTGTCTCATACTTTTTCTTTCAGGCACACCAACAAGACTTATGACTCTGTGATCTAGGTGGGCCATTCATTAGAAGGTATGAGACTTTAGCCTCAAGGAAGTTCTAACATAGAGAAAAAACATAAGTGTAAGAAAAGATAACCAATGGTACAAGGGAGTATATGATAATCCGTACTAACAGTACTAAGAAAGAGAGATGCTGGATATGTATGTGTGTGTGTGTGTGTGTGTGTGTGTGTGTGTGTGTGTGTGTGTGTAGTATATATAGTGCATATAGGTATACACTACATAATAGTGAATGATCATAGTAATCTGCTGTGTGATAAACCCAAAGATTCAAGCTGTTGGGACAAGAATTCATTAGCTGACAAAAATTGCTGGAAAAACTAGAAAGCACTTTGGCAAAAACTAGGCATAGACCAACATCTAACACTATATACCAAGATAAGGTCAAAATAGGTACATGATTTAGACATAAAGTACGATATCATAAGTAAATTAGAGAAGCATGAAAAAAATTTACCTATCAGATCTTTGAATAATGGAAGAGTTTTTGCCCAAATGAAAGATAGAGAGGCTCATGAGAAGTAAAAAAATGGATAATTTTGATTACTTGAAATTAAAGAGTATTTGCACACACAAAACCAACGCAGTCAAAATCAGAAGAAAAAGGAAAAGGGGGGAGTAGCAAATTTCTCTAATAAAGGTCGCAAGTCCCAAATGTATAGAAGACTGAGCCAAATGTATAATTTAAAAAAAAAAAAGCTGTCCCAATTGATAAATGGTCAAAGGATATGAAGGCAGTTTTCAGAAGAAGAAATAAAAGCTATCAAGTCACATGAAAAGATGCTTTAAATCATTATTGATTAGAGAAATACAAATTAAAATAACTCTGAAGTACCACCTCATGCCTATGAGATCGGCTACCATGCCAGAAAAGGAAAATGACAAATGTTGGAAGGGATGTGGAAAAACAGATACATCAAGGCTCTGTCGTAAGCTGGTCTAGAAATTCTGGAGAACAATTTGGAACTCTGCCCAAAGGACAATACAACTTTGCACACCATTTGACTCAGCAATATCAATCACTACTAGGTCTGTATCACAAAGAGATGAAAGAAAGAAGAAAAGGACCTATGTGTACAAAAATATTTATAGCAGCTCTTTTTCTGGTGGCAAAGAATTGGAATTTGAGGAGATGTCCATCAATTGGGGAATGGTTGAATAAATTGTGGTATGAAATACTATTATGCTGCAAGAAATGACAAACAAGATGGGTTCAGAAAAAGCAGGTCCTCTGACAGGTCACTAAGTTAAGTTGGGGGATGGTGGAAGTGGGGGAACAATGATGCGAGAGAGACTTTTTAATGGCACCCCTCCATTCACACCATAGTGTTAGGATCCTGTGGCTCCTGATGGCCAGGGTCCCACAACCTCTGACCCAGACACACCTGAAAAAATAGGGAAAGACTCAAAAATACTGACAAGAATTCTACAGTCACTGACCTTGTGATACAGGGTCATCCCTGCCTGGTTCTTTAGTCTATTAAACGCCGAAGACCTCAAGAAGCCTCTCAAAACTAAATGCTCAAGAGTTTTCTCTCTGACACCCACAACACCCCTGTGGTTTAGTCGTTTCTCAGTCATGTCTGATTCTTGGTGACCAAAGTTAGAATTTTCTTGGCTAAAAGACTGGGGTGGTTTGCCATTTCCTTTTCTAGTTCATTTTACAAATGAGGAAAGTGAGGCAAACAGGGTTAAATGACTTACCTAAGGTCACCTAAGTAAGTGTCTGAAGCCAGATTTGAACTCAGGAAGATAAATCTTCAGGCCTGACACTCTATCCACTGAGCAACACAAGCACCAGAGAAAGTCAGCCAGGGAACCAAATTCTCCACAGCTACGGGGCTATGCCATAGCTAGGTCACATGTCCTTCTGTTCTCCTTCCTTCCAAAATCATCAGCTTAAAGGGCAGTTTAAGAAATGCTAATTCAAGGGACTGAGCTCAATCTGTTTTCTCTACAAGCAATATCAGAATTGGTCAAAAGTTGTGTTTTCTTTGGAACTATGGTCAGCAGCTCCAGATTCCTCAGTTGTAGTGATATTTTTTCTCACCACCCCACCTCACCCCCACCTCCCAAAAAATACCTTCTAAAACCTACCTGCCTTTCTCCTCAGGGGGCACTACAGACACTCTGGACTTTGTCTACCATGGCACAGAAACTTCTTTGCCCTAGAAGTTCACTTCACTCCTGGACTTCTCACACTTGAGGTATCCTTCGCCCCTGTGGATGGACATTGAAATATTGGAAAGTGTCCTAATGCTCAATCTATCAACTTCCTGAAAGCTCTTACATAAAACAGTTTCATGTGTTCAGTGGACCTTGTCTCCCTCATGCCAAGGTTCCCCTGGATTCTACGTGTATCTGTTCACTTCCTGTACCTCTCTATAGCTATGCACACCGTAGCTTGCAGGCTACCCTGCATGACCTCCAGCTTTACAAAGTCCACATCTATTGCTGGCACCAGGAATGAGTGTGTGCATGGAATGAGTTTAGGAAAGAAACAAAGATGAAATCTACTCTTTGAATGGAAGAGAGTCTTCAAGATGGAGAACTGGATTGAGTTTTTATGGCAAAATTCCACTGTGGGCCAAAGGGCCAACCAGTCATCCTGGTGGTAAAAGTTGCACTGTTTATTTCATGAAATTATTGTAAGAAAACCACTGCATGAGCCTCAAAGCACTGAAACAATGTATAAAATGTAATGTATAGTAATATATGACACTGTTATCATTATTATTAGCAGGTGTGGTAGTAGAGGTGTTATCCTATTCTGAACGATACTCAGTGGAGACACGAACCTTAAGCCAAGGCTGGGTAACCTGCAGCCTCAAGGTCACATGTGGCCCTCTATCAGGTCATGCAGGGAGAATATCTTCTTGCTTAGGGTGGAGATGGGAGAAAATCCGTTGCATAAGGTCAGAAAATCAAAGAATCTCAAATGTGGGAGGAACCTCAGACACCAGTCAGTCCAACCCCTAGCTGATCTGGAATTCTTCCAACAACATCCTTGAAAATGTTTAATTCAATTCAAAAAAGCATTAGCTAATTGTTTATGTTATTGTACTATGCTCTGGATATACAAAGACAAAAATGAAAACAGCCCCTACCCTCAAGGTGCTTAATTCTACTGAAAGGTCAACCAGCCTCCTCCTGGAAACCTCCAGTGAGAAGGAGTCCTTAAGGCAGCACATTCCGCTTTAAGTCATCTCTAATTGTTCAATTTTTTAAAATACATTAAGCTCAAATCTCTTTCTCCATCGCTTTTACTCATTTTATTTCTGCTTATGCCCTTTGGAATCAAGCAAAGTAAATCTAGCCCATTTTCCTCTATTATCCCTTTAATTTTGTTGTTAAAAATAAAACATGTACACACAGTATGTATATCTATATATGGGTGTATCTACAAAATCATCCCTCTCCACCCTGTAAGCCTCCTCTTCTCCATATTGAACATCTCCAGTTCCTTGAATCAGCCTTTGGAATGAATAATCTCCAGACCCTTCTGCAGCTTGGTCACCTTCCTCTGGATATTCTCAAGTTTATCAGTGAATATTCTTGAAGTTTGTTAAAACATGTGTCACCAAAAATTGAACATAAAAGTCCAGTTTGTGTGTGTGTCTGTGTGCACATACTTGTGCATGTGAGCGCGCACACACACACACACACACATACACACACACACAAACACACACCTGCCATTTAAAAAAAAAAAAAACAGAGCAAAGCCAAAGTACCTTTCTAAAGGACCCAACTTTGGATAAGGAAGCACCTAGCAGACCAGAGGCATTCATCTCCAGAACAAAAAAGCCTTTCTTTCATGGGTCCCAGAACCATGGTGAATTATCTTTTCAATCTCCTGGAAGCCCTCCTAGCAGCAAGAATCCAATAAAAAGACATGAAGCAAAATAAAATTTTTTGAATGTTCAGTGTCAGAGAAAATCAATGGGGGCTGCAGTAAGGGCTGAAAAGTATGACAAAGTGGTTATAGTAACCCACAAAACTCAAAAATTATTGGCAGTCCTTTGTGTACCGCCTAATCTAGCATTGCCTCCATTCACATTGAACCCCTTCCATCATGATCCCAGACTCTAGTTCCTTCTACATGAACTTCAATTTCTCCAGTGTGGAAGTTCTATTATAGATACCAGGAGATTTTTTTTCAGTTCAAGGTAGGATATTGTCTTGGGTCTTGGGATAAAATTGAAGTGTCATCCCACATCCTCTATTCCAGCAGATCCTAAAAACTTTGATTTCCTAAAGTGTTTTAAACAACAACCACAACTGTAAAGACTTTGCAAAATGTAAATGACATGCCCCTGTGTTCAAATTGTCCCAGAGATGTCTGAACAGTCTTCAAATCTAAATCTTGCCCTCCATCCCCATCTCTACCACTGTTGTGAACATAGCATCATAAAGTTGTAGCTGGAGGCCTACGTGGAGATTATCTACTCCAACTCTACCATCTTTTACATAAGGAAACTGAGACCCAAAGAAACTGAGTGACTTGCTGACGGTCATATGTAAAGTTTCATAAACAAGACCATCTAATATAGCAGTTTGTCCAACAGGAGCCAATTCCACACCATAATATTGTTAAGGAGCTGACCTACTCTCACGAACAACATGCATGGTTTAAGGTTACCCATATACCCCACTCTCCTAATTCACACAGACACCTAGCACCTGTTATTATTTTATATTGTGCCATAATGTTCCTGTGCTATTGCTGCTTTTCTTAAATCCCACGGAAATTTTGGCACTAGATTTGTTGCTGCTGTTCAGTCATTTCAGGTGTGTCTGATTCTTCATGACCTCATCTGAGGTTTTCTTAGCAAGGACCCTGAAATGGTTTTCCATTTCCTTCTCCAGCTCATTGGACAGATGAGGAAACTCAGACCACGAGGATTAAGTGACTTGCCCAGGTTCACACAGCTGGTAAGTGTGGGAGACTGCATTTGAACTCTAGAAGGTGAGTCTTCCTTATTCCAAGCCCAATGCTCCATATACTGTATCACCTAGCTGTATGCAGTGGACTTACCCAAAGCCCTATCAGCTGGAATACCTAATGGATTGTTGCCACTTTCACCAAATGTCAAAGAATTTACACAGTGGTGGGCATGCAGTATGGTGTCACTGACGCGGAGTCATTACAGTCCGATGCTTTGTACAGGCTTGTGCCCAAAGCCTCAGTCAGCTTATAACACAACTCAGGACACAAGACTTTTGTCAAGGAAAGACATAAACTAGGAAAGCATTAGCCCAATCACACCTCAGTCTCTTCCTCCTTTCAACACGACCATCTTTATAGGCCAGTTTAGGAACACCTATTGTTAATGACTTATTTTTTACTTAGAAAAATGTTTTTGCTTTCCATGATTTTCTATGCTGCTACTTCTTTTGCTGTGGATCAGTCATTTCTGACTCTTCATGAACCCATGGACCATATTGTCTATGGGATTTTCTTGACAAAGATACTGGAGTGATTTGCCATTTCCTTCACCAGAGGATTAAGGCAAACAGAGGTTAAGTGACTTACAGAGGATAACAGCTAATAAATAGTGTCTGACATCCAATCTCAATTCAGGTCTGCAAGTCCAATACCCTATGCACTATGCCACCATCTTCCTGCTGCTTCTGCTTCTCTACTACTACCTTAATCAAGGATGCCCTTGGCGAGAGGCTGTTTCCCTCCCCTCCCCCAGCTGCTATTGCTTTCCCCTCTGAAATTCCCTTCCATCACTTGAAGGTAGGAACTGTTTTTGCCTCTCTGTATCCCCAGTACTTAGCACAATGCCTGGACATAGAAAACTTACAATAAATGTTTGTAGACTGACAAGTCAATCTCCTGACTGAATAGTTAACCATCATAAAGATTTTGTACAGATGAGAAAGTAGGTTTAGGAGTTGTTGGTGTTCTTTTGGTCATCGTTTAAAATATTAACAAAGTTCCAGATTTTTCCCACATATATGATTTCTTTCCCTCCTTCAGATACCTCGTATGTAACTAAATGTCTTTTGTCTTGAAGGCTTATGGAAAATTAGGTCAAAATTTGGTTGCCCAGAGAAATTCAACAATATTGTAGGTCAATTTCATGATGGCATGTTTGCCTGGGTTCTGGATAATGGACAAAGCTCTCATGCCTTCCCAGTCACCAAAGGAGTGAAATAGGGCTGTGTCCTTGCTCCCATGCTTTTTTAGCATGATGTTTTCAGCCAAGTTGACAAATGCTTCCAAAGAAGACGAACACAGCATCAAGTACAACTACTGTTCTGATGGTAAGTTCTTCAGTTTGAAAAGGTTACAAGCTAAGACCAAAGTGGAGGGAGTATTGGTTCATGATTTTCTGTCTGCAGATGATTGTGCACTCAATGCAGCCTCTGAAGCTGAGATACAACAAAGTATGGATCATTTCTCTGCTTCCTGTGCTAATTTTGGCCTAATAATTAACACCAAAAAACACAGGCGCTCCATCAGCCATCACCACACCATCCATACATGGAACTATCGGTTACAACAAAGGGAGAAGTTTTGAATGCTGTGGATAAGTTCACTCACCTTGGTAGTGTACTTTCCAGGGGTGTAAACATTGACAATGAGGTTGATGCATGCATTGCCAGAGCTAACTCGGTGTTTCAGAGGCTCTGAAGAAAGGTTTGGGAGAGAAGAGGTATTAGACTGACTACCAAACTGAAGGTCTACAGAGCTGTTGTGCTGACCTCATTGTTATATGCTTGTGAAACATGGATAATCCACCAGCACCAGGCCAGGAAACTGAATTGCTTCCATTTGAACTGTCTTAGGAAGATTCTGAGGATCACCTGGCAGGATAAGGTACCAGACACTGAAGTTCTTGCTCTAGGTGAACTGCCAAGTATTCAAACTATGCTTCAGAGAGTGCAACTCTGAAGGGTTGGCCACGTTGTTTGAATGCAAAATGTCCGCTTGCCGAAAAGACTATTTTATGGAGAACTTGCATGGGGCAGGAGATCACATGGTGGCCAGGAGAAGCAATACAAGGACACTCTCAAGGTCTCTCTCAAGAACTTTGGATTTGATTGGAAACATGGGAGACACTGGCACAGAACCGCTCAGCATGGCATGCTCACGTAAGAAAAGGTGCTGTGCTCTTTGAGCAAAGCAGAATTGAGATAGCACAAAGTAACGCAGGATGCGCAAATTTGGGATATCCACCCACAATACTCATACGGACTATCTGTGCCCAACCTGCGGTAGAGCATTCCAAACTCATACGGGTCTGATCAGCCACAGTAGGACACACTGAAATTTCACTTTACAATGGTGATGTCATTTTGGTCCTCTTTGAAGATGTAGGACAACAACCATATAACTAAATAGTAATTGTTTCTCTTTTACCCAGGAACCCTGAAGGTCTTCCCTCCCAGTCTGAATATTTTTTTTTATTAAAGGGACCATTCCTTGAGTAACTTAAAGAAGTCTATTCACTGAATGGGTGTATCTCACTCAAAGTAAGATTGTGATAAGACCTAGGCCTGAAAGGACCAGGGTCTCACATTTCATCCTGGGCCATCTCCAATCATCCTGATGAGTATCATGCCACTGGACCCAGATGGCTCAGGAGAAGAAGGTGAGGTTGGTGACCTTGCACAGCCCTCCCTCACTCAAATCAAAGTCAACTGCAAGTCATGTCATCACCTTGATGTCATGGTCCTCTTCTAGAATGGACAAACACAGACAATATCAGTCAACAATTAAAATAATAAACTAATTCTCACTGTTGTTATAATTTATGCTAATTTAGTGTGTTCCCCTTTCCAGGGTATTTGCATTTTTTCAGGAAACAATGTCTTAACTCACAATTTACCGGACTAGTCTGCAGAGCCCCAATCCCTTCCCCTGGTGCTCCAGAATTCTGTGATAAAAATTGTGATGTTAGCAATATATAGCCTCTTATAACTTTAATCATTAAAAAACATGCATCTAACCTATTACATGGAACAACTTTTCATCCTAAAAATGTATTACTCCAAAATTACCCATTTATCCTAGGGATATTCCATGAACCCAAAACATATGGACCAGTATTTATGAGTTGTCAGTACACTTCAAGCTCAGAAGAGTCCCATGGTCTCTTGAAATGATCCATAGCAGTTTCTTTCAATAAGCTACCTTTCTGTTTAAATCAAGCCTTTCATTAGCGGTGACTCTTGTGGGAAGTTCTTGTATTTCTCCTCATTGCTGTTCGGTGACTGATGTTAGACAAGACAGGACAAGAAATGAAATACCAATAATACATCAGTATCTGTGACTGTTGAGGAATTCCTCTACTCAGACGTGCTAGGATCCTCCCAGAGAACAATCCTTTCTACCTTGGTGTGTTTGACTGAAAGTCAATAAATCAGGAGACAAGGCTGGAAGTATGAAGTCTGATTAGCATCAGCTGAGAGCCAGTTATCAAATAGATAGTAATGACCCAAACAATGGAAGATATACACATACATAGGGCATAAAATAGACATAGAGCAAAATCACTGCAAAGCAAAAAGAGCCATTCAAAAAAACCACTTTCCTAATTTAAGAGGTTGAATAATAGGGACAAGATGTCAGGTGATTTGAGGGAGAATGTGTAAATCCTGGGTTAGAATACATTAACCTTGGGGTTTACTACATTTTCCTTGGAGTCTGAAGAGTTATGAAATACAAGGATTATCTCAGTGGGATAATGCTTTTCTCTAAGGTTAGGTTTATCAGAATATTTTGGTGGGGCAAGTAATCTCTAACATAATAATGGCCTCCCCTGCAAGGTAGGATCTGTCAAGTTTATCCTGTCCATGCCAACCTGAGAGTTTTTATTTATACAACCCTGTAGTTCTCTATCCTTGGTCTAAACTCACAGTATATACTATTTATCTGCTTCTTCTGTGGCTGCCAACCTGAACCATGCATCAAAGCTCATTTGGACACAGCCTTCTACACATATTGTGACTCTAGCTTTTGTCCTTGCACAGACTTTTCCAACACATAGCAGGTGGTATTTCAACATAGCCTTATTTTTGAATACACCATGCCTGTCTGGACACCATGATGCAATTCCTCCTGGTCTTCAGTGAAATGAATACTGTTAATTGTGTCCTGTCTTGTCTAACATCAGTCACCAAACAGCAATGAGGAGAAATACAAGAACTTCCCACAAGAGTCACTGCTAATGAAAGGCTTGATTTAAACAGAAAGGTAGCTTATTGAAGGAAACTGCTATGGATCATTTCAATTTTATGATAATTCCAAACTTTGCTTTGATCTCAGCTTCCCAGTGGTTAACATTCTCCCTCTATCCCTATGATGGTGAACTCCAGACGGAAAGGTTTGCTACCCTCTCCCCAACTGTCTACTGCTTCATAGACATACTCCTCAGCCCTGTCTCCACAAAGTCCTACTTCATATCTGCCCACCTCTTCCACTGCGCCTCTGGAATGCCTGCCCTGGAATTAACAAACTTGATTTTATTTTAAACCTTTTCCATTCTCACTCCTTCTTTCTTCTTATACTCATTGAAGATTTACTCAAAACCCCTGTCTGTGGGAGCATTTAATATGCCACTGCCACTTTCATTAATTGTCCACTGTCATGGAACTTACAGTGGTAGATAGTCACTGACTTTGAGTCAGCTAGACCTGGATCTTTCCTGACCGTACTACTTTCTGCCATCCAAATAGTACTCCAGTACTGAAATCTTCACTCAACACCTTCCCTACCCTGATCAATCAATGGTCATAACGGAAGAGTCAGAATATCCTTATTCCCCAGTTGGAGAAAATCATGAAACCATGTCAGCTGGTTTGTGCTAGTACATCTGTGCTGGTAAATTTGTGCTAGTAAATATCTCCAATCTCCAAATTTTAAAACAATCGACAGATATCTCTGTTTGCTTAGTTTTAGCCTCAGGGCTTTTTTTCAATCCACAAGCAAAGAGTGGCCCAGAAAACTGGCTTCCTATCTCAGAAGGAAATCTAGGCTACCCAGAGCTTTTCAAACTACATGGAGCTCTCCTCACAGGCATTTGGGGAAACTAGGGGTTACTTTTTTTTTCAGATGAGAAAACTATCATTGATAGAAACTCTTCAAATGATTCTCTCAAGCGTATAAGATTATCCAACTGGGGTCGAGACAAAAAGTGTCCTTTTCTACAAATGGCACACTGAAATTCTCCAGCAGTGCCAGGGTAAACCAAATGGAATTATAAAGTCACCCATCACGACAAGAAGGCAAGTAGGCTCACTTAGAGAAGTAGCAATGAATGACAGCTATTTGTGTATTGTAGATACTGCTGAGATGTTGTAGCCATCCAGGCCAGCGAGAAGCCATCGTGCATGGGCAGTTTCTGAGGAGGGGAAGGGAATAAGCTTCATAGCTTAGTTTAGTTCTGACAGAGCACAGTCCTAAATTTCCAGTCCAAAACCCTCCTCAATCTCGAGTCCCATGCATTCTGGCTTCTTGGCTGGCCTTGGATTACTACAACACTTCTGCAAGCCTCTCTCCAAGATTGCTACAGCCTAAACTCCCAGGTGTGGTGGAGATCATCACTGAGAATAAACAAAAAGAAACAGTGAAGTGGACATTATTCCTCCCTGGGCCCCTAGGTTGAGAGAAATCTGTTTAGGTTACTGGGCAGGGTTGGATGACTTGCCTAGTAACAGATTTTCTGTTGTTGGGCCCCTGTCAAAAAGTTATTCCCCTTTGGTTTAATATCTGATGAATTGTTAACAGTCATTTTTTGTTTAGTCCATTTGCATGGTAACCACCTGTGCCCTCCTAATGTTAGACCCCAGTTACCAGGTAACCAGTTTCTGCTGAGCCCCACCCCCTTCCTGATTGGCTACCTCTCCTGGTACCTCTCCTCTGTTGGAGTCTTTGCCTAGTAGCACCCTGACAACCACCCTCTGTTTGGGGGTTCTTACCTAGCAGCAAGCCCCGCTCTTACTCGGTCAGAACTCTGTTTGTTGTGGAAACCACAAGGCTGTACCGAGTAGCTCCGAAATGCTTAAAATGCACTCACCCACCTCAGTTTGGGGCTGTCCCCTGTGGGTCTCTACATGAGGCAGCCGCCAGCCTGGCTAATAAATGACGCTCTTGAAATTCTCAATTAATTTTGCCTGTGGCTTATTAACTCCATCCATTTCAACAGAAATAAACACCTCCAGTCCACATTTTCCAGAAAAAAATCCTTTTATTAAGGGGATTTGTTCTTCCAAGTTTGGATTCTGTCAAAGGACTGCACCTGAGGACCTAGAGGGCTACAAGAGGCCTCAAAGTGGCAGGTTTCCTGCCCTTGGCTCTTCATTTTGCAAGTCAGACAGCATGTAAGTGGCAGAGCTGAGGTTTACAGCCAAGTCCCCTGACCCTAAGCACATGCTTATACTTAAAGTCACCAGCCCACACTGTCAGGAACCTAAAGGAGTGATACCAATTCACTTCTACACCCAACAGCACTTCTGAGTGGGCTTTATACAGGCCCCTGAACACTTGGAACTTTGGAAAGTAGTTCAGAATCCCAGCAAGCCTTGACTGGTTTTCAGCTCTGAAAACTCCTGCTTTGAAGACTCCTCCTAGATAAGCAGCTAAGTGATACAGCGGATAGAGGATGACGCCTGGAATCAGGAAGACCTCCGTCCAAATCTGGCCTCAGGCATTTCTTAGCTTTATGACCTGGGCTAGTCACTTAACCTCTGACTCAGTTTCTTCAGCTGTAAAATGGGGATAATATTCCTACCAGGGTTATTGTGAAGGTTAAACCAGATAATACTTGTACAATGTCTTGCAAAAAGCGGTTTTCCTAGGGTGAGGTTTATCCATTGCATTCCGGTTGGGCTGACCCTTTTCTATTTTCCTCAAATGCAGGAAATTCAACTGTATAATTTGTGGTAGTGGGAGACTACATTCCAGCTTTCCTCTGAAGTGTGGCATGACGTGCCTGAAACATAGAAGGTATTTAGTAAGTGCTTGTTTACTTTGATATAAAAATTTTCAGAGGGTCCATTGGTTAAGTACTGCTGTCAATCACCAAATCAACAATTCGGAGATAGTTATCTGCAGAATTTTACTGCACTCAGGCAGGCCTATCTGTAGAAAAAATAGTCAGAGAGCCTATGGCATGAGTTTCAGGAACTTATGTAGAATGTGAATACAAAAGCAGCATATAAAAATTAGAATTTTACAGAAAGCAGGAAGGGAAATAAGGGGATATGTATGACTGGAAACAAATAACAGGAAGAAAAGATCATCTGCCAGCTGGTCAAAACAGGAACTGTGGCTTCTTTGTGTGGCTTCTGCAGGCTTTGAGACACAAGGCTGAGATGCTCAAAAAAGAGACTAGGCCACTATCCTCTTCTTATCATACTTTCCTCAAGAAGTCAGAGTTATTTTCTTTCCCATCACAGTTCTCTTACCGCAGTGGCAAGAAGAGGCCTGAGCAAGAAATTCTCCTGCTGTCTTCCCACCTCTATCATTTAAAGTCTAAAGTAAGTGACAATGAGGGTATAGAAATTGATCCGCTGATTTATGACCCATTCCACAAGAAAGAAGGGCAGGGAAAACTAAGGCCTTATTTTACTGCCTACCCCCCATTCCAGGCTATTGAAAGAGTGAGCTTGTGAGATGACAATAAATGTCATGTTAAAATCGGAAATTAATGTGGACAACGTGATGATAAAAGGTGGAGAGGGATCTTCCTTCAGGTCTCATGAACTGGAACCAGAAGCACTGCCATACGAGCGAAATTAAAATAAAAAATAATTTGGGGGAAGGAGGGCATTAGGTTGGAATCGATGGGCATCTGAAAAGGTTTTTACGCGGAAGCGATGTCTCACCTGAATCTCGAAGCAAGATTCGAGGGTGAGGAGAGAGTGCATTCCAGGGGCACGGAGAGAGGCTATGCAGTGCCAGTTCGGCTGAAGCTAGGTAACAGAAAGTAGAATAATGGATAGAGAGAGTGCATGCCAGGCTGGGTAGTTAGGCACAGAGAGAGGCTGTGCAGTGCCAGTTTGGCTGGTTAGGTAACAGAGAATAACGTATAGGTTGGTGCCAGTCTGCGAAAGGCTTTCGAGGCCAACAGAGGAGTTTCTATTTTACCCCAACGACAAAAGGGAAGCACTGGAGTTTTCTGGGTAGTGGAGCGCCAGAGGCAGGAAAATCCGTTTGGCCGCGGGTGCAGGCTGGGGGGAGAGGGAGGGAGAGCAAGCAGGGAGTTCCTGCAGCAGTCTGCCCAGGTCAGGGTAATGCCCGGGTCCCACCCCACGGTCAGGTTCTGGGGCTGGGGGTGAGGATGGAGAAGGCTTCCTGGAAGAAGCGTGCCCCGAGCTGGCAGGATTCGGCAACGTGGAGAGGAGAGGAGAGGAAGGCACGCCTAGGAAACGGGACAGCTCGTCTGGTGCTGCCAGTTCTGATGGGCGTGGCACCGGAATGGATAAGAAGTAAAATTCAACTCAAAGAAAAGACGTGCTGGTTCGATGCCATTAAGATGGGAAATTGCTCCAGCATACACGCTGCAACTCCTTTCCTTATCCCAGTTTTCCCCTACTTCCGGTGAGAAGGTGCTCTCCAGCCGCCTTGGTGAATGACGCCAAAAGGGGGCGGGCAATATGCAGATGAGTACTTGGGGCCATTTTCTCCGACTAGTTATTCTTTCAGAAAAATACAGATTTGAGGGACAGAGAGTCGTAGTTACGTTGTGATGTTTGAGATGGTTTTGAGATTTCTGGAGTTTGCATGGCTGGAGCCTGCTGTGTGGAATGTCAAAAGGATGTGTTTGTTCACCGTGCGTGTAATGTGTGGATGCCTTGAAGGCGATGGCAACCGTGGCGTTCCGTAGCATACTTACCTGGCAGGGGTGATTCCATGATCACGAAGGTGGTTTCCCCAGGGCGAGGCTTATCCATTGCACTCCGGATGGGCTGACCCCTGCGATTTCCCCAAATGCGGGAAACTCGACTGCATAATTTGTGGTAGTGGGGGACTGCGTTCGCGCTCTCCCCTGACAACTAAGTTTTCAAAAACAGATCTAGCAGTAGGTAGTTTTGAAAGTAGAGAGTAGTTTGACGTGCAGGCTGACTTTTGCTTTTCAGGCTTGACTTCAAATTCGCAGAGTGAGTTCCTGGTTGCTGGCGTTTTCCGCTTACGCTCAGACTACATGACGGGAAGTATAGCATATAAAGGGCCTAACCGACACTGAAATAGTTGAGATACGGACCTATGTTTGAAAGAACATCCCCAGTCTGAATGCGCATCCAAGCCTACTGTTTTCTTTTTGGGGGGTTTGTATCGTCTTTCTGGTGGTTTTCCCCTTTGGTTCTAAATCTTTACAAAACGACTGATGTGGAAATGCTTGATATGATTATATATAGCCTACATCAGACTGCACATCATCTTGGGGAGCGGGGGGAGAAAATTTAGAACTCAAAAGTCTGTAAAACTGAATGCTGAAAACTAAAAACATAAATTAAAAAAATTTCTAAAAGAACATGGTCTTTTTGGGGGAAAGGTATCCAGTTTACTGCTAGTTTTCCTCTTGATCACATGTATTCGGATATTCCTAATTTATTTAAAAAAATTTTAAAGCATCAGTAATTTTTGAGAGATTTGCTTTCATTTACTCAAAAAATAAATTTTTTTGTTATTTTTTTAAAAACTGAAATACTGTGTTATGTGTCAGGGTTAGAACCAAATCTTTTGAGATACCAAGTAGCCAAAGTATGTTAACCAGAAAAAAATTACAGGGAACATACTAGGTAAGCAGGTGATACTCTCAAAAGCAATTATGCTTTTTACAGGAAAAAATTTTTTCAGGTGCTGCCCAAGATATACATCATACCCTTGTTTCTATTTCCTTTTCCATTAGGATAACTTTAAATAGGAGTGGGGGGAAAGAGTTATGCTTATGCCAATTAGAAAGTAATATCCTAGAGATAATTTCTGAATATTCTACGATCCTTCCTTGTGAATGCCGGAAAGTCAAAGGAACTAAGAAATAGGGCAAATAATCTGAATGCAGAGAGAACTAAAGCTGCAAGGTGTCTGTTTTCTTTTTAAAAAAATAAAAGTTAAAGCACGGTGATGCCTTCCACGTACCAGAGGATGAGGGCTCCGCCCCCCACCCCCCATATGGAAAGTCTGTGTAAAACTTTTTGGCCCTCCTTTTGTGCGACAGAAAGTCTGACATCTTTATGGTGTTAGAAGATAAAATATGTTGATATTATACAATACTGTATGTATATTTTATGGATTTCTGAGTTTCTAAACTTCTGTGCTGTCTGCTGGTCTTTGTGTGTCATCTGCACCTTCCTCAAAACTCCCCCCAAATTCCCTTTTAATTTCTTAGGCCAATCTGAGATACACTGAAACCTCTATGACATAGGAAAGTCCCAACGTGAAAGGGATAATGATACTGTCTTTTGTCCGTCCATAAGTTGGTCTAGTTTTGCAAAACTAAACCCAAATCCGGTGTTCTTTCCATTATGAGGGCATTAAAGTCTGTAATTTACCCGCAACGTCCCATTTCCACCCTTTCTGACTGTGTATCTCAACTGTTCTCCCATTCGTGTCTCTCTGATGATTTCCTTAAACACCAAAGCAATATCAGCACCTGATTTCATCACCTGTTCCATCATCTGCCTGTCTGGATTCATTAAAAGCAACAGCGTTTAACAGCTACTAAGCTGCCATAATGCCTAGAATTCCAGATAAAATTTTTAATAAAGACATAAAAAAGTTAAAACTGTAGTCTCCATCTATGTTAATCATAATATGAGACAGGAATTTTCTTAATTGGATAGGTTGTAAATACAGTAAAAGAGAAGTGTTAAAGGGTTCATTGAAATTATAGATCCAGGATATCTGTGTTTCTTTTATCATTAATATGACATAACATAGCACAACATATGTCCATAAAATAAAGATAAAAAAGATCAGAAAATCCCATTACTCAGGATAGTGTCTGGTTCAAGGTACCTTGTCCTTGGTAGTCATAAACAGAAGAATGCTCCTGGTCAGCTTCATCTGGCCTTGTAGTTGCTGAACCATGAAGGGTCATTTTGGGTTCAGAGAGCATAGCAAAGTATGTCTGTTACGCCAGAACATGGAAAACATTATGGTGGGTTAAGCTCAGAGTGGGCCAAAATGTCTCTCCTGATTGGTCAATCCATGTTTTAGGCCTTTCTTAGGTCTTGGGGGTTCAAAATGGTTTGGGGATGGGTGTATACTGGTAACACTTTTGAATTTTCTTACGTACTCTTCATATTCCATTTTGTGTAATTATCTGTGCGCATGTGTGTAAGCAGCCCCACTTACATTATACATTATAAATGGTCTCACAAGGCATAGAGGTGTTATCTTTTTATTGCTTACCCCACCTATCATATAAACTAATCAGTCCATACTTCATGTTCTGCTTCATTAAACAGAATTACAATAGATTGTCAGATGCTGAAGATGTGCTGGTTGATTTTCCTCCTCTAATTTTAAAAAATTATCACAAAGGATGGTTTAGTGAGTCAGTCTCTCTTTCTTTTTTTCTCTCTCTCTTCCCTTCCCCTCTCCCCTTGCCTGTGGACATGGCGGTTGGGATATGGGGAGTGGAATTCATCCATGCATACCACCTTATACCTGTGGTTAAAGAAAATTAAAGAAGTTGCTCCTACAGTGACAGTGCGGCAGAAGAAAACCTAAGCCTAGGTCTCTGGCCTCTGGCTCTCTTCTAGCAAGATCAGTTTATAAAATTTCACAGAGAAGGTGATGGAGGACTGTGAGAAATATTGTCTCCTAAAACAGAGAGAAGCAGGATAAAACAAATTTGAAGAAAGCATAGCTATCAAAAATCGAACCAGGACCAAAATTTAGGAAAGATTCTCTAGAGATAGTGAGGTCCTCTAGACCTCCTGTCTGCAAATGACAATGATTAGATCCAAGCCCTGGAATTTCACAGAACCTCCTAGACAAGATCTTTTATCTTTCCAAAGAGTTTGGTCTAACCACTCACATATGCAAAAACCAAGTGGATAAAAAAAGGTCTATATCCAGATTATGGAATCCAGAAATTAGATTAGATACCCAGCATGTAATAGTTGTCCATCAATGTACAAGGTATCTTACCCAAAAATATTAGCTTAAAACTGAACTAAGACTTTTGGGACAACCTGTGAGAATGCCCCTGAGGTAAATATATCTGTTTTCTGAGTTACCTCACCAGGCACTGGACACAGAGTAAGCCCATTTGCTGAAAAGAGCCAAAGTCTTGCTCACTCCCAGATGCTTTTGCTGGTGTTTGATGGCTGGCCTTGCTGAACTGTAAACCCACACACCCCTTCATATCTTCCAAACTGGCCTAACCTATCCTTGAGGTCAACTGTCCCCCAACATCCTGCTTCTGTGTTCTGCCTGTTCCTGGGAGAGACTTTCCATTCTTTACCCTAACCCCTCCCGGACCCTTCCCTTGGTGGTTTTCAAACGTAAATCTCACTTAGGCTGCGGGTTCTTTTGTACCTTGTACGGGGGGCCTCAGCACTCGGGTCTGATTTTCCTCCTAATATGAAACTTTTCTGCTTTCAACTCCGCTTGGACTCCTCTGCATTTTGAGGGGTGGCTTTACCCCAGTTGGTATCTGTGCATATGTATTTATCTTGGACAGATACTGCAAATGATTAAGATACTGGGCCTGGCCCTAAATAAGAGGAAGAGAACAGGTTAGATTGACCTCAGGGAACTGAAAAACTCCTTTAATGGCCCCAAACTTCCTCTTGAAACAAAGGCCCATCTTTTCAGTAGGGATATCCTTAGTGAGGAAACTTACTCTACCAATCCAAATCAGCATCTTGCCTACAGCCACTCGAAGTTTAAAGGCCTTATCCAGGTCACTTGTACCACAAGCATGACTTTAATTCATCTTCCTGACTCGATCTATTACACTATGTTGCCTGGGAATGGTGATAGCAACGAAAAATAGAAAAGAAGAAAAGAAAGAAAAGAGCAGCAAATAAACAAAAACACTCAGAAGATAGCAGAAGGAAGTTGGGAAAGTGGAATAGACAGAACCGTTTGTTAATATTATATGAAATGTAATATGTACTGTAAAAAACCCAATCTAAATCTAAAGGAGTCCACAGTTTCTTTCATATGCAGTCTTTTTTTTTTCTTCTTTTCTGTAAGTTGAAATGCTCATGATCAAGTTAATTAAAAAAAACAAAAACTAACCTAACATTATTTCTCTCAATTCTTGGCAGGAGGAGTGATGGATTACATCTGAAGAATGAGAAATATTTATTTGTTAAACAAGGGAGAGCTTCTCCAGTAAGTGGGAAGTAGTTGGTAGATAAACATGCAATAATAATAATTAAAAAAAAGTATTAGTAAAAGCATCCAAAAATATACAGAACATAACCAAAAAGTTCAGAAGGGACCAAAGGAAGCAGTGCAGTTTTATCAATACTTTGTTAAATGTAATGTGCACTTTAAAAACCAAACTATGAATTATACGATCCTTGTTGATGGGTTTTCTTTGTATATTCAAAGGTTAGCTGGTCCTGAAGATCATAAGATAGGCCAGGGGTAGGGAACCTGTTGCCTCCTAAGTCACATGTGGCCATCTAGGTCCTCAAGTGCAGCCCTCTAACCAAATTCAAACTCCCCTTAATAAAAGGATTTGTTCTGTAAAACTGGGACTCCATCAAAAAGGCTATACCCAAGGACCTGCAGCTAGGTGGTGCAGTGGACAGAGCACCAGTGCAGGAGTCAGGAGGACCTCAGACACTTGACACTCACTAGCTGTGTGACCTTGGGCAAGTCACTTAACCCCTATTGCCTCATCCTGGGTCATCTCCAGTCATCCTGATGAATATCTGGTCACTGGATCCAGATGGCTCTGGAGGAGAAGTGCGGCTGGTGAGCCGCACAGCCCTCCCTCAACTCAAAACAAAGTCAAGTGCAAGTCATGTCATTATCTCTCTGATGGCAGGCACGGTCTTCTTTGGCCTAGAAGGCCACAGGTAGCCTGGAGGTCACAATACCTCACCCCTGGGATAGGCACCGAGGAACCCAAAAGTGTTCCCTGGATTTGGGGGATGAGGATGGTAAACTCCAGGTTTTCTTGGCCACCAAGCTGCCTCTGACCATTACTACCCCTGTTAAGTCTAAAATGGAAAAAACAATTGCTTTTTTTAAAAGCAATTTACAAATGAGAATGTTTGTGAAAATCTACAGGAATTACGTTCTCCATTTTACACAGATTGTGCCTAAGACAAGGCAAAACATCTGAACAAGAACTTCCCTCTCTAAATCTTAAGGCTCTGAGAAAAAACAAAGACTTCCCCAAAGAAAAGGCTCAATACCGACCATCCAGTTATTTCACTAACTGATATTTAGACAGCACTTACTCTGGGCCAGGCACTGTACGATCTGCTTTACAATTATTATCTCATTTTGATGAGGATTACAAACAGTGCCCTAAGAGTTAAAAATAATATTAAGGGTCGACTCTGTGAAGCCCCCTTCTGTAACCTGAAGGGGCCCTAACTGATCTGAACTGCTTTTGTGCCCCTTACGCTGCGTTCCTCCTGTGCCCTCCTACCCTGCCCTTGGAGCCTTGAACCATCAAACTTCCCTCATCCTAGACCACAGACTTCCTTGTCCCCCCCGGGGGGCGTCATCATTCCCCGTCTCCCAACCTTCCATGCGTCTTCCTCACCCAGTCCCTGCTCTTTCACCTTCCTGCGCTCTCTGAAACCCCTGTGTAAACACAGCTCCCCCAACACCGGGGTCTCGCTCCGCCTCCTCGCGACCAGGCTCCCTACGGCTGCGGGGGAGGTCTAAGTGACTTCTTTCACACCGGAACCAGCTTCAACAACTCTGACCTCGTCACCTTGGTCATACGAGTTTATAACCGCTCTGGGGGAGAGGGAGGAGGGGCACCCCCCAAAATCAGAGTTAAAGTTCTTCCACCTTCGTCAGTGGTGGCAGCGGAGCCCCGCGGTGAGGGCTGCGGAGCGAGGACCGGGGGCCGCTTCTGTGCAAAGCGGGGCGGACCTGCCGGACCCCCGAGGGGACGGAGCGAGGGTGCAGACAGACTCGTACCTTTCCAGTGATGGCCAAGGCGGACGCTGCTTTCCTAAACTATGTTTCTTCCACGTCTGCTGTCTTCCTGCATTATGTGATAATAGCTTCTGACGGTTTTATTTTCCAGGTTTTTAAAAAACTGGATCGTCAACGGCGAAGGGGGTTTGGGGAGGGATAGTCTAACAAAAATGATTGTTAACCCAAAAGAATAAAAATGAACAAGCTAATTTTTTTTCAAGGAGCACTACGCCTGATACACAGTAGGCGTTCATTAGGTGCTTACTGACTAAACTTTCGAAAAAGAAGGCGCTCAAGCACGGAGGTCTCGCCACTTCCGGTCCCCTCGGGCGGGGCCGCCTCCCTCCCCCCCCCCACCGCCCTCGACCACGTGCTCCCCGGGATCGGGGACTAGGCAATAACCAAGGGGCTTCAAAGGCCTCATTCCCAGGGGACGGTCCCACCCATCATCACCATGGCGACCAAGGGCAAGGGACGCCAACCAACTGTCGCAAATCGGCCAAAGCCCGCCCCCGTCGGCAGCGGCCGCCGCCGGTCACGCGCACGGTAAAGCGCCCGACAGCAGCCCCACAGCACATTCGCCGCAAGAAAGGCGGCCCCGGAGAAGGAGAGCGGCCTCCGAGCACTTCCGCACTTTCGTCAGGAGTCAGGTCGCTCTGCCTCCTGGGTAACGTCCACATCCACTTCCGTTTCCGCCCCGAGCGGGCCAATAGAATTGCGCCCCGGCCCTTCGGCCCTTCCTCCCCGCGAGCCTCGTGCCGGCGCGAGCTGAGCTCCGTTCGGCTCCCGGCAGCTTCTTCTCTCAGAACTCTCGTCCGTCTCGTCCGTCTCCTCCCGCGTCCTCGGTGCGTCCGAGAAGCCGAAGAGAAGCCGGCCCCGCGTGAAGCCGACTTGGGCAGCCCCGGCCCGGCGCCTCCGCAGCCTCCGCAGCCTCCTCCGACGCTGCCGCCATGGTGAACGTGCCCAAGACCCGGCGCACCTACTGCAAGAAGTGCGGCAAGCACCAGCCGCACAAGGTGACGCAGTACAAGAAGGGCAAGGACTCTCTGTACGCGCAGGGCAAGCGGCGCTACGACCGCAAGCAGAGCGGCTACGGCGGCCAGACCAAGCCCATCTTCCGCAAGAAGGCCAAGACCACCAAGAAGATCGTGCTGCGGCTCGAGTGCGTGGAGCCCAACTGCCGGTCCAAGAGGATGCTGGCCATCAAGCGCTGCAAGCACTTCGAGCTGGGAGGGGACAAGAAGCGGAAGGGACAAGTGATCCAGTTCTGAGCGGCCCCGGCCCCCGGGAGAGAAACGATTAAAGTGTGTGGAAGCTGCAGCATTTACGTGCCTCGGCCTCGTGTTTGCTGGGGGGTGGGCGCGGCGCGCGGGCCGAGGGGGGGAGGGGGGCGTCCGCTAAGTAAGGGGGGCAGGAGCTGGCGACAGATTGGGGGGTCTGGGTACCTGGGAGGTGGGGACATGGCTTCGCTGTAGTGATGAGGGGTGTGGGGTCGGGGGAGCTTGGGGAGAAAGGTCAGGAGTTCAGTTTTTGGACTCGAGGAGTTGGAGGTGTGGGGAAATTCAGTAGTTTGTCCTAAATCTCGGCAAGACCACGGGCGGATGTATGGATGGGGGGCAGGGGGAGCATCTGCGTAAAGAAAGTAACTGGAACCGGGAGCTGATGAGACCCAAGAGAAGAGGTGCCGGGAGGGATCCTCAGAGGACGGGCGTAGGGAGTAGGAGGGTGTGACCTGGAGGACGACCCCGCAGAGGAGACTGAGAAGTGATCGCATGTGGTCTCGGGGAGAACCGGGAGGCAGTGAAATCATGAAAACCTATTGCTTTTGTGGCACAAGTGCATTGTTGAAGGTATATCTTGGTCTCATGTTTGCATTTTGAAGGAGGAAAAAGTCTGAGCAAACTGTGGTGCTAAATTTTTCCCAAGTAGGGAGCTAGATACATCATGGGACCTGGAATCAGAAAGACCTGATTTCAAATGTGGCTTCAGAGCCTGAGCTGTGTGACTGTAGTTAGTTTTAAGTCACTTCACTTCTGACAGGGATAATAGTTTACTTCCCAGGATTATTAGGAAGATAAAATGAGAATATTTGTAGAGAGTTTTGTTAGAATTGATAAGCGATGTTTATTGAGCACCTGCACTATGCCAGGCACAGCACCAATACCAAAAAGAGACAGCTTCTTTAAGGAACTCCCAGGTCAGAGAAGGAGGAGAAGGTGGTTTTCACATGGGGGGAAATGAGATCCCAAAGTCCTGCAACCAAGTGCGAAATAAAATGTCAGAGCTGATCCCTCTCTTTACATGGAGGTTTCAACCTTGGGGCCCCACCTCTCCAATCAGAAAGTCACTGGGTAGAGGTAGAGTAACAAGCTTGAGACCTTTGTGGTTTTTAGTCCTATCCATGGGGTCCTCTGATCCCATTTGGGTTTTCTTGGCAAAGATACTGCAGTGGTTGCTATTTTCTTTTCCAGTTCATTTTAGAGATGAGAAAACCGAGGCAAACAGGTTTAAGTGATTACCCCGGGGTCACACAGCTGAGGCAAACAGGTTTAAGTGATTACCCCGGGGTCACAGCTGGTAAGTGTCCGAGGACACATTTGAACTCAGGTCTTTTAAATCCAGGCCTGGATTTTACAGTCTATGCCACCTAGTCCTAACTGAGGTCCTACTGGATGATGTTGCCCCAAGAATGAGCTTCCTGAAACGTGGAGAAAATGGTCAAAAAAGTCCCAGAGTAGTAATTGACAGCAGATAGGGTGTAAGGGTGGTGGGGTGGGAATGTGGAGGTATGGTAAGCTTGGGCAGTTGTATGGAAGGGAGGAAGGTTCAGAAACTGAGTTATGTCTTAAACCTTTGGAGTTAGAGATGTCTGGAAGATCCAGTTCTAGAGGTCCACGGGGCAGTTAGTAGCGGGAGACTCGGGAGAAACCATGGCTGGACATACAGATCTGGGAATCCTCTGCAGAGAGTTGGTAATTGAGCAGATTAGATTATTTGGTGAAAGGAAAAAGGTCTGAAGACTTAGACTGGGAGGATAAACAGCGTCCATGACCTGTATGTGGATGTAGCAAGGAAGATTGAGAAGGAGCAATCAGAGAGAACAGTGTCAGGGGAAACCTTACATAGCAGAGTTTCCAGAAATGAGTGGTAGTGATAAAGAGAGGTCAAGAAGGCTGAGGGTTGAAAAAAGGTCACTAGATCTGGCAATTAGAGAGATCTTAGGGAACTGGAGAGAGCTGCTGTGGTTGGATAATGAGGTCAGAAGCCGGACTGCAGGGATTTCAGAAGAGAAAAGAAATGGCACAGAGTGAGACGTTTTCTCAAGTTAATCAACAAGGGTAAAGTATAAAATAGCTATCGGGCATGATGAATTCAAATAAGAGTTCTTAAAAGGATGTGGGGGGCAAAGTGTAGGCAGGAGAAAAGCCAGCAAGCTCCTGGGGGCAATAGTAGTAAAAGGCACAGGAAAAGACAGGATGAAATAGGATCGTGGTTGTTCTTGGCAAGGAAAATGATTGTCTTCACTTGAAAAAGGGATGACAGACACGAAGGTGTGATAAAATCAGTATTTCCCTGAGGGCTTTCTTTCCACCCCAGCTTATGAGCTTTACCTTTAAAAAACAAAGCTGCCTTTGGGCCCCGATGAATCTTAAGACCATGATTTCCCTGATACTGCTTTCCTCCCAGTAGGAACCTTGGGAAACCTTACCTAAAAGATAAAGCTCCTTTCCAGGGGACCCAACTGACCTGATTCCCTGGTAATAAGCATAAAAAGTCCCAGCCATACAGAGTGTAGGTCTAAGTCTAGATTTGGTGGGTGCCCAAGACCATAGGAGTTAGGAACCTACTCACTAGATGCATTTTCAAATACAGATGAAGGGAGCCGTGTCCAGGGAAGCCAACAACTACTGCATTCTTGTTAGATATGCAAGGCAAACTGTTAAATGACTTCAGTGCCTCTTTTCATCCCAGCTTTCAGCAAAAACATCTAAATGCTGGGAACTGAAAGGGGAGCTCTCTGAATAGCATGAATTTTTTTCAACCTCTAGCATCTGGTACATTCCATCACCTCTCTATTCAGTATATATACATCTCTTTGTTTTCCTGCCTCGTGGATTACTTCCCCCTTTGATTTGTGGCTCATTTCCCTTCCAACTCCCCTGGCATTCTGCTCAACTCCCTTTTCTGTATATGCTCTTCCTTGCTTGTCCCCTATTCGTACAATTTAAATACCTCCATCACCTTCATGACTTACACAGCTTCTGTTTGCACCTGTCTTCCGTAAGCCTAGTTCGCTATTTCCAGTTGCTTCCGAGTGGTACCTTCCTCATCTCTGTTGTTGGAATAATATCCTAATTCCAGCTCTCATAAAAGCTAGTATAGCTTTCCTTAAAGGTACTGAGACTGTCCTTAAGACTTGGTTAACTCAGGTTACTCATGGCTGTTAACATCATTTCCTTGTCATTTAAGTACCAAACAGACACAGACATCCAAACCCAGAACTGGCATGGACTTGTGAGACTAGAACATAGCCCACCGAAGTGGGCCACGGACAATGCAGAGAAAGGTGGCCCTGGATTGACCTTCATATTTTTCTGGTGCATTTGGTGATGGATGGTTGCTTTCTGTCAAAAGACAACTTACTACTCCTGGCTGAAAATATTTAGGAATTTCCATTTAAATTATACTAGTACTGAAATAATGGTTGTATGCCGAGCTGTGAAATATATGATAAACAGACTCATTAATCCAGTTAATAAGCATGTTTGTAAGAACAGTTCACCACTTCAACAATGGCTTAATGAAATGTCTTCAGGCCAGCTATCTAAGGAAGTAGTAGGAAACGTTTGATTTGCCAGGTAATCTTGAGCATAAGAAATAAAAGACCTAGGAAATTCAACATGTGAGAAATTTAAAACTTATTCAAAAAGCTGTTGCTAATCTGCAATTTTTTTCTCTTTAAAAAATATTTTTTAATAATGTCATTTAATAATACCAGCCCTCCTCCCCCACAAAAAACTTCTAACAAAGAACAGTTAACAATATGACAGCATATGCCTCATTCCACACCACCATTCCTACACTTTTCTACCAAGAAGAAAGCATATTTCATTATTGGTCCTTTGGAATCAATATGTCATTACATTGATCTAAGATCTGGTATCTTTTAATGTTATTTACTTTTTTAGTATTTTATTGTGTTCTTTTTGTAAATATTTTATTTTCCCCTAGTTACATGTAAAGACCATTTTAATTTTTTTTTAAATTTTGAGTTTCAAATTTTTCTATCCCTCCCTAATTCTACTCCCTCCTTGAGACAGTAAGCAATTTGTTATAGGTTATACAGTTATCCCTTTCACAACTGTCCCCATCTTAGTTTCAGTATATCACAGGTCTACATAAAAAATTAAATGGGAAATTTTTGGGGGGGTGAAGGCCAGGAGATGATGCAAAAAAGTTTAGTAATTCAGAAATACATATAGAACTATATCATTTTAACATATTTTATCTCTTAATACCATAATACTTCGGACTTCTCTGGTACAGAGAGGGCCAAAAAATTTTATGCAGATATTCCAGATAGAGGGAATTCAGAGAGGGAATGTTGCAATCCTAAGCCCTGCGACATGGAAGGGATAACTATACATGTTCAATAATGAAAAACATGTTACCATATTAGTCATGTGAAAACACAGACCTAATAATCTGCCATTTAAAAAAAATGAAGTGAGAAAGGGAGCTTGCAGGTGCAAAGTAGAAACAATCTTATTTTTAAAGCATCTGGGAAAAAGTAATTGAACACACTTTATTGTGGGAAAACAAATTAATGGTGGGGGAAAACACCCAAATATCAGATTTAAAAATTGTATAATTTTATATAAATGAATGAAACCTTCATTCCAGTGCACATTAGGGAAAAACTAATATCTGAATTATTTTCATAGTATAGTCTAATGTTAAAAAAACGAAACCAAAGATCTGATTAAATAAGTGCATATTAATCATGGCTGATAATTAAATGATCTTGCTTGCCACTGTTGAATAACTGAGTGTACCACAGAACAAAGACCTTAACTCCAGCTTACTTTCCCACAAGAATATGAGAATCTTTTAAATTAAATTTGAAAATTGTTAGGAAGAAAACCCAAAAGTACTCCCATTCTTCATGGAGGGAAGAAGTAATTCCCCAAATGTAAACTTTAAAGGCATGGCAGTCTCCCTTCTCTCTTACCTCAATGAGGTCTAATATTTCTTTAAACTTTCAGAAATCCTGAGATATTATTTTGGCCCACACTGGAGATAATGATAGGTGGCAAAAATGAAAGCCTTATTTCTGGATCAGTTTAAGAGAAAAATCACTTGTTCTACTATCCTGTTGTTGAGGAAAAAGCAATTCAAGTATTCACCTGGGTTTTAGATGGATTAATAGCACTATATGCAGAGCTGCATTTCTCTTTTTAAGAACACATATATACTGATCATTGCCTTCCAGTTAAGCTTCATATTTTCAAATTAGTATAAAATAGAGGTGCCAAACATGCATTCATGAATGCAGCCCAAACCAGATTAAAATGTAATGGGGAAATAAATATGAGAGAGACACAGAGAGTTATTAAGAGCTGTCAGAGGTCCCCTGAACTTGTCTTTTTGAGTTCATATTTTCCAGAAACACTGGACCCAAAGCATGCAGGAGGTCCTTAATGTGTCAAGGACAAAGCTCCCCTGAGTTGACATAATTTATTTGCATCCCAAGCTGGCCTCCGTGTGTTACTGGGAGGCAAGACAGGTGCCAACCAATCTTTGCCAGGCTGGGATGATGCTTGTGCAGCCAGGGTCCTTTGTAAACAAGCAGACCCTCCTTTCTTTGCTTTGGCCATCCTTGGTCTGCCTAGGGAAGAGCAGTCTCTTTTCTCACCTGTGCTTCACCATTTCCCTCTCTCATATCACGTCCTTTCCTGGTATTCCCTCCTCCCTTTGTCCTGCTATTATAAAAATATAAAATTCCATAAGGATTGTGAACCCTCTGGGTTCCACATGCATGTTCATTTCACTTGTAATAAAACTGGTTTTCACCTAAGTCTCGTAACATTGTGATGGCCTGTTGATCTCTCTATACACACACACGCACACACACACACACACACACACACAATATATGCTACATGTGTATATGTATAATATACACACACATATAATTAGGAAGCATATTTAACAAAATAAATAAAAATACAATAAAACAAATATTATATTTTTATGAGCTACAGGGATTCTTACGTAGGGTTTAGTGGCTGTTTCCATTTGATTTTGATACCACTAATTTAACAACGTTACATCTCCAACTGCCTTTCAGATATCTGGAGATGAATGTCAAGTAGATATCTTAAATGAAATATTCCAAAATGTAGTTACCTTTTCTTGTAAACCCTCCCTTACTCCTACCTTCCTGTTTACTGTAGATGGCAATGCCATCCTCCCTGCCCCTTAAGACTCAACCTAGGCAACATCCTTGGACTCTTCACTATCTCTCAACACCCCTCTCCATCCAAAGCCTTCCCTAACCTAGGCCCCTCCTACCTTTCCAGTCTTCTTAGACCTGACTCACAACACATATTTATTGATTCAAGGACACTGACCTCCTCCTGATCATTACCAGAACAAGACACTTGTATCTTTTGGCTCTTGGCATCATCTTTGGTTGTTCTTGGAACTTTCTCCCTCCTCCTCCTCTTCATCTACTGACTTTCCTGGCTTCCTTTAATTCCCAGTTAAACTCTCATCTTTTACTGGAAGCCTTCCCCAATTCCTAGTGCCTTCTGTCTCAGTTATTTTTATTTACCCAATGTATAGTCTACTTTGTATATATGTTTGAATGTCATCTGTCCCATTAGATTGTGAAGTCCTTGAGGTCAGAAACTGTCTTTTGACTCTTTTGGTATCCCTAGACTTCACACAATGATGGACACACAGTAGGTGCTAAATAAATCTTTAATGACTGACTTCTATTTTAAAAAAAAGTATGACTGATTAACCCAGATAAACCTTTGCAAATCACAGAATTCTATTTTGTCATATGGTTCATTTTCTAATACTATTTATTTTTTTAACTTCATACATCTCTGCTTGTTTCAGTTTTTTTATTTTTTATCATCTAGTCTTTTACTCCATTGAATTTTTTTTGCATTTTTGAAAATTAATATATTATAAATTATGAATCTTAAATTCATTGCAAAATTTTGCTGAAACTTCAAAGTTTACATATTTTCTGACTTTGCTAAGTAAAATATTTTCAATTTGGTTTCTTAACAATTAAAAATGGTATATTTTAATTACTTTTATGTAACTTTGCTTCTAATCTACTTGGGCCAAATCATTCAGAAAAAATCCACTTTTGGTCAAGTAAAGAAAATTCTTAAAAGAAAACCAGTTAAGTTTTTAAGCTCCAGATAAGGCTTGGTTTCAAATGGGCAAGTAGTTCTTCCCTCCTCTCACTTTTAAATTGACTTCAGTTTTATTGGACAAATTCATTCTTTTCCCCAAGGGCTAAAAAGCAACAAATTCTTCCACTCTTCAGGAAAGGGAAAGAATAAGAGAGTTCCCTCTGAGGGTATTTGTATTCAAATTCCACAATTTTTTCTACTTAACTACCTAAGGGAGAAGCAAACTGCACTGCTCCACAAAAAAAAAAAAATACCCACTATGGTATTTAGCATAAGAAATAAGAACATAAGAAATGTTCAAGACATACTCCTATAATGATCTCGAAATTCTGAGTAGATTATACTTAGGTCACAAATTTAGATTTTCTTGTGTCCAATACTATAAATTTCTGCAAAAGGGGGTAAGGATTTGTTTCCCTTGTCAGCAAATAATATTAATACTACATAATAATACATAAGGCCAATGAAGCCTGAATTGCCTAAGCCAATCTGCCAAAGAGAAGCCGTCAGTTATAAGAGAAAGCCCAAATTAACTACCAGTCCTGCCAAATTCCCCAGGAGTTCCCACTGCCTAGCATGAATTGGTACCAGTCCCCAAACTTTGATTTGCACACCAGGCGCAGGCTCTCCACTCCTTCTGTCCAATACCATGACCTACCAGATTCAGATAAGAAGTCTTTAAAAAGCCATCTGCCTTTACAAATTCTGGTGCTCTATTCCACAAGAATCCTGGTGAACTTGACCTATTTCTAGCCTCTGATTTCGTGTTCCCCCTTCCTACTCTCATCCCAAAATATATTTCCCCCTCAGTAAAGCTTGCTTGCTTTACTTTCTGCTACACCCTTCTTGCACTGTGCTTTTTCGGTGGTGAACCTATAACGTCACTCAAACTACACTGAGACAGTTCCTCCCTAGGAATGGAAGAGGCCAATTCCTTTAGTGTTTGCCAGGCTAATTCCTTCAACAGACAAAGAAGACTGGCCTTAGAAGAGTCAGTAACAATCACTTTAGGGATGAAGAATGAACAATCTATTTGAAAGGTATAATATTCTAGGAACTAAATTTTGGGTATAACTTTTAATCATTTTCCTTAGGAAAGGCCTTCATTTTTTACTAATTACTTTGCTAAAAAGAAAAGTCTGGAAAGGGTTTTAGTTTTGAGAAATTTTTCAGTTTTGCTGAAAAGGTAGTTTTCAACAAGTCACCACATTCCCATTTGTCTCCCTCACTTTCCCAATCAAGCCAGGATTAGAAACAGATAATAATATACTCACATCCTTAGAAAGGGGCAGCTAGATGGTGCAGTGAATAAATAGAAAGTACAGACACTGTCTGAAGTCAGGAACATTCATCTTCCCGAATCCAAATCTAGCCTCAGACACCAGCTGCGTGACCCTGGGCACTTTAAGTCACTTAACCCTGTGTACCAGTTTCTTCATCTATAAAATGAGCTGAAGAAAGATAAAGTCAACCACTCTAGTATCTTTGCCAAGAAAACCTCATGTGAGACCACAAAGAGTCAGATATAGTTGAAAAAAAAAATGAGAATCTTAGAAAGCTTTGAAACTTTTCTGCTCACCTTTCTCCTTTGGCAGATCCAACCGAGAGGCTGTTCAACAGTGTTATGAGACCTGACTATCTCCTCCTTTGCTTGAGCATTGCCCCTAATGTTGGGCACAAGCTTCACCCCATACTCCACCATGATCAATCAATAAACTTTTATTAAGCAAATACCATACATATTCTAGGCAGTAAGCACCAGGGACACAAAAAAAGGCAGAGGCTCTGCCCTCAAGGAGCAATTTAATGCATGTCTGCATTTTGATGCACGCAAATATATATAAGGCAAGCTATGTACAGGATAAACAGAAAATAATAACGGCTAATATTTATAGAATGCTTACCATGTGTAATACGCTAAGTGCTTTATAATTATCTTACTTAACCCTCACAACTACCTTGGGAAGTAGGTACTATTATCCCCATTTTAGAGATGAGGAAAACCAAGGCAAATAGAGGGAAAGTGACTTGCCCAGGGTCACACAGCTGGTGTCTGAGGTCACATTTTAACTCAGGTCTTCCTGACTCCAGGACCAGTTTTCTCTTTACTTGCCACCAGCTGCTTCTAATTAAAAAGAAGGCACTAGAATTAAGAAGAGTCTGATTCTTTTCTCCCTGTACGGAGGGCTGCTTCAGTCTGCACTGCTACTGCCATCCAGTCCTGGCAGGAGCACTGTGAGTGTTCCACCCCAAGGCTTCACTCAGCCCTCCTAGGCTGGGTCCAGTGTTACAGGTCACTGTCATTTCCTCTGGCTGACTCAGATTAAATGAGGTCACAAACTGTCACAGAGGATGTCTCAGATACTCCAGAGAATCCTGGTGCACCATGCAAGGATCTGGGCTCCTCTTCCAGTCAACAGTCAATCTCTTCACCTCAAGAATTCCCTTTTTGTGGCCAGTCAGCCTCCATTGACTAGGAACTCTTGAGATCTCAAACACAAAAATCAGCCTCTAAGGCTAGGATGAGGCATACCTACCTACGCCCAAAGACTGACACATAATAAAAAGCCAGTCTATCTGACTGGTACCGACAGTATAGCTAGGACTGCCAGGATGTGGGAATCACACCCAAGGCATGAGCTCTGCAGGGATCTGATCCCTCAGTGAAGTTCCAGGAGAGGGCAAATTACAGCCACACATTTTGGGAGTAAGAGTGAAAACTTTAAATTAACACATCACTCCCCACCAGTCCAAATCAATTGGAGTACACTTGGTTGTCAGTTACAGAAAGGTCTAAGCTCCAGAGAGAATTAAGTATAACCTTTCATGAGTTTCCCTCAAATCGCTTGCACCAAAGAAACGTAAAGTTTAAGTGGCTCAATTCAATTCTGGTTGGCCTCTATCAATAACTGAAGTTAAAAAAAGAAAAAAACAGAAAATTTCTATCAGCAAAGTGGTCACACCCAGCTTCAAAATTCCAGGGAATCTCCTGTGACTTGTATTTCCTCCCTTTTGGGGTCCTCCCACACTCCTCTCAAGTGGGCTGGCCATCTTCACATAATACTGAAAACTACTAGTTCAAAGTCATTCAAAAACAATTCTTACCCAATCACTTCTCATTCTTCTGTATTTGTCCTTTTCTACTGGGAAAGAGTGAGGGGTAATAGCTTTCAGTCCCAAATCATTCAATTCCTCTTGGGTGCTTTGAATATAAAATGAGTTCTGAGGCAATCCTCTAGAATAGAGACTTTTCACTTTTATGGGTCACTGCAATCCAGTGAAACCTGTGAACTCCTCAGAATGTTTTTAAATGCACAAAAGGACAAATGATTACAAAAGAACAAATTATACTTAAATACTAAAATAAAAAGTAATCTGACGACCCCAGGTTAAGAATTCCTCTTGGGCCTAATAGACATATTATATCAATTACCTTCAAAGTACAACTTATAAAAGCACACTGAGACATATAAAGGTCTCTGCTGAATGCCATAAACTAATTTACTCTCTAATCTTCAAGAAGTTGGAAGGGAAAGATCAGGGCATGCAGCTACCATCTCTAGAGGAATCACCAGGCAAACTCAGCTAAGTCTGCAAACAGGTTAGCTTTTACTACTTGGAAAAGGTTTCATGTTCACTTAGAGATGTCAGAGAAACAGTGGATTAACCTGGTCATGTCACTGATAAATTCTGCATAAACTACAGTGAGCGCCCAGGGTTTGTGTGAGGCCTACCTGGCTACCTAAGGTGGGTCAAACCAGCCCAAATAGCAAGTTTAAGTTAAAGTTCCCAATGCGATCAGCAGTGGAATGTAACTGCATGTGTAGTCCTGTACTTTCTACCTGAGTGACAGTGAGATCCAGTTTAAAAAAAAAGCTTTGTATGGTATGATTTAAGACTTAGCCCTCCCTCAAACAGCAAATGAGAGGCAAACATAACTTACCTATACTTCCAACATTTCCGGCCTCCTGGTGCTTCTCTTACCTTTTCTGATGGTTCCTCAGACACTTTGGCTGATCTTTCTTCAAGTCACAGTTACCACGCAGGTCAGAGCTCATCTCTAGTTTGTTGACTTCCGCTCCCATGGATGAAATTATTATTTCTATGCAGATTATTTCTTCCCCTCCTGTATCTAGACACATCAAGCCCGGCTCCCTCCTGAGCTCCACTCTCCCTCCACTTCCTTCTGGACAAGATACTGGACATCCCCCACAGATAGCTCAAGCTTCAAATGTCCAAAAATTTAACATCCTGCCTTTCTTCGCAAACCCTACATTGTCCTCCTTCATTACAGCGAAGGTTCTACCATCCTCCCAGGTACCCTACACCCAATATTCTCCTCCTCTTACCTCCATGTTTCCAACATATTGCAAGGTCCTGTCAATTTGACCTTAAGAGACACTCTGCCCCTGCCAACCCTGAGTCTTCCTCTCCTCAAAGTATTCACGAGCATTGTTGCCTGGAGAAAAGGTTCCTACAGTAAGGTTTGGTTTATAGTAAAGATTTCTTTTCTCCTCCAAACCACAAATATGAAATTAAGATACTTAACTAGGCATTGAACATTCTGTTTTTCTGATTAAAGTTCACGTCTCGTCTGCCTCCCGGTTCTCCCCGAGACCACATGCGATCACTTCTCAGTCTCCTCTGCGGGGTCTTCCTCCAGGTCACACCCACCTACTCCCTACGCCCGTCCTCTGAGGATCCCTCCCGGCACCTCTTCTCTTGGGTCTCATCAGCTCCCGGTTCCAGTTACTTTCTTTACGCAGATGCTCCCCCTGCCCCCCATCCATACATCCGCCCGTGGTCTTGCCGAGATTTAGGACAAACTACTGAATTTCCCCACACCTCCAACTCCTCGAGTCCAAAAACTGAACTCCTGACCTTTCTCCCCAAGCTCCCCCGACCCCACACCCCTCATCACTACAGCGAAGCCATGTCCCCACCTCCCAGGTACCCAGACCCCCCAATCTGTCGCCAGCTCCTGCCCCCCTTACTTAGCGGACGCCCCCCTCCCCCTCCCCCCTCGGCCCCTCGGCCCGCGCGCCGCGCCCACCCCCCAGCAAACACGAGGCCGAGGCACGTAAATGCTGCAGCTTCCACACTTTAATCGTTTCTCTCCCGGGGGCCGGGGCCGCTCAGAACTGGATCACTTGTCCCTTCCGCTTCTTGTCCCCTCCCAGCTCGAAGTGCTTGCAGCGCTTGATGGCCAGCATCCTCTTGGACCGGCAGTTGGGCTCCACGCACTCGAGCCGCAGCACGATCTTCTTGGTGGTCTTGGCCTTCTTGCGGAAGATGGGCTTGGTCTGGCCGCCGTAGCCGCTCTGCTTGCGGTCGTAGCGCCGCTTGCCCTGCGCGTACAGAGAGTCCTTGCCCTTCTTGTACTGCGTCACCTTGTGCGGCTGGTGCTTGCCGCACTTCTTGCAGTAGGTGCGCCGGGTCTTGGGCACGTTCACCATGGCGGCAGCGTCGGAGGAGGCTGCGGAGGCTGCGGAGGCGCCGGGCCGGGGCTGCCCAAGTCGGCTTCACGCGGGGCCGGCTTCTCTTCGGCTTCTCGGACGCACCGAGGACGCGGGAGGAGACGGACGAGACGGACGAGAGTTCTGAGAGAAGAAGCTGCCGGGAGCCGAACGGAGCTCAGCTCGCGCCGGCACGAGGCTCGCGGGGAGGAAGGGCCGAAGGGCCGGGGCGCAATTCTATTGGCCCGCTCGGGGCGGAAACGGAAGTGGATGTGGACGTTACCCAGGAGGCAGAGCGACCTGACTCCTGACGAAAGTGCGGAAGTGCTCGGAGGCCGCTCTCCTTCTCCGGGGCCGCCTTTCTTGCGGCGAATGTGCTGTGGGGCTGCTGTCGGGCGCTTTACCGTGCGCGTGACCGGCGGCGGCCGCTGCCGACGGGGGCGGGCTTTGGCCGATTTGCGACAGTTGGTTGGCGTCCCTTGCCCTTGGTCGCCATGGTGATGATGGGTGGGACCGTCCCCTGGGAATGAGGCCTTTGAAGCCCCTTGGTTATTGCCTAGTCCCCGATCCCGGGGAGCACGTGGTCGAGGGCGGTGGGGGGGGGAGGGAGGCGGCCCCGCCCGAGGGGACCGGAAGTGGCGAGACCTCCGTGCTTGAGCGCCTTCTTTTTCGAAAGTTTAGTCAGTAAGCACTTAATGAACGCCTACTGTGTATCAGGCGTAGTGCTCCTTGAAAAAAAATTAGCTTGTTCATTTTTATTCTTTTGGGTTAACAATCATTTTTGTTAGACTATCCCTCCCCAAACCCCCTTCGCCGTTGACGATCCAGTTTTTTAAAAACCTGGAAAATAAAACCGTCAGAAGCTATTATCACATAATGCAGGAAGACAGCAGACGTGGAAGAAACATCGTTTAGGAAAGCAGCGTCCGCCTTGGCCATCACTGGAAAGGTACGAGTCTGTCTGCACCCTCGCTCCGTCCCCTCGGGGGTCCGGCAGGTCCGCCCCGCTTTGCACAGAAGCGGCCCCCGGTCCTCGCTCCGCAGCCCTCACCGCGGGGCTCCGCTGCCACCACTGACGAAGGTGGAAGAACTTTAACTCTGATTTTGGGGGGTGCCCCTCCTCCCTCTCCCCCAGAGCGGTTATAAACTCGTATGACCAAGGTGACGAGGTCAGAGTTGTTGAAGCTGGTTCCGGTGTGAAAGAAGTCACTTAGACCTCCCCCGCAGCCGTAGGGAGCCTGGTCGCGAGGAGGCGGAGCGAGACCCCGGTGTTGGGGGAGCTGTGTTTACACAGGGGTTTCAGAGAGCGCAGGAAGGTGAAAGAGCAGGGACTGGGTGAGGAAGACGCATGGAAGGTTGGGAGACGGGGAATGATGACGCCCCCCGGGGGGGACAAGGAAGTCTGTGGTCTAGGATGAGGGAAGTTTGATGGTTCAAGGCTCCAAGGGCAGGGTAGGAGGGCACAGGAGGAACGCAGCGTAAGGGGCACAAAAGCAGTTCTTTTGGTACAGCTTGATTTTGGTACAGCTTGAAGATCAGTTACAGAAGGGGGCTTCACAGAGTCGACCCTTAATATTATTTTTAACTCTTAGGGCACTGTTTGTAATCCTCATCAAAATGAGATAATAATTGTAAAGCAGATCGTACAGTGCCTGGCCCAGAGTAAGTGCTGTCTAAATATCAGTTAGTGAAATAACTGGATGGTCGGTATTGAGCCTTTTCTTTGGGGAAGTCTTTGTTTTTTCTCAGAGCCTTAAGATTTAGAGAGGGAAGTTCTTGTTCAGATGTTTTGCCTTGTCTTAGGCACAATCTGTGTAAAATGGAGAACGTAATTCCTGTAGATTTTCACAAACATTCTCATTTGTAAATTGCTTTTAAAAAAAGCAATTGTTTTTTCCATTTTAGACTTAACAGGGGTAGTAATGGTCAGAGGCAGCTTGGTGGCCAAGAAAACCTGGAGTTTACCATCCTCATCCCCCAAATCCAGGGAACACTTTTGGGTTCCTCGGTGCCTATCCCAGGGGTGAGGTATTGTGACCTCCAGGCTACCTGTGGCCTTCTAGGCCAAAGAAGACCGTGCCTGCCATCAGAGAGATAATGACATGACTTGCACTTGACTTTGTTTTGAGTTGAGGGAGGGCTGTGCGGCTCACCAGCCGCACTTCTCCTCCAGAGCCATCTGGATCCAGTGACCAGATATTCATCAGGATGACTGGAGATGACCCAGGATGAGGCAATAGGGGTTAAGTGACTTGCCCAAGGTCACACAGCTAGTGAGTGTCAAGTGTCTGAGGTCCTCCTGACTCCTGCACTGGTGCTCTGTCCACTGCACCACCTAGCTGCAGGTCCTTGGGTATAGCCTTTTTGATGGAGTCCCAGTTTTACAGAACAAATCCTTTTATTAAGGGGAGTTTGAATTTGGTTAGAGGGCTGCACTTGAGGACCTAGATGGCCACATGTGACTTAGGAGGCAACAGGTTCCCTACCCCTGGCCTATCTTATGATCTTCAGGACCAGCTAACCTTTGAATATACAAAGAAAACCCATCAACAAGGATCGTATAATTCATAGTTTGGTTTTTAAAGTGCACATTACATTTAACAAAGTATTGATAAAACTGCACTGCTTCCTTTGGTCCCTTCTGAACTTTTTGGTTATGTTCTGTATATTTTTGGATGCTTTTACTAATACTTTTTTTTAATTATTATTATTGCATGTTTATCTACCAACTACTTCCCACTTACTGGAGAAGCTCTCCCTTGTTTAACAAATAAATATTTCTCATTCTTCAGATGTAATCCATCACTCCTCCTGCCAAGAATTGAGAGAAATAATGTTAGGTTAGTTTTTGTTTTTTTTAATTAACTTGATCATGAGCATTTCAACTTACAGAAAAGAAGAAAAAAAAAAGACTGCATATGAAAGAAACTGTGGACTCCTTTAGATTTAGATTGGGTTTTTTACAGTACATATTACATTTCATATAATATTAACAAACGGTTCTGTCTATTCCACTTTCCCAACTTCCTTCTGCTATCTTCTGAGTGTTTTTGTTTATTTGCTGCTCTTTTCTTTCTTTTCTTCTTTTCTATTTTTCGTTGCTATCACCATTCCCAGGCAACATAGTGTAATAGATCGAGTCAGGAAGATGAATTAAAGTCATGCTTGTGGTACAAGTGACCTGGATAAGGCCTTTAAACTTCGAGTGGCTGTAGGCAAGATGCTGATTTGGATTGGTAGAGTAAGTTTCCTCACTAAGGATATCCCTACTGAAAAGATGGGCCTTTGTTTCAAGAGGAAGTTTGGGGCCATTAAAGGAGTTTTTCAGTTCCCTGAGGTCAATCTAACCTGTTCTCTTCCTCTTATTTAGGGCCAGGCCCAGTATCTTAATCATTTGCAGTATCTGTCCAAGATAAATACATATGCACAGATACCAACTGGGGTAAAGCCACCCCTCAAAATGCAGAGGAGTCCAAGCGGAGTTGAAAGCAGAAAAGTTTCATATTAGGAGGAAAATCAGACCCGAGTGCTGAGGCCCCCCGTACAAGGTACAAAAGAACCCGCAGCCTAAGTGAGATTTACGTTTGAAAACCACCAAGGGAAGGGTCCGGGAGGGGTTAGGGTAAAGAATGGAAAGTCTCTCCCAGGAACAGGCAGAACACAGAAGCAGGATGTTGGGGGACAGTTGACCTCAAGGATAGGTTAGGCCAGTTTGGAAGATATGAAGGGGTGTGTGGGTTTACAGTTCAGCAAGGCCAGCCATCAAACACCAGCAAAAGCATCTGGGAGTGAGCAAGACTTTGGCTCTTTTCAGCAAATGGGCTTACTCTGTGTCCAGTGCCTGGTGAGGTAACTCAGAAAACAGATATATTTACCTCAGGGGCATTCTCACAGGTTGTCCCAAAAGTCTTAGTTCAGTTTTAAGCTAATATTTTTGGGTAAGATACCTTGTACATTGATGGACAACTATTACATGCTGGGTATCTAATCTAATTTCTGGATTCCATAATCTGGATATAGACCTTTTTTTATCCACTTGGTTTTTGCATATGTGAGTGGTTAGACCAAACTCTTTGGAAAGATAAAAGATCTTGTCTAGGAGGTTCTGTGAAATTCCAGGGCTTGGATCTAATCATTGTCATTTGCAGACAGGAGGTCTAGAGGACCTCACTATCTCTAGAGAATCTTTCCTAAATTTTGGTCCTGGTTCGATTTTTGATAGCTATGCTTTCTTCAAATTTGTTTTATCCTGCTTCTCTCTGTTTTAGGAGACAATATTTCTCACAGTCCTCCATCACCTTCTCTGTGAAATTTTATAAACTGATCTTGCTAGAAGAGAGCCAGAGGCCAGAGACCTAGGCTTAGGTTTTCTTCTGCCGCACTGTCACTGTAGGAGCAACTTCTTTAATTTTCTTTAACCACAGGTATAAGGTGGTATGCATGGATGAATTCCACTCCCCATATCCCAACCGCCATGTCCACAGGCAAGGGGAGAGGGGAAGGGAAGAGAGAGAGAAAAAAAGAAAGAGAGACTGACTCACTAAACCATCCTTTGTGATAATTTTTTAAAATTAGAGGAGGAAAATCAACCAGCACATCTTCAGCATCTGACAATCTATTGTAATTCTGTTTAATGAAGCAGAACATGAAGTATGGACTGATTAGTTTATATGATAGGTGGGGTAAGCAATAAAAAGATAACACCTCTATGCCTTGTGAGACCATTTATAATGTATAATGTAAGTGGGGCTGCTTACACACATGCGCACAGATAATTACACAAAATGGAATATGAAGAGTACGTAAGAAAATTCAAAAGTGTTACCAGTATACACCCATCCCCAAACCATTTTGAACCCCCAAGACCTAAGAAAGGCCTAAAACATGGATTGACCAATCAGGAGAGACATTTTGGCCCACTCTGAGCTTAACCCACCATAATGTTTTCCATGTTCTGGCGTAACAGACATACTTTGCTATGCTCTCTGAACCCAAAATGACCCTTCATGGTTCAGCAACTACAAGGCCAGATGAAGCTGACCAGGAGCATTCTTCTGTTTATGACTACCAAGGACAAGGTACCTTGAACCAGACACTATCCTGAGTAATGGGATTTTCTGATCTTTTTTATCTTTATTTTATGGACATATGTTGTGCTATGTTATGTCATATTAATGATAAAAGAAACACAGATATCCTGGATCTATAATTTCAATGAACCCTTTAACACTTCTCTTTTACTGTATTTACAACCTATCCAATTAAGAAAATTCCTGTCTCATATTATGATTAACATAGATGGAGACTACAGTTTTAACTTTTTTATGTCTTTATTAAAAATTTTATCTGGAATTCTAGGCATTATGGCAGCTTAGTAGCTGTTAAACGCTGTTGCTTTTAATGAATCCAGACAGGCAGATGATGGAACAGGTGATGAAATCAGGTGCTGATATTGCTTTGGTGTTTAAGGAAATCATCAGAGAGACACGAATGGGAGAACAGTTGAGATACACAGTCAGAAAGGGTGGAAATGGGACGTTGCGGGTAAATTACAGACTTTAATGCCCTCATAATGGAAAGAACACCGGATTTGGGTTTAGTTTTGCAAAACTAGACCAACTTATGGACGGACAAAAGACAGTATCATTATCCCTTTCACGTTGGGACTTTCCTATGTCATAGAGGTTTCAGTGTATCTCAGATTGGCCTAAGAAATTAAAAGGGAATTTGGGGGGAGTTTTGAGGAAGGTGCAGATGACACACAAAGACCAGCAGACAGCACAGAAGTTTAGAAACTCAGAAATCCATAAAATATACATACAGTATTGTATAATATCAACATATTTTATCTTCTAACACCATAAAGATGTCAGACTTTCTGTCGCACAAAAGGAGGGCCAAAAAGTTTTACACAGACTTTCCATATGGGGGGTGGGGGGCGGAGCCCTCATCCTCTGGTACGTGGAAGGCATCACCGTGCTTTAACTTTTATTTTTTTAAAAAGAAAACAGACACCTTGCAGCTTTAGTTCTCTCTGCATTCAGATTATTTGCCCTATTTCTTAGTTCCTTTGACTTTCCGGCATTCACAAGGAAGGATCGTAGAATATTCAGAAATTATCTCTAGGATATTACTTTCTAATTGGCATAAGCATAACTCTTTCCCCCCACTCCTATTTAAAGTTATCCTAATGGAAAAGGAAATAGAAACAAGGGTATGATGTATATCTTGGGCAGCACCTGAAAAAATTTTTTCCTGTAAAAAGCATAATTGCTTTTGAGAGTATCACCTGCTTACCTAGTATGTTCCCTGTAATTTTTTTCTGGTTAACATACTTTGGCTACTTGGTATCTCAAAAGATTTGGTTCTAACCCTGACACATAACACAGTATTTCAGTTTTTAAAAAAATAACAAAAAAATTTATTTTTTGAGTAAATGAAAGCAAATCTCTCAAAAATTACTGATGCTTTAAAATTTTTTTAAATAAATTAGGAATATCCGAATACATGTGATCAAGAGGAAAACTAGCAGTAAACTGGATACCTTTCCCCCAAAAAGACCATGTTCTTTTAGAAATTTTTTTAATTTATGTTTTTAGTTTTCAGTATTCAGTTTTACAGACTTTTGAGTTCTAAATTTTCTCCCCCCGCTCCCCAAGATGATGTGCAGTCTGATGTAGGCTATATATAATCATATCAAGCATTTCCACATCAGTCGTTTTGTAAAGATTTAGAACCAAAGGGGAAAACCACCAGAAAGACGATACAAACCCCCCAAAAAGAAAACAGTAGGCTTGGATGCGCATTCAGACTGGGGATGTTCTTTCAAACATAGGTCCGTATCTCAACTATTTCAGTGTCGGTTAGGCCCTTTATATGCTATACTTCCCGTCATGTAGTCTGAGCGTAAGCGGAAAACGCCAGCAACCAGGAACTCACTCTGCGAATTTGAAGTCAAGCCTGAAAAGCAAAAGTCAGCCTGCACGTCAAACTACTCTCTACTTTCAAAACTACCTACTGCTAGATCTGTTTTTGAAAACTTAGTTGTCAGGGGAGAGCGCGAACGCAGTCCCCCACTACCACAAATTATGCAGTCGAGTTTCCCGCATTTGGGGAAATCGCAGGGGTCAGCCCATCCGGAGTGCAATGGATAAGCCTCGCCCTGGGGAAACCACCTTCGTGATCATGGAATCACCCCTGCCAGGTAAGTATGCTACGGAACGCCACGGTTGCCATCGCCTTCAAGGCATCCACACATTACACGCACGGTGAACAAACACATCCTTTTGACATTCCACACAGCAGGCTCCAGCCATGCAAACTCCAGAAATCTCAAAACCATCTCAAACATCACAACGTAACTACGACTCTCTGTCCCTCAAATCTGTATTTTTCTGAAAGAATAACTAGTCGGAGAAAATGGCCCCAAGTACTCATCTGCATATTGCCCGCCCCCTTTTGGCGTCATTCACCAAGGCGGCTGGAGAGCACCTTCTCACCGGAAGTAGGGGAAAACTGGGATAAGGAAAGGAGTTGCAGCGTGTATGCTGGAGCAATTTCCCATCTTAATGGCATCGAACCAGCACGTCTTTTCTTTGAGTTGAATTTTACTTCTTATCCATTCCGGTGCCACGCCCATCAGAACTGGCAGCACCAGACGAGCTGTCCCGTTTCCTAGGCGTGCCTTCCTCTCCTCTCCTCTCCACGTTGCCGAATCCTGCCAGCTCGGGGCACGCTTCTTCCAGGAAGCCTTCTCCATCCTCACCCCCAGCCCCAGAACCTGACCGTGGGGTGGGACCCGGGCATTACCCTGACCTGGGCAGACTGCTGCAGGAACTCCCTGCTTGCTCTCCCTCCCTCTCCCCCCAGCCTGCACCCGCGGCCAAACGGATTTTCCTGCCTCTGGCGCTCCACTACCCAGAAAACTCCAGTGCTTCCCTTTTGTCGTTGGGGTAAAATAGAAACTCCTCTGTTGGCCTCGAAAGCCTTTCGCAGACTGGCACCAATCTATACGTTATTCTCTGTTACCTAACCAGCCAAACTGGCACTGCACAGCCTCTCTCTGTGCCTAACTACCCAGCCTGGCATGCACTCTCTCTATCCATTATTCTACTTTCTGTTACCTAGCTTCAGCCGAACTGGCACTGCATAGCCTCTCTCCGTGCCCCTGGAATGCACTCTCTCCTCACCCTCGAATCTTGCTTCGAGATTCAGGTGAGACATCGCTTCCGCGTAAAAACCTTTTCAGATGCCCATCGATTCCAACCTAATGCCCTCCTTCCCCCAAATTATTTTTTATTTTAATTTCGCTCGTATGGCAGTGCTTCTGGTTCCAGTTCATGAGACCTGAAGGAAGATCCCTCTCCACCTTTTATCATCACGTTGTCCACATTAATTTCCGATTTTAACATGACATTTATTGTCATCTCACAAGCTCACTCTTTCAATAGCCTGGAATGGGGGGTAGGCAGTAAAATAAGGCCTTAGTTTTCCCTGCCCTTCTTTCTTGTGGAATGGGTCATAAATCAGCGGATCAATTTCTATACCCTCATTGTCACTTACTTTAGACTTTAAATGATAGAGGTGGGAAGACAGCAGGAGAATTTCTTGCTCAGGCCTCTTCTTGCCACTGCGGTAAGAGAACTGTGATGGGAAAGAAAATAACTCTGACTTCTTGAGGAAAGTATGATAAGAAGAGGATAGTGGCCTAGTCTCTTTTTTGAGCATCTCAGCCTTGTGTCTCAAAGCCTGCAGAAGCCACACAAAGAAGCCACAGTTCCTGTTTTGACCAGCTGGCAGATGATCTTTTCTTCCTGTTATTTGTTTCCAGTCATACATATCCCCTTATTTCCCTTCCTGCTTTCTGTAAAATTCTAATTTTTATATGCTGCTTTTGTATTCACATTCTACATAAGTTCCTGAAACTCATGCCATAGGCTCTCTGACTATTTTTTCTACAGATAGGCCTGCCTGAGTGCAGTAAAATTCTGCAGATAACTATCTCCGAATTGTTGATTTGGTGATTGACAGCAGTACTTAACCAATGGACCCTCTGAAAATTTTTATATCAAAGTAAACAAGCACTTACTAAATACCTTCTATGTTTCAGGCACGTCATGCCACACTTCAGAGGAAAGCTGGAATGTAGTCTCTCACTACCACAAATTATACAGTTGAATTTCCTGCATTTGAGGAAAATAGAAAAGGGTCAGCCCAACCGGAATGCAATGGATAAACCTCACCCTAGGAAAACCGCTTTTTGCAAGACATTGTACAAGTATTATCTGGTTTAACCTTCACAATAACCCTGGTAGGAATATTATCCCCATTTTACAGCTGAAGAAACTGAGTCAGAGGTTAAGTGACTAGCCCAGGTCATAAAGCTAAGAAATGCCTGAGGCCAGATTTGGACGGAGGTCTTCCTGATTCCAGGCGTCATCCTCTATCCGCTGTATCACTTAGCTGCTTATCTAGGAGGAGTCTTCAAAGCAGGAGTTTTCAGAGCTGAAAACCAGTCAAGGCTTGCTGGGATTCTGAACTACTTTCCAAAGTTCCAAGTGTTCAGGGGCCTGTATAAAGCCCACTCAGAAGTGCTGTTGGGTGTAGAAGTGAATTGGTATCACTCCTTTAGGTTCCTGACAGTGTGGGCTGGTGACTTTAAGTATAAGCATGTGCTTAGGGTCAGGGGACTTGGCTGTAAACCTCAGCTCTGCCACTTACATGCTGTCTGACTTGCAAAATGAAGAGCCAAGGGCAGGAAACCTGCCACTTTGAGGCCTCTTGTAGCCCTCTAGGTCCTCAGGTGCAGTCCTTTGACAGAATCCAAACTTGGAAGAACAAATCCCCTTAATAAAAGGATTTTTTTCTGGAAAATGTGGACTGGAGGTGTTTATTTCTGTTGAAATGGATGGAGTTAATAAGCCACAGGCAAAATTAATTGAGAATTTCAAGAGCGTCATTTATTAGCCAGGCTGGCGGCTGCCTCATGTAGAGACCCACAGGGGACAGCCCCAAACTGAGGTGGGTGAGTGCATTTTAAGCATTTCGGAGCTACTCGGTACAGCCTTGTGGTTTCCACAACAAACAGAGTTCTGACCGAGTAAGAGCGGGGCTTGCTGCTAGGTAAGAACCCCCAAACAGAGGGTGGTTGTCAGGGTGCTACTAGGCAAAGACTCCAACAGAGGAGAGGTACCAGGAGAGGTAGCCAATCAGGAAGGGGGTGGGGCTCAGCAGAAACTGGTTACCTGGCAACTGGGGTCTAACATTAGGAGGGCACAGGTGGTTACCATGCAAATGGACTAAACAAAAAATGACTGTTAACAATTCATCAGATATTAAACCAAAGGGGAATAACTTTTTGACAGGGGCCCAACAACAGAAAATCTGTTACTAGGCAAGTCATCCAACCCTGCCCAGTAACCTAAACAGATTTCTCTCAACCTAGGGGCCCAGGGAGGAATAATGTCCACTTCACTGTTTCTTTTTGTTTATTCTCAGTGATGATCTCCACCACACCTGGGAGTTTAGGCTGTAGCAATCTTGGAGAGAGGCTTGCAGAAGTGTTGTAGTAATCCAAGGCCAGCCAAGAAGCCAGAATGCATGGGACTCGAGATTGAGGAGGGTTTTGGATTGGAAATTTAGGACTGTGCTCTGTCGGAACTAAACTAAGCTATGAAGCTTATTCCCTTCCCCTCCTCAGAAACTGCCCATGCACGATGGCTTCTCGCTGGCCTGGATGGCTACAACATCTCAGCAGTATCTACAATACACAAATAGCTGTCATTCATTGCTACTTCTCTAAGTGAGCCTACTTGCCTTCTTGTCGTGATGGGTGACTTTATAATTCCATTTGGTTTACCCTGGCACTGCTGGAGAATTTCAGTGTGCCATTTGTAGAAAAGGACACTTTTTGTCTCGACCCCAGTTGGATAATCTTATACGCTTGAGAGAATCATTTGAAGAGTTTCTATCAATGATAGTTTTCTCATCTGAAAAAAAAAGTAACCCCTAGTTTCCCCAAATGCCTGTGAGGAGAGCTCCATGTAGTTTGAAAAGCTCTGGGTAGCCTAGATTTCCTTCTGAGATAGGAAGCCAGTTTTCTGGGCCACTCTTTGCTTGTGGATTGAAAAAAAGCCCTGAGGCTAAAACTAAGCAAACAGAGATATCTGTCGATTGTTTTAAAATTTGGAGATTGGAGATATTTACTAGCACAAATTTACCAGCACAGATGTACTAGCACAAACCAGCTGACATGGTTTCATGATTTTCTCCAACTGGGGAATAAGGATATTCTGACTCTTCCGTTATGACCATTGATTGATCAGGGTAGGGAAGGTGTTGAGTGAAGATTTCAGTACTGGAGTACTATTTGGATGGCAGAAAGTAGTACGGTCAGGAAAGATCCAGGTCTAGCTGACTCAAAGTCAGTGACAATTATCTATCTACCACTGTAAGTTCCATGACAGTGGACAATTAATGAAAGTGGCAGTGGCATATTAAATGCTCCCACAGACAGGGGTTTTGAGTAAATCTTCAATGAGTATAAGAAGAAAGAAGGAGTGAGAATGGAAAAGGTTTAAAATAAAATCAAGTTTGTTAATTCCAGGGCAGGCATTCCAGAGGCGCAGTGGAAGAGGTGGGCAGATATGAAGTAGGACTTTGTGGAGACAGGGCTGAGGAGTATGTCTATGAAGCAGTAGACAGTTGGGGAGAGGGTAGCAAACCTTTCCGTCTGGAGTTCACCATCATAGGGATAGAGGGAGAATGTTAACCACTGGGAAGCTGAGATCAAAGCAAAGTTTGGAATTATCATAAAATTGAAATGATCCATAGCAGTTTCCTTCAATAAGCTACCTTTCTGTTTAAATCAAGCCTTTCATTAGCAGTGACTCTTGTGGGAAGTTCTTGTATTTCTCCTCATTGCTGTTTGGTGACTGATGTTAGACAAGACAGGACACAATTAACAGTATTCATTTCACTGAAGACCAGGAGGAATTGCATCATGGTGTCCAGACAGGCATGGTGTATTCAAAAATAAGGCTATGTTGAAATACCACCTGCTATGTGTTGGAAAAGTCTGTGCAAGGACAAAAGCTAGAGTCACAATATGTGTAGAAGGCTGTGTCCAAATGAGCTTTGATGCATGGTTCAGGTTGGCAGCCACAGAAGAAGCAGATAAATAGTATATACTGTGAGTTTAGACCAAGGATAGAGAACTACAGGGTTGTATAAATAAAAACTCTCAGGTTGGCATGGACAGGATAAACTTGACAGATCCTACCTTGCAGGGGAGGCCATTATTATGTTAGAGATTACTTGCCCCACCAAAATATTCTGATAAACCTAACCTTAGAGAAAAGCATTATCCCACTGAGATAATCCTTGTATTTCATAACTCTTCAGACTCCAAGGAAAATGTAGTAAACCCCAAGGTTAATGTATTCTAACCCAGGATTTACACATTCTCCCTCAAATCACCTGACATCTTGTCCCTATTATTCAACCTCTTAAATTAGGAAAGTGGTTTTTTTGAATGGCTCTTTTTGCTTTGCAGTGATTTTGCTCTATGTCTATTTTATGCCCTATGTATGTGTATATCTTCCATTGTTTGGGTCATTACTATCTATTTGATAACTGGCTCTCAGCTGATGCTAATCAGACTTCATACTTCCAGCCTTGTCTCCTGATTTATTGACTTTCAGTCAAACACACCGAGGTAGAAAGGATTGTTCTCTGGGAGGATCCTAGCACCTCTGAGTAGAGGAATTCCTCAACAGTCACAGATACTGATGTATTATTGGTATTTCATTTCTTGTCCTGTCTTGTCTAACATCAGTCACCGAACAGCAATGAGGAGAAATACAAGAACTTCCCACAAGAGTCAGTGCTAATGAAAGGCTTGATTTAAACAGAAAGGTAGCTTATTGAAGGAAACTGCTATGGATCATTTCAAGAGACCATGGGACTCTTCTGAGCTTGAAGTGTACTGACAACTCATAAATACTGGTCCATATGTTTTGGGTTCATGGAATATCCCTAGGATAAATGGGTAATTTTGGAGTAATACATTTTTAGGATGAAAAGTTGTTCCATGTAATAGGTTAGATGCATGTTTTTTAATGATTAAAGTTATAAGAGGCTATATATTGCTAACATCACAATTTTTATCACAGAATTCTGGAGCACCAGGGGAAGGGATTGGGGCTCTGCAGACTAGTCCGGTAAATTGTGAGTTAAGACATTGTTTCCTGAAAAAATGCAAATACCCTGGAAAGGGGAACACACTAAATTAGCATAAATTATAACAACAGTGAGAATTAGTTTATTATTTTAATTGTTGACTGATATTGTCTGTGTTTGTCCATTCTAGAAGAGGACCATGACATCAAGGTGATGACATGACTTGCAGTTGACTTTGATTTGAGTGAGGGAGGGCTGTGCAAGGTCACCAACCTCACCTTCTTCTCCTGAGCCATCTGGGTCCAGTGGCATGATACTCATCAGGATGATTGGAGATGGCCCAGGATGAAATGTGAGACCCTGGTCCTTTCAGGCCTAGGTCTTATCACAATCTTACTTTGAGTGAGATACACCCATTCAGTGAATAGACTTCTTTAAGTTACTCAAGGAATGGTCCCTTTAATAAAAAAAATATTCAGACTGGGAGGGAAGACCTTCAGGGTTCCTGGATAAAAGAGAAACAATTACTATTTAGTTATATGGTTGTTGTCCTACATCTTCAAAGAGGACCAAAATGACATCACCATTGTAAAGTGAAATTTCAGTGTGTCCTACTGTGGCTGATCAGACCAGTATGAGTTTGGAATGCTCTACCGCAGGTTGGGCACAGATAGTCCGTATGAGTATTTTGGGTGGATATCCCAAATTTGCGCATCCTGCGTTACTTTGTGCTATCTCAATTCTGCTTTGCTCAAAGAGCACAGCACCTTTTCTTACGTGAACATGCCATGCTGAGCGGTTCTGTGCCAGTGTCTCCCATGTTTCCAATCAAATCCAAAGTTCTTGAGAGAGACCTTGAGAGTGTCCTTGTATTGCTTCTCCTGGCCACCATGTGATCTCCTGCCCCATGCAAGTTCTCCATAAAATAGTCTTTTCGGCAAGCGGACATTTTGCATTCAAACAACGTGGCCAACCCTTCAGAGTTGCACTCTCTGAAGCATAGTTTGAATACTTGGCAGTTCACCTAGAGCAAGAACTTCAGTGTCTGGTACCTTATCCTGCCAGGTGATCCTCAGAATCTTCCTAAGACAGTTCAAATGGAAGCAATTCAGTTTCCTGGCCTGGTGCTGGTGGATTATCCATGTTTCACAAGCATATAACAATGAGGTCAGCACAACAGCTCTGTAGACCTTCAGTTTGGTAGTCAGTCTAATACCTCTTCTCTCCCAAACCTTTCTTCAGAGCCTCTGAAACACCGAGTTAGCTCTGGCAATGCATGCATCAACCTCATTGTCAATGTTTACACCCCTGGAAAGTACACTACCAAGGTGAGTGAACTTATCCACAGCATTCAAAACTTCTCCCTTTGTTGTAACCGATAGTTCCATGTATGGATGGTGTGGTGATGGCTGATGGAGCGCCTGTGTTTTTTGGTGTTAATTATTAGGCCAAAATTAGCACAGGAAGCAGAGAAATGATCCATACTTTGTTGTATCTCAGCTTCAGAGGCTGCATTGAGTGCACAATCATCTGCAGACAGAAAATCATGAACCAATACTCCCTCCACTTTGGTCTTGGCTTGTAACCTTTTCAAACTGAAGAACTTACCATCAGAACAGTAGTTGTACTTGATGCTGTGTTCGTCTTCTTCGGAAGCATTTGTCAACGTGGCTGAAAACATCATGCTAAAAAAGCATGGGAGCAAGGACACAGCCCTATTTCACTCCTTTGGTGACTGGGAAGGCATGAGAGCTTTGTCCATTATCTAGAACCCAGGCAAACATGCCATCATGAAATTGACCTACAATATTGTTGAACTTCTCTGGGCAACCAGATTTTGACCTAATTTTCCATAAGCCTTCAAGACAAAAGACATTTAGTTACATACGAGGTATCTGAAGGAGGGAAAGAAATCATATATGTGGGAAAAATCTGGAACTTTGTTGATATTTTAAACGATGACCAAAAGAACACCAATAACTCCTAAACCTACTTTCTCATCTGTACAAAATCTTTATGATGGTTAACTATTCAGTCAGGAGATTGACTTGTCAGTCTACAAACATTTATTGTAAGTTTTCTATGTCCAGGCATTGTGCTAAGTACTGGGGATACAGAGAGGCAAAAACAGTTCCTACCTTCAAGTGATGGAAGGGAATTTCAGAGGGGAAAGCAATAGCAGCTGGGGGAGGGGAGGGAAACAGCCTCTCGCCAAGGGCATCCTTGATTAAGGTAGTAGTAGAGAAGCAGCAGCAGCAGGAAGATGGTGGCATAGTGCATAGGGTATTGGACTTGCAGACCTGAATTGAGATTGGATGTCAGATGGCAAATCACTCCAGTATCTTTGTCAAGAAAATCCCATAGACAATATGGTCCATGGGTTCATGAAGAGTCAGAAATGACTGATCCACAGCAAAAGAAGAAGCAGCATAGGAAATCATGGAAAGCAAAAACATTTTTCTAAGTAAAAAATAAGTCATTAACAATAGGTGTTCCTAAACTGGCCTATAAAGATGGTCGTGTTGAAAGGAGGAAGAGACTGAGGTGTGATTGGGCTAATGCTTTCCTAGTTTATGTCTTTCCTTGACAAAAGTCTTGTGTCCTGAGTTGTGTTATAAGCTGACTGAGGCTTTGGGCACAAGCCTGTACAAAGCATCGGACTGTAATGACTCTGCGTCAGTGACACCATACTGCATGCTGCATGCCCACCACTGTGTAAATTCTTTGACATTTAGTGAAAGTGGCAACAATCCATTAGGTATTCCAGCTGATAGGGCTTTGGGTAAGTCCACTGCATACAGCTAGGTGATACAGTATATGGAGCATTGGGCTTGGAATAAGGAAGACTCACCTTCTAGAGTTCAAATGCAGTCTCCCACACTTACCAGCTGTGTGAACCTGGGCAAGTCACTTAATCCTCGTGGTCTGAGTTTCCTCATCTGTCCAATGAGCTGGAGAAGGAAATGGAAAACCATTTCAGGGTCCTTGCTAAGAAAACCTCAGATGAGGTCATGAAGAATCAGACACACCTGAAATGACTGAACAGCAGCAACAAATCTAGTGCCAAAATTTCCATGGAATTTAAGAAAAGCAGCAATAGCACAGGAACATTATGGCACCATATAAAATAATAACAGGTGCTAGGTGTCTGTGTGAATTAGGAGAGTGGGGATATGGGTAACCTTAAACCATGCATGTTGTTCGTGAGAGTAGGTCAGCTCCTTAACAATATTATGGTGTGGAATTGGCTCCTGTTGGACAAACTGCTATATTAGATGGTCTTGTTTATGAAACTTTACATATGACCGTCAGCAAGTCACTCAGTTTCTTTGGGTCTCAGTTTCCTTATGTAAAAGATGGTAGAGCTGGAGCAGATAATCTCCATGTAGGCCTCCAGCTACAACTTTATGATGCTATGTTCACAACAGTGGTAGAGATGGGGATGGAGGGCAAGATTTAGATTTGAAAGTGGGGGCAAATGGAAGACTGTCCAGACATCTCTGGGACAATTTGAACACAGGGGCATGTCGTTTACATTTTGCAAAGTCTTTACAGTTGTGGTTGTTGTTTAAAACACTTTAGGAAATCAAAGTTTTTAGGATCTGCTGGAATAGAGGATGTGGGATGACACTTCAATTTTATCCCAAGACCCAAGACAATATCCTACCTTGAACTGAAAAAAAATCTCCTGGTATCTACAACAGAACTTCCACACTGGAGAAATTGAAGTTCATGTAGAAGGAACTAGAGTCTGGGATCATGATGGAAGGGGATCAATGTGAATGGAGGCAATGCTAGATTAGGAGGTACACAAAGGACTGCCAATAATTTTTGAGTTTTGTGGGTTACTATAACTACTTTGTCATACTTTTCAGCCCTTACTGCAGCCCCCATTGATTTTCTCTGACACTGAACATTCAAAAAATTTTATTTTGCTTCATGTCTTTTTATTGGATTCTTGCTGCTAGGAGGGCTTCCAGGAGATTGAAAAGATAATTCACCATGGTTCTGGGACCCATGAAAGAAAGGCTTTTTTGTTCTGGAGATGAATGCCTCTGGTCTGCTAGGTGCTTCCTTATCCAAAGTTGGGTCCTTTTGAAAGGTACTTTGGCTTTGCTCTGTTTTTTTTTTAAATGGCAGGTGTGTGTTTGTGTGTGTGTGTGTATGTGTGTGTGTGTGTGTGCGCGCTCACATGCACAAGTATGTGCGCACAGACACACACACAAACTGGACTTTTATGTTCAATTTTTGGTGACACAGGTTTTAACAAACTTCAAGAATATTCACTGATAAACTTGAGAATATCCAGAGGAAGGTGACCAAGCTGCAGAAGGGTCTGGAGATTATTCAGTCCAAAGGCTGATTCAAGGAACTGGAGATGTTCAATATGGAGAAGAGGAGGCTTACAGGGTGGAGAGGGATGATTTTGTAGATACACCCATATATAGATATACATACTGTGTGTACATGTTTTATTTTTAACAACAAAATTAAAGGGATAATATAGGAAAATGGGCTAGATTTACTTTGCTTGATTCCAAAGGGCATAAGCAGAAATAAAATGAGTAAAAGCGATGGAGAAAGAGATTTGAGCTTAATGTATTTTAAAAAATTGAACAATTAGAGATGACTTAAAGAGGAATGTGCTGCCTTGCAGAGTAAGGGCTCCTCACTGAAGGTTTCCAGGAGGAGGCTGGTTGACCTTTCAGTAGAATTAAGCACCTTGAGGGTAGGGGCTGTTTTCATTTTTGTCTTTGTATATCCAGAGCATAGTACAATAACATAAACAATTAGCTAATGCTTTTTGAATTGAATTAAACATTTTCAAGGATGTTGTTGGAAGAATTCCAGACCAGCTAGGGGTTGGACTGACTGGTGCCTGAGGTTCCTCCCACATTTGAGATTCTTTGATTTTCTGACCTTATGCAACGGATTTTCTCCCATCTCCACCCTAAGCAAGAAGATATTCTCCCTGCATGACCTGATAGAGGGCCACATGTGACCTTGAGGCTGCAGGTTACCCAGCCTTGGCTTAAGGTTCGTGTCTCCACTGAGTATCGTTCAGAATAGGATAACACCTCTACTACCACACCTGCTAATAATAATGATAACAGTGTCATATATTACTATACATTACATTGTATACATTGTTTCAGTGCTTTGAGGCTCATGCAGTGGTTTTCTTACAATAATTTCATGAAATAAACAGTGCAACTTTTACCACCAGGATGACTGGTTGGCCCTTTGGCCCACAGTGGAATTTTGCCATAAAAACTCAATCCAGTTCTCCATCTTGTAGACTCCCCCATTCAAAGAGTAGATTTCATCTTTGTTTCTTTCCTAAACTCATTCCATGCACACACTCATTCCTGGTGCCAGCAATAGATGTGGACTTTGTAAAGCTGGAGGTCATGCAGGCTAGCCTGCAAGCTACGGTGTGCATAGCTATAGAGAGGTACAGGAAGTGAACAGATACACGTAGAATCCAGGGGAGCCTTGGCATGAGGGAGACAAGTTCCATTGAACACATGAAACTGTTTTATGTAAGAGCTTCCAGGAAGTTGATAGATTGAGCATTAGGACACTTTCCGATATTTCAATGTCCATGCACGGGGGCAAAGGATACTTCAAGTGTGAGAAGTCCAGGAATGAAGTGAACTTCTAGGGCAAAGAAGTTTCTGTGCCATGGTAGACAAAGTCCAGAGTGTCTGTAGTGCCCCCTGAGGAGAAAGGCAGGTAGGTTTTAGAAGGTATTTTTTGGGAGGTGGGGGGTGAGTTGGGATGGTGAGAAAAAATATCACTACAACTGAGGAATCTGGAGCTGCTGACCATAGTTCCAAAGAAAACACAACTTTTGACCAATTCTGATGTTGCTTGTAGAGAAAAGAGATTGAGCTCAGTCCCTTGAATTAGCATTTCTTAAACTGCCCTTTAAGCTGATGATGTTGGAAGGAAGGAGAACAGAAGGACATGTGACCTTGCTATGGCATAGCCCTATAACTGTGGAGAATTTGGTTCCCTGGCTGACTTTCTCTGGTGTTTGTGTTGCTCAGTGGATAGAGTGTCAGGCCTGAAGATTTATCTTCCTGAGTTCAAATCTGGCTTCAGATGCTTACTTAGGTGACCTTAGGTAAGTCATTTAACCCTGTTTGCCTCAATTTCCTCATTTGTAAAATAAACTAGAGAAGGAAATGGCAAACCACCCCAGTCTTTTAGCCAAGAAAATTCTAACTTTGGTCACCAAGAATCAGACATGACTGAGAAACGACTAAACCACAGGGGTGTTGTGGGTGTCAGAGAGAAAACTCTTGAGCATTTAGTTTTTACAGGCTTCTTGAGGTCTTTGGCATTTAATATACTAAAGAACCAGGCAGGGATGACCCTGTATCACAAGGTCAGTGACTGTAGAATTCTTGTCAATATTTTTGAGTCCTTCCCTATTTTTTCAGGTGTGTCTGGGTCAGAGGTTGTGGGACCCTGGCCATCAGGAGCCACAGGATCCTAACAATATGGTGTGAATGGAGGGGTGCCATTAAAAAGTCTCCCTCGCATCATTGTTCCCCCACTTCCACCATCCCCCAACTTAACTTAGTGACCTGTCAGAGGACCTGCTTTTTCTGAAACCATCTTGTTTGTCATTTCTTGCAGCGTAATAGTATTTCATACCACAATTTATTCAACCATTCCCCAATTGATGGACATCTCCTCAAATTCCAATTCTTTGCCACCAGAAAAAGAGCTGCTATAAATATTTTTGTACACATACGTCCTTTTCTTCTTTCTTTCATCTCTTTGTGATACAGACCTAGTAGTGACTGATATTGCTGAGTCAAATGGTGTGCAAAGTTGTATTCTCCTTTGGGCAGAGTTCCAACTTGTTCTCCAGAATTTCTAGACCAGCTTACGACAGTGCCTTGATGTATCTGTTTTTCCACATCCCTTCCAACATTTGTCATTTTCCTTTTCTGGCATGGTAGCTTATCTCATAGGCATGAGGTGGTACTTCAGAGTTATTTTAATTTGTATTTCTCTAATCAATAATGATTTAAAGCATCTTTTCATGTGACTTGATAGCTTTTATTTCTTCTTCTGAAAACTGCCTTCATATCCTTTGACCATTTATCAATTGGGACAGCTTTTCTTTTTAAATTATACATTTGGCTCAGTCTTCTATACTTTTGGGACTTGCGACCTTTATTAGAGAAATTTGCTACTCCCCCCTTTTCCTTTTTCTTCTGATTTTGACTGCGTTGGTTTTGTGTGTGCAAATACTCTTTAATTTCAAGTAATCAAAATTATCCATTTTTTTACTTCCCATGAGCCTCTCTGTCTTTCATTTGGGCAAAAACTCTTCCATTATTCAAAGATCTGATAGGTAAATTGTTTTCATGCTTCTCTAATTTACTTATGATATCGTACTTTATGTCTAAATCATGTACCTATTTTGACCTTATCTTGGTATATAGTGTTAGATATTGGTCTATGCCTAGTTTTTGCCAAAGTGCTTTCTAGTTTTTCCAGCAATTTTTGTCAAGTAATGAATTCTCGTCCCAACAGCTTGAATCTTTGGGTTTATCACACAGCAGATTACTATGATCATTCACTATTATGTAGTATATGCCTATATGCATTATATACACTACACACACACACACACACACACACATATCCAGCATCTCTGTTTCTTAGTACTGTTAGTACAGATTATCATATGCTCCCTTGCACCATTGGTTATCTTTTCTTACACTTATGTTTTTTCTCTATGTTAGAACTTCCTTGAGGCTAAAGTCTCATACCTTCTAATGAATGGCTCACCTAGATCACAGAGTCATAAGTCTTGTTGGTGTGCCTGAAAGAAAAAGTATGAGACAGTTTCTAATCAGATTTTTAAAAGATTTTCCAGCATCTCTATTTCTTAGCACTGTGAGTATTGTTTTGATGATTACCACTTTGTAAAATAGTTTGAAAGCTGACACTTCTAGGCTGCCCTCCTTCACATTTCTTTTTCATTGATTTCTTTAATATTCTTGTTCTTCTGTTCTTGCAATTGAATTTTGTTGTTTTTTTTCTAGCTCTGCACAATAATTCTTTGGTAGTTCAATTGGTAAGGCACTGAATAAGTAAATCAATTTAGATAGAATTGTCATTTTTGTTATATTGACTCAGTCTGCCCATGAGCAATGGATATTTCACCAATTGTTTAGATCTGTCTTTATTTGTCTGAAAAGTTTTTTGTAATTGTGTTCATATAGTTCCTAGGTTTGTCTTGGAGGTAGACTCCTAAATATTTCACATGGTCTGCAGTTATTTTAAATGGAATTTTTCTCTCTCTTCCTGTGAATTTTTGTTGGCACTATACAAAAATACCAGAGATTTATGTGGACTTATTTTATATGCTGAAACTTTGCAAAAGTTGCTCATTGTTTCAACTACTTTTTTAGTTAATTCTTTAGGGTTCTCTTAAGTTTACCATCATGTCATCTGCAAAGAGTGATAGTTTTGTTTCCTTGTTGCCTATTCTCATTCCCTCAATTTATTTTTCTTGTCTTATTGTTATAGGTAACATTTCAAGTACAATATTGAGTAGTAGTGGTGATAATGGACATCCTTGCTTCATCCCTGATATTATTGGAAAGTCTTCGAGTTTATCCCCGTTACAGATAATGTTTCTCAATGGTTTTAGATAGATAATTCTTGACATTTTAAGAAAGACTCCATTTATTTCTATGCTTTCTAGTGTTTTTTTAAAAAAATAGGAATGGATTTTTTATGTCAAAAGCTTTTTCTGCATCTATTGAGATGATCATATGATTTTTGTTATTTCGTTATTGACATGGGCATTTATGCTGATAGCTTCATTCCCTTTGATTTTTTTGTTTAACAGAAGTCTTATTAAAAAAAATTTTTAGGCTAGTTTGTACTCAAAGATACCTTTCTCTCTCTCTGCTTCTCTCTTGCACTGAAAATTTAAAAAAACATCTGATTAGATCAGTGTCAGCTTGGGTGATCAGGAAGTTTTCCTGTAGATGATAGGACTTGATGTAGATCTTGAGAATGGCAGGATTCCTGAGGAGAATACAGTTATTCCTTTCATATCTTGACTTTTTCCCATTGTGGTTTTAATATTGCAATTTTGATATATCACAGGTCAGCATAGGGATAAATTGGCATCTTTCTGGGAAATCTGTGGAAGACACAAATGACATATAAAGCTTGCAGGTGACATGGAAAAAGTTTAGAAACTCAGAAATGCACAAAATATGTATTTTATTGTATAATATCAATCTAGATTTTATAATAGTGTCCTGTGAACACTTCACAAAAGAAAAAGAAAAATATTCAGACTTCTTCTCTGGTACAAAGGGAGAGTCCAAATATTTTACATTGATTTTCCAGATTGTGGGGGCACTGTGCCCCTAACCCCGGTGATGTGGAAGGGATAAGTGCAATATGTTTTAACATGTAAACAAATACAAGATACATACAAAATAAATACAAGGTGATTTCAGGTAGCTGGGGATATTGCTTCATGTAGGAGTTAGTGTTTGAGCTGAGGATCTAAGGAAATTAAGGATTCTAACAGGCAGAGTTGAAGAGGCAGTGAATTCTAGGCAGGGAGGACAGATATTGCAAAGCATGGCAATAGTATATTAATAGTATAATAATACAATAGTATGTCCTCTGTGACAAACAACAAGAAGCTGGGATCAGTGAAGAGCCCAGGAGAAGGCATTCTAAGTGATACAGCCTTTTGAATGAATCCAAAGATAGCAGAACAAAACCCCTTAATAAAAGGATTTATTTGGTAAAAATTGGAATCCATGAAAAGGTCACACCCAAGGATCTAGAAGACTACATGTGGCCTCGAGGCCAAAGGTTCCCCACCCCTGTCCTAGAATGTTTAGGTTGTAGGGGTTTTGATTTGATCTCTTCCTGACCTGTACTGGGGAGCTGAAGGCTTTTGAGTAAGGGAATGGTATGATGAAAATGGTATTTTAGGAAGATTAACCTGGGAGTGCAGAATGGAGAAGCAAAGGGAGTGAAGGCAGTCATTTCACACAGCTATCCAGTCTGATGCCAAATTCACTGAACTCAACAAACTATTGTTGGACTGGATTTTTCACTTCTCACCAATTAGCTGCTACAAGGTGTGGGAGCATATTGAAAATCTTTTTAGGTTAATGGGAAATAGTAAGAAATAAATATTTTCCAGCTTAAAATCTTTTCTGAGCTTGCTTGTTTAGGAATATGCATAGGATGTTAAGAATGAAAGACTGAAGACCTGGAGTGAGGGCTGGGAAATGGATGAAGGATGGTAAGCAAGCTTAGAAAAAAAAATGCTTTTTATCTAGTATCTAGAGAATTTTGTCTCCTTATTCCCTGAAGGAATTAGGGAGTGTATTACATCTGTTCATCCAATCACCCTGTTCCTGTCTCTTTATTCTTGTCGTAACCAGGACACCTGTGTTTACGAGCTAAGTGTTAACAAATGGGGTGCCACAACATTTGGACAAATTGATTTTTTGCTGGGTGGAGATGATGCGTCTGAAGTAAGTAACAACAGGGGCAGAGCCCGTGACCAAGATGCAATTTGGAGTCCTGACAGTCCAGAGGGATAAGCATGGAAGAGTCATACCTGTAAGAGGAAGCATCATAGGAGACTTCCTAGAAGTGGATCAGGTCAACCCACAAGAAGAGGCATCCAAAATGAAAGCCAAATGGGGGACTTGTCAGTAAATGAGGGGATTCAGGAAGCTAAGGAAAAATAAAACAGAATTTCATGCAGATTTATATTTGTTAGCCAGAATTTCTTTTTAAAGAGAAGTGCTGTCAGATGTTTAGAGACAGTTTAGGTGGTGTAGTGGGTAGAAGCTGGGCCTGGACTCAACAAGGTGAGTTCAAATTCAGTCTTAGATATTTGCTAGTTACATGACCTTGGGTAAGTCACTTAATCTCTACTTGCCTCGGTTTCTTCAACTATTAATTGGGGATAATAATAACACTTATTTCCTAGGGTTGTCCTTGTTTATCCTTTATTCTCAAAGAGGACCATGACACCAGGAAGGTCCTGCCATGACATGCAAATGAATTGGATTTAAGTGAGGGATTGTTGTTCAAAGCCACCAACTTCTCTTTCTCCTCCCTAGGGTTGTTATGAGGACCAAATGAAATAATATTTGGAAAGAACTTGGCAGAGTGTTTGGTCTATAGTAGGGTGCTATATACTCATGATGATGATGGTGACGATGGGTCCAGTACATTTCCTAACTTTTGTCCCAGTTCTGATCCTTGTCCTGTTTGCAAACCCTAGAAAAGAGGCCATTCTGTGAGGCAAATTCCCAGTTGCTGGAGGCATGATAGATGAGATAGAAGGCTACATTTTAGACAAGTAAAAGCAGAGAGAATTGGTGGAACCATAGGAATCAGTAACAATGACTTGATGGTAAACCTCAGTGTAAAAAGTACCATCTATTTATATAAGAGATGTGCGTCGTTACACTCCCTCTCTGCCCTGTGTAATTTAACATGACCTAGGGATGTTAGGAGCCATGTCTGACAGCTCTGATCTACAGTCTGGTCATCCATCCTCTACTACCCAACAGCTGGCAGTGACACATTTGTTCTCAAGAATCTGAAATTTTTTCATACAAAAGTACAAGTAAGTGATGACAGCCATCATGGGATAGTTTCTTCCAGGGGTTTCTGCATTTTTAACATGCTGGAACCATCTATGATTCCTAAAGTGACTGTTTACTTTTCATTGTGAGCATTTACACCTTGGAAATTGGCAAATCAATTCACAGGTCGCTTAGTCATAACAGGAACAGAGGAGGAGATGTACAAAGTGATTAGATGGACAGATACATTACATATTAGCTGCACTCATTCAGGGAATGGGGAAGGAATGCTCTAAATGCTAGATAAGTATTTTTTGTTCTAAGTTTGGTTACTACCCTCAATCCATGTCTCAACCCTCATCCTAGGTCTTCATTTTTTCATTCTTATCTTTTTATTCACTTTCCTAAGTGGAAAAGTTCTAAAAGGATTTTGAGGTAGAAAAATGTTATTTCTTAATATTTTCAGGTCAACTAAAAAGGAGATTTTAAGTATATTTTGAAATCTTATAGTAAGGGCTCAATTTATTATTTTATTGATTGTATTCACTTAAGAAAGTGATAGAAAAACTGTTGTCATGATCCCCAAGCCAAGACCACCCCTTTCTTTTGACTCATCTTTTTACTATTAAGAAACACTCTGTTTTTGCAAGCTGTAGCCTGAACTTAATATAACAATAATCTTTTGTGCGCACCCTCTGGATGAACTCAGCCACAGCAAAATCCCAAATCTGTTTCACACCAGCATCAGGTGGTCTCTGAGCTTGGAGAAACACCTGTAGTATCCATGTTCTTGTGATGAAGTCCTGCTATGAATCAAACTTCTCTCATTGTTACTGTTAGCCCTCCCTGTCAGGGCTGCAGCACACTGTGTAACCATTAATATAAGTACTGAGATTTGTCCACACTAAAGTGGGTCTTCTACAGGGGAGGGAGGTGGTCACATATGTGTCTAGTTTCCCTCCTGCAATGGAGGAAAGCTTTTTGCTTATAAGCTTTGTTAGCTCTTTGGTTTTATTTTGTTTTGTTTTATTTTTAGAGTTAACTGTGGTTTTGATAACCTGTCTGAGTTCTCTGTGTTTTTTGTTTGTTTGTTTTTTTAAGAGTTAACAGCAGTTGTAGGAGCTGCTGTGGCTTTTTGGTCAGGGTTGACCAAAATAACGTCAATAATGCAGATTATACTTAGACTATTATATACAGACACTTCCTGCTTTCTGCACACCTCTAATAAAGCGATTTTTTACATAATGTGATATGCCCTCTGATGATGTGGGGAAGGGAAGGAGGCAAGAAAGAGGCTGACGTGTGGGGGGCATCACACAGTTCAAGGACACATGTAGGCTGGGGACAGAGAAGCCATAGTCAGAAGAGGACCCTGCCAGGCTAGCTACATTTGGGTTAGAACATGGATGAAGAACACGGAGAAGACACAAAATCCATCTACATTGGTTAAGGAAATTTCCTTGAAAGGAGTTTCCTATACCTATGAAATCACAGGTATGACTTTAAGTCAAATACAGCTACCTCACCCCACTCAGAAACTGGCACCAAAAGTTCTCTTGGACATGTGCTTACGAGGATTGGTCAGTCGCTTGAGCAGAGTGTTGCCTGGTAGGCAATCCATATAACGAATTCAGCTAATTAAATTGCCTTGCTGGATAATTAGAATAGTGGCAAGTTGTCTCTCACAGGCTTAAGGAAGGCTACCACATAGTGTGATACAAAGGATAGTGTGGAAAGGGCAGAGGAGAGATCTGTCAGTTAAATGGGGAGGTGGGATGCGCTCCATAGAGAAGGTGGCACCTGAATTGGGCCTTGATAGAATGGAAGCAATTTAAGTATGACGAAGTCAATTGGTAGCCCCAAAAGTAGTTAAAGAATTGTATAGGTAATCACACCAATAGCAGTAGAGGGAATACAGCAGACCATTGAAAATATTTTTTATCTAAGGATGGTAAGTAAAATTCAGATTTTTGTTGTGGGAAATTCTGGGATGCTACAAAGCTTCAATTTACTGTGATTAGAATATTTGAGTATGTACAATGGCTACAGATATTGCTTTTCTTTAAATAAAAGTTCTTTCTGACAAATTTTGGTCGTTTAATTTTGAAAGTTGAGGAGGTGACTCTAGTTTACCAGGCTGTCCACTGAAGAGATTTTTCCAAGGTTTCTGCATAGGTTCTTGAATCAAGGGAAGTATAACACTATTGAAAAGATGGCTCAAGACACTGAGAGGTAAGCATTTCTATTATGGACTCCCTCTTCTCCTCCCATCTTGGAATTCCTTTTTCCCTGAAGACTCAGCTCAAGTGCCACCTACATGAAAACTTTCCTGATTCCCCTCAGCTACTAATGTTCTCCCTTCCCAAACTATCTTGTCATTTTGTATACTTTATGTATATCCCTCTCTCTGTGCCTCTGTTTCTGTCTCTTTCTCCCACGTTGTTGATATAATGACATGTATTGGGATAATATTTTAAATATTTAATAATAATTAATGATATTTAATTGAGATAATATTGCATATAATGAGATCATATTTGTAAAGCACTTAGCACAGTGCCCAGACCTTAGTAGTAGGCCCTATATGAATATTTCCTCTCTTCTTCTTTCCCTCCCTCACTCCTTCTCTTCCTCACATATTTATACTTTCTCCCCATTGAAGTGTTAAATTCCTTAAGAACAGGGATCTTTGTTCTTTGTAGTTTATCACTTAAGTAGAGTGCCAGGCACATAGTAAGCCTAAATAAATATTTGTCAAGGTCAAAGAATAGGAAAAGGCAGTTTTCAGATGAAGAAATCAAAGATATCTATAGGCATATGAAGAAATGCTTTAAATCACTTTTTTTTGGAGGGGGGAAGACAACTCAATTGAGGTTAAGTAACTTGCCCAAGGTCACACAGCTAGTAAGTGTCAAGTGTCTGAAGTTAGATTTGAACTCAGGTTCTCTTGACTCCAGGGCCAGTGCTCTATTCACTGTACCACCTAGGTGCCCCTTTAAATCATTTTTGATTAAAGAAATGCAAATTAAAACAACTCTGAGGTACTACCTCACATGTATTAGGTTGGATAATATAACAAAAATGGAAAATGGAAAATGATAGATGTGGGAGAGTATATGGGAAAACTGGCACACTAATACATTGTTGGTGGAATTGTGAACTGATCCAATCATTCTGAAGAGCAATTTGGAACTATGCCCAAAGGGCAACCAAACTGTGCATACCCTTTGATCTAGCAACCATTACTAGGTACATATTCCAAAGAGATCATAAAAAAAGGAATGTACAAAAAATATTTATAGCAGCCCTTTTTTTAAAAAAAATATTTATTTTTAGTTTTCAACATTCACTTCCATAAGATTTTGAGTTTTAAATTTTCTCCCTCTCCATCTCCTCCCTCCTCCCCAAGATGGTGTGCAATCTGAGGTAGGTTCTACTTGTACATTCATATTAAACATATTTTCACATTGTCATGACATAAAGAATAATTAGAACTAATGGGAGGAACTATGAGAAAGAAAAAACAAAACAACAGAGAAAAGTAGAGCAAATAGTGTGCTTTGGTCTGCATTCAGAGTCCATCAGTTCTTTAACTCTATGTGGAAGTATTTTCCATCGTGAGTCTTTTGGAGTTGTCTCAGATTCCTTACATCACTGAGAAGAGCTAAGTCTATCAAAGTCAGTCATCAAGCAATGATACTGCACACACTTCTGGTTCTGCTTATTTCACTCAGAATCAGTTCATATAAGTCTTTCCAGGTTTTTATTTCTCATTATTTCTCTTCATCATCGAAGTTGAGGAGATGTTCATCAACTGGAGAATACCTGAACAAGCTATGATATGTGAATGTAACGAAATACTATTGTGCTACAAGAAATGATGAGCAGGCAGATTTCAGAAAAACCAGGAAAGACTTACATGAACTGATGCTGAGCGAAAAGAGCAGAAACAGGAGAAGTATACACAGTAACAGCCACATTGCTCGATGACTGACTTTGATAGACTTAACTCTTTTCTGCAATGAAAGGATCTAAGACAACTGCAAATGACTCATGACGGAAAATACTTCCACAAATAGATAAAGAACTGATGGACTCTGAATGCAGATAGAAGCATATTTTTTCACTTATTCTTTTTCATGATTTTTTCCTTTTGATCTGTTTCTTCTTCCCCAACGGTGACTAATATGAAAATATGTTTTACATGATAGGACATGTATAATGTATATCAAATTGCCTATCATTTTCAGAAGAGGGAGAAAAATTTGGAAGTCAAAATCTTGTAGAAATGAATGCTAAAAATTGTCTTGACACGTAATTGGGAAAAATAAAATATTGCTAAAAAGAAATACTCATCAACTGATTTGATTACTGTTGATTACCATTGAACTTTACCTCAAGGTAAGAGCTGATGATAATATTTTAATTTAACTGATATTCAACTTAGAAATGTAGCACTCAATGGAACAAAAATGCATTTTAAGAAAATTTTAATGGAAATGCATTGTAGAAACTTCCATATTAATTAGATAACTAGACATTTTTTTCTAAACTTAGTCAACTCTAACACCTGGTCCATGTTCTATTCATTATGTGCCTAAATCAAGGCCCAAGGGTTATCTGTGCCAGCATAATTCACAGTGGCCGGTAAAGGGCATTAATGTCTTGGCTTGAGCTGTGATGGTTGGTTCGACCAGTTATTGATGCTGTGGTTAACAGCTGGGGATGGGAGAAGGAGACTCCTTGAACACAAGTGTTTACCAAGAAGTCTAGGTCAGGTGCAAGAAGTGGGAGACATAGGCATGTTTAAGAAGTAGCAGGGTAAGCTGAAACAAGATCAAGTAGGATTAACAGACCAAAAGACCTGGAATTCTAGTTTCTGAGTCAAACAGTCAGTCGGAAACCAGGAAAGAAGTGAGGCTTTGAGATTTGGGCCCAGAGGTCAGAGGGGCACAGCAACTGTCTTCAACTCTCATATAGCAACATCAATTCATTTTTGTACCAAATAGTGCTGTTTTTTTTGCTACCACAACTTCCTCTTCTCACAAGCTCCAAAGTGGCTGAGGCAATTTTCAAGATTGCTATTGTTACCCAGCTGATATTGCTGGGAGCTCAGTCATGAGGGTACAGTGTGGTTCTTTCATGAAGAAATTTCCCTTGTCATATCAACTTTTTCCCCTAGCCTTAGGCCTCAATATCTCTAAATACGTACTATACTGATAGGTACTAAGACAAACTACAAAACAGTGAAAAATACTAAATTTATCACTTTTAACCAGTTGGGAGTCTCTGGACAAAAAGCTACCAGGTTCGTAGAATTCCCAGAACATCTGGGAGTCATCAAGCTTCTGTTCACAGAGTGGGCCCCTGGTCCCAGATGATCTGTTTCCTGATGATACTAAGAAGGTGAGGAGGAAAACTAATCTGTTACCCAGGCTCTTAGGGTTAGGCACAGTCCCTTTTGCTGTCAGGTGCACTTAGATGAGTGAAATTGGCTTATTTTCTGAAGAGTAGCTAATTTAAAGATGCTAAAAGAAGGATTCATATTGGCATAAGATAATAAGGCTTGCCATCTACAACACAAGGTTAGGGGACCACCAAAACTGATGTGAACAATTAAGCATAAATAGATTTGGCCTTTTTCTCAAATGGTTAGATTCTGTGACTTTAATCAGAAGTTATTGAGGATAGGACAGCTTTCCATATAAAAAACTTCCTTTAAGGGCTTAAAAGGTCCCTCACCTTTATTTAGCTGACCACAGAAGTCTTTTGAAGAGGCTTTCCAAGAGGGATAAGAATGTATGTAAATGGTACCATTAAACTTTTATTTAAATAATATTTTATTTTTTCCAATTACATATAAAAACAATTTTAACATTCACTTTTAAAATTTTGAGTCTCAAATTCTCTCCCATTTCCCTCCCTTTCCTTTTCATTGAGAAGGCAAGCAATTTTACATAGATTATACATATGCAATCATGCAAAATGCATCTCCATATTACTCATATTGTAAAAGAAATCATAGACAAAAAAATACCATGAAAAAAGAAAGTGAAAAATAGTATGTTTCAATCTATATTCAGACTTCATTAGTTCTTTCTTTGGAGGTGGATAGCATTTTTCATCATGAATCCTTTGGAATTGTGTTGCTAACTGATTCTTGTATTGGTGAGAACAGATAGGTCACTCACAGTTGATCTTCATGCACTATTGTTACTGTTTATGATGTTCTCCAGATTCTGGTCCCTTCACTCTGCATCAGTTCATGCAAGTCTTCTGAGGTTTTTCTAATATCATCCTACTTGTCATTTCTTATAGCACAATAGTATTCTATTACAACCATATACCACAACTTATTGAACCATTCCCCAATTGATGGACATTCCTTCATTTACTAATTCTTTGTTATGACAAAAAGAGCTACTATAAATATTTTTGTACCAATGCTTCTTTCCTCTTTTTAATGATCTCTTTGGGATACAGACCTAGTAGTGGTATTGCTGGATCAAAGAGTATGCACAATTTTATAGCCCTTTGAACATAGTTCCAAATTGCTCTCCAGAATGGTTGGATCAGTTCACAACTTCACGAGCTTCACATTAGTGTTCCAATTTTTTTCTTTGTCATTTGTAGCACTTTATTTTTTTAATCTTACTTATTAATATTTTGTTTTATCCCAATTACCTATAAAAACAATTTTAACATTCTTTTCCCTGCCAAATTTTGAGTTTCATATTCTCTCTTCTTCCCTTCTCCACCTCATTGAGAAGGCATGCAATTTAACATAGGTTATACAGGTATAGTCATGCAAAATACATTTGCATGTAAGTCAATCTGTGAAAGAATACACAAATACACACACACATACACACACACAAAGGAAAATAAAGGAAAAGTATCTCTGATCTTCATTCAGACTTTACCAGTTCTTTCTCTGGAGATGGACAGCATAAGTCCTACAGAATTGTCTTGGATCATTATTGCTGTTACCATTCTCCTTGTTCTGCTCATTTCACTGCATCAGTTCATTTGAGTCTTTTAATGTTTTTTTCTGAGAGCATCTTGCTCATCATTTCTTAAAGTACAATAATATTCCCTCACAATCATATACAACAATTTGTTCAACCATCCCCTCAATTTCCAATTCTTTGCCACCACAAAAAAGAGTTGCTATAAATATTTTTTTACACATAGGTCCTTTTTTGTTTTTTATCCCTTTGGGATATAGATTTAGTAGTGGTATTATTCAGTTAAAAGGTATGTATGGTTTTATAGCCCTTTGGGCATAATTCCAAATTGCTCTCCAGAATAGTCACCAAGAGTGTTTTAATTTTCCCACATCTCCAACATTTGCATTTTCCTCTTGTCATATGAGGCAGTAGCTCAGAGTTGTTTTAATTTGCATTTCTCTCATCAACAGTGATTTAGAATTTTTTTATATGACTATAGACCGCTTTGATTACTTTATCTGAAAATTGCTTGTTTATATCCTTTGACCATTTGTCAGTTGAGAAGTGGGTCTTATTTCTATAAATTTGACTCATTTTCTACATGCTTGAAAAATGAGATTTTTATCAGAGAATCACTCTAAAAAATTTTTTTCACAGCAATGATTACCAACTATGTATTCCCCTCCATCCTATGTTCCCCATTTATCATTCTCATCTCTCCTTTTATCCTGTCCATTTTCAAAAGTGTTTTAATTCTGACTTTTTATGTTCCCCAAACTGTCCTCCCTTCTATCAATGGGCACACACACATGTATACACATATATCCTTCTCTTATCCCCTTCGTACTTTCCTGTATGGTAAGATAGATTTCTACAAATGAGTGTGTATATTCCCTCTTTTTTTAAAAATAAATTTATTTATTAAACTTTTTACATTCATTTTCACAAAATTTTGGGTTCCAAATTTTCTCCCCATTTGTAACTTCCCCCCACCCCAATACACTGAGCATTCTAATTTCCCCTATCATCAGTCTGCCCTCTCTTCTACCATCCTTCTCTTCCCTTGTCCCCATCTTCTCTTTTGTCCTGTAGGGCCAGACAGCTTTCTATTCCCCATTACCTGTATTTCTTATTTCCTAGTAGCAAGAACAACACTTAACAGTTGTTCCTAAAACTTTGGGTTCCAAATTCTCCCCATCCCTCCCTCCCCACCCATTCCCTTTGGGAAGGCAGGCAATTCAATATGGGCCATATCTGTGTAGTTTTGCAAATGACTTCGATAATAGTCGTGTTGTGTAAGACTAACTGTATTTCCCTCCATCCTATCCTGCCCCCCATTGTTTCTATTCTCTCTTTTGATCCTGTCCCTCCCCAAGTGTTGACTTCAAATTGCTCCCTCCTCCCATTGCCCTCCCTTCCAACATCCCCCCCACCCTGCTTATCTCCTTCTCCCCAACTATCCTGTATTGTAAGATAGGTTTTCATACCAAAATGAGTGTGTATTTTATTCCTTCCTTTAGTCAAATGTGATAAGAGTAAACTTCATGTTTTTCTCTCACCTTCCCTCTTTTTCCCTCCACTAAAAAGTCTCCTGCTTACCTCTTCTATGAGAGATAATTTACCCAATTCCATTTCACCCTCTCTCCTCCCAATACATTTTTCTCTCACCATTTACCTTAATTTTTTTAAGATATGATCTCATCCTATTCAATTCATTCTGTGCTCTCTGTCTCTGTATGTGCATGCATGCATGTGTGCTCTGTGTGTGTGTGTGTGTGTGTGTGTGTGTGTAATCCCACCAACTACCCAGATACTGAAAAGTTTTAAGAGTTACAAATATTGTCTTTCCATGTAGGAATATAAACAGTTCAACTTTGGTAAGTCCCTTATGACTTCTCTTTGCTGTTTACTTTTTCATGCTTCTTCTCATTCTTGTGTTTGAAAGTCAAATTTTCTTTTCAGCTCTGGTCTTTTCATCAAGAATACTTGAAAGTCCTCGATTTCATTGAAAGACCATTTTTTCCCCTGATGTATTATACTCAGTTTTGCTGGGTAGGTGATTCTTGGTTTTAGTCCTAGTTCCTTTGACTTCTGGAATATCCTATTCCATACCCTTCAATTCCTTAATGTAGAAGCTGCTAGATCTTGTGTTATCTTGATTGTATTTCCACAGTACTGGAATTGTTTCTTTCTAGCTGCTTGCAATATTTTCTCCTTGACCTGGGAACTCTGGAATTTGGCTACACTGTTCCTAGGAGTTTCTCTTTTTGGATCTCTTTCAGGAGGTGATAGGTAGATTCTTTCCATATTTATTTTGCCTCTGGTTCTAGAATATCAGGGCAGTTTTCCTTGATAATTTCATGAAAGATGATTCTAGGCTCTTTTTCTGATCATGGCTTTCAGGTAGTCCCATAATTTTTAAATTGTTTCTCCTGGATCTATTTTCCAGGTCAGTTGTTTTTCCAATGAGATATTTCACATTCTCTTCCATTTTTTCATTTTTTGGTTTTTTTTGGTGATTTCTTGGTTTGTCCTAAAGTCATTAGCCTCCATCTGTTCCATTCTAATTTTGAGAGAACTATTCTCTTCAGTGAACTTTTCAACCTCTTTTTCCATTTGACTAATTCTGCTTTTGAAAGCATTTTTCTCCTCTTTGGCTTTTTGAACCTCTTTTGCCAATTGAGTTAGCCTATTCTTCAAGGTGTTATTTTCTTCAGCATTTTTTTGGGTCTCCTTTAGCAAGGTATTGACCTGTTTTTCATGCTTTTCTTACATCTCTCTCATTTCTCTTCCCAGTTTTTCCTCCACCTGTCTCACTTGATTTTCAAAATCCTTTTTGAGCTCTTCCATGGCCTGAGCCCATTGGATATCTATTTTGGATGTTTGGGATACAGAGGCCTTGACTTCTATGTCTTTCCCTCATGGTAAGCATTGTCCTTCCTCATCAGAAAGGAAAGGAGGAAACATCTGTTCACCAAGAAAGTAACCTTCTATGGTCTTATTTTTTTTTTTCCATTTTCTGGGCATTTTCCCAGCCAGTTACTTGACTTCTGAGATTCTTCTCCACCCCCCCTCCCCCGCCTCACTAGTGCTTGAGTCTGAGATTCAAATGCTGCTCCCCAGCCTCAGGGCTTTCAGCAGGGGGCAGGGCTGCTATTCAGTGGGATTAAGTTCAGGTTCTCAGGTGGGGGCAGGGCCACTTCCCAGGCTCAGTGCTTTCAGGGGGTTTATGCGGAGACCTTTGATAATGGATCTGAGGTCCTGTCTGCTTTGGGAGCCCAGGTCTGCTGCTGCCTCCTGAGGGGGCCTGAGTTATGGAGACACCCTGCTCCCCTCATGGCCAGCCCAGAAGGGTCTCTCACTGACCTGTAGTGCCTGTGGGTGGAGGGACCTTCACGGCCGCTGGAGATTCTCTCCTTGAAGCCTGCTCGGATCTGCTCCTCTCTGGCCACCTGGCCAAGGCAGGGCTGGGCTCCGCTCCGCAACCTGTGCACAACGGACCTTTGGTGTCAGTTTTTCAGGGCTCTCTGGAACAGAAATCTCCTCCTCTCCATTGTTGTGCAGCTTCCACTGCTCCAGAACCCGTTGGAAGTTCTTTGTATAGGTAATTTATGGACTGTGGCTTCGGAGCTAGTGTGTATGAATCTTTCTACTCCGCCATCTTGGCTCCTCACCCCTATATTCCCTCTTTAAGCCAATTCTGATGAGAGTGAGATTCATGTGTTCCCCTCCCCATTTCCCCCATTTTCCCCTCCACTGTAAAGTCTCTTTTATGCTAGGTAATTTATCCCATCCTACCTCCTCCTTTTCCCCTTCTCGTGGTATATTTTTTCTAATCTCTTAATTTTATTTAAGGTAAGCATACCGTCACATTCAACTCACGCATCTGCTTTCTATGTACGCTCTTAACTGCCCTAATAATGAGAAAGTTTTTAGGAGTTATGAATATCTTTTTCCTGTGTAGGAATATAAACAGTTTAACCATATTGAATTCCTTATGACTTCTCTTTCTCTGTTTACCTTTTTATGCTTCTTTTGCATCTTGTATTTGAAAGTCAAATTTTCTATTCAGTGTTGGTCTTTTCATCAGGAATACTTAAAAGTCCTCTGTCTCACTGAATGTCCACTTTTTCCCTTGAAGAATTGTACAAAGTTTTGCTGGGTAGGTGATTCTTCGTTATAATCCTAGCTCTTTGGACCTCTGGAATATCATATTCCCAACCCTCTAATCCTTTAATGTAAAAGCTGCTAAATCTTGTGTTATCCTGATTATGACTCTACAATATTTTAACTGTTTCTTTTTGGCTGCATTTGCAACATTTTCTCCTTATCTGGAAAGTCTGGAATTTGGCTATAATATTTCTGGGAGTTTTGGGATTTCTTTCAAGAGGTGACTGGTGTATTCTTTCAATTTCTATTTTACCCTCTGGTTCTAGAATATTAGGGCAGTTTTCCTTGAGAAGTTCTTGAAAGATGATATCTAGGCTCTTTTCTTTGATCATGACTTTCAGGTAGTTCAATAATTTTTTTTTTTTGTAGTTCAGTAATTCTTAAATTGTCTCTCCTGTATATATTTTCCAGGTTAGTTGCTTTTCCAATGAGATATTTAATATTTTCTTGTGTTTTTTCATTCTCTTGATTTTGTTTGATTGTTTCTTGATGTCTCATAAAGTAATTAGCTTCTAATTGCCCAGTTCTAATTTTTAAGGAATCATTTTCTTCAGTAAGTTTCTGTACCTTTTTTTCCAGTTGGCCAATTCTGCTTTCTAAGGAATTCTTCTCTTCATTGAATTTTTGTACCTCTTTTACCATTTGACCTATTCTGTTTTTGAAGATGTAATTTTCTTTAGTATTTTTTTTTGTGCCTCCTTTATCAGGTTGTTGATTCTTTTTTCATGATTTTCTTGTATCACTCTCATTTCTCTTCCCAATTTTTCTTCTACCTCTCTTAGTTGATTTTTAAAATCCTTTTTGAGTTCTTCCATGGTCTGAGATCAATTCATATTTTTCTTGGAGGTTTTGGATGCAAGTGTTTTGATCTTCCTTATCACCATAGTAACTTTCTCTAGTCAGAATTTCTTTCTTTTGTTTGCTTATTTTCCAGCCTATTCTTGATTTTAACTTTTTTCTAAAGTGGGGCTTTCTTCCCAAGTGGGGAGGCCACTGTCTCAAGCTTCAGGTTTTTTATGCAGCTATTTTCAGAGGTAATTATGGGGACTTATAAGTTTTTAGCTCTTCCGAGATAGTATGATCTAGGGAAGGTGTGTTTACTACTCAATGTTGATGCAGATAGTACTCTTGCTGGAGGTGGTAGATAGGACTAGATAGCTTCTAAGGGGCATTCCAACATTGATTCCAGGGACAGGAGGCACTTCTTTCCTGGCTTGTCTAAGAGACCTGAGGAGGTCTCTGATGTGATCCCACCACATTTCCCTGGGGGAAAAGGTTTGAAAGGGTCAATATCCCCCCTTGAAATGGAGCACCTGACTGCTCAGCACTTCTGTTTTGCTCCCAGACTGCAGGTTCTGAGGCCTGTTTGTTTTGTGCCCCAATTTTCTAATATCCCCTTCAACATGTATCATTTTCCTTTTCTGTCATATTAGCCAGTCTGATAGGTGTGAGTAGTTTTAATCAATAGTGATTTAGAGCATTTTTTCCATCTGACTATAGATAACTTTGATTTTTTTACCTGAAAACTACCTGTTCATATCCTTTAACAATGTCAATTGAGGAATGACTTGTATCCTTACAAATTTGATTCAGTTCTCTATATACATGAGAAATGAAGCCTTTATCAAAGATACTATAAAATTTTTTTCCAATTTTTCAGCTTTTTAAAAAATTTTGGTTGCATTGACTTGCTTTCTTCTCTTATTCATAAATCTGACAAGTAAACTAATTTGCTTATGGTATCATCATCCTTTATGTCTAAGTCATGTACCAATTTTGACCTAATCTTGGTATGTAGTGTAACATGGTACTCTTAACCTAGTTTCTTCTTTACTGCTTTCCAGTTTTCCCAGCAGTTTTAGTGAAATAGTGAATTCTTGTCCCAAAATACCATTAAACTTGTGGGAAAAAAAAATCACACCAATAATATGTTCTGAGATATAGGCTTAAGTCTTCTAGAAGCAGTGCTATTTTTAGTAATATAAAATTATTTTAAATACATAATTATTTAATAATATATCATTCTCTACCCAAACTATTTCTAGGACACACACACATACACACACGCACAGGTCCAAATTGTCATTGTTTCTCATGCCCTCCAATATGACTCTTCTCCAAAAGAATTTGAGGTAATATTTATAGAAGTTTTGGACAAGAAAAAGATCATACTATTTTAAAATGCAGTTTTGGGATAATATTTCAAAAAAAATCACAGCTCAGTTTCATTGTGAGCTATTTTCCTTAAAGGACTAAAAAGAGTTCCTTTTTGTAACATTATCTCAACCTTGAATATAAAAGAGATCAGTGCCCTAAGGTGGGTCAGATAAACAACTATATTTTATAGAAAAAGTTTGTTTATCCTCTTAATCCATTTTCTTTTCTTTTTTTAAATTTATTTATTTAACTTTTTTACATTCATTTTCACAAAATTTGGGGTTCCAAATTTTCTCCTCATTTGTCCCCTCCCCCACCCCAATACACCGAGCATTTTAATTTTCCCTATCACCAATCTGCCCTCTCTTCTACCATCCTTCTCTTCCCTTGTCCCCATCTTCTCTTTTGTCCTGTAGGGCCAGACGCTTTCTATTCCCCATTACCTGTATTTCTTATTTCCTAGTAGCAAGAACAACACTCAACAGTTGTTCCTAAAACTTTGAGTTCCAACTTCTCCGCATCCCTCCCTCCCCACCCATTCCCTTTGGGAAGGCAGGCAATTCAATATAGGCCATATCTGTGTAGTTTTGCAAATGACTTCGATAATAGTCATGTTGTGTAAGACTAACTATATTTCCCTCCATCCTATCCTGCCCCCCATGGCTTCTATTCTCTCTTTTGATCCTGTCCCTCCCCAAGAGTGTTGACTTCAAATTGCTCCCTCCTCCCATTGCCCTCCCTTCCATCATCCCCCCACCCTGCTTATCTCCTTCTCCCCAACTATCCTGTATTGTAAGATAGGTTTTCATACCAAAATGAGTGTGTATTTTATTCCTTCCTTTAGTCAAATGTGATAAGAGTAAACTTCATGTTTTTCTCTCACCTTCCCTCTTTTTCCCTCCACTAAAAGTCTCCTGCCTGCTTCTTCTATGAGAGATAGTTTGCCCCATTCCATTTCTCCCTTTCTCCTCTCAATACATTTCTCTCTCACTGCTTAACTTCATTTTTTTAAAGATATCATCTCATCCTATTCAATTCACTCTGTGCTCTGTGTGTGTGTGTATGTGTGTGTGTGTGATCCCACCAACTACCCAGATACTGAAAAGTTTCAAGAGTTACAAATATTGTCTTTCTATGTAGGAATGGAAACAGTTCAACTTTAGAAAGTCCCTTATGACTTCTCTTTGCTGTTTACCTTTTCCTGCTTCTCTTCATTCTTGTGTTTGAAGGTCAAATTTTCTTTTCAGCTCTGGTCTTTTCACCAAGAATGCTTGAAAGTCCTCTATTTCATTGAAAGACCATTTTTTCCCCTGAAGCATTATACACAGTTTTCCTGAGTAGGTGATTCTTGGTTTTAGTCCTGGTTCCTTTGACTTCTGGAATATCCTATTCCACACCCTTCAATTCCTTAATGTAGAAACTGCTAGATCTTGTGTTATCCTGATTGCATTTCCACAATACTTGAATTATTTCTTTCTACCTGCTTGCAATATTTTCTCCTTGACTAGGGAACTCTGGAATTTGGCCACAATGTTCCTAGGAGTTTCTCTTTTTGGATCTCTTTCAGGTGGTGATCGATTGATTCCTTGAATACTTATTTTGCCCTCTGGTTCTAGAATATCAGGGCAATTTTCCTTGATAATTTCATGAAAGATGATGTCTAGGCCCTTTTTTTGATCATGACTTTCAGGTAGTCCCATAATTTTTAAATTGTTTCTCCTGGATCTATTTTCCAGGTCAGTTGTTTTTCCAATGAGATAGTTCACATTCTCTTACATTTTTTCATTCTTTTGGTTTTGTTTGATGATTTCTTGGTTTCTCAGAAAGTCATTAGCCTCCTTCTGTTCCATTCTAATTTTGAAAGAACTATTTTCTTCATTGAGCTTTTGAACCTCTTTTTCCATTTGGCTAATTGTGCTTTTGAAAGCGTTCTTCTCCTCATTGGCTTTTTGATACTCTTTTGCCAATTGAGTTAGCCTATTTTTCAAGGTGTTATTTTCTTCAGCAGTTTTTTGGGTCTCCTTTAGCAAGGCGTTGATCTGCTTTTCATGCTTTTCTTGTATCTCTCTCATTTCTCTTCCCAGTTTTTCCTCCACCTGTCTAACTTGATTTTCAAAATCCTTTTTGAGTTCTTCTATGACCTGAGCCCATTGGATATTTATTTTGGATGTTTGGGATACAGAAACCTTGACTTCTATGTCTTTCTCTGATGGTAAGCTTTGTTCTTCCTCATCTGAAAGGCAGGGAGGAGATATCTGTTCACCAAGAAAGTAACCTTCTATGGTCTTATTTTTTTCCCCCTTTTCTGGGCATTTTCCCAGCTAGTTACTTGACTTCTGAGTTTCCTCACCACACCCACCTTGCCTCTAGTTCCACCCAGCTAGTGCTTGGAGGCTGAGATTCAAATGCTGCTTCCTAGCCTCAGAACTTTCAGTGAGGGCGGGTCTGCTATTCAGTGTGAGATTAAGTTCAGCTGCTCAGGTGGGGGCAGGGCCATCACACAGGGCTCAGTTCCCTCAGGGGGTTTATGCAAAGACTTTCAACAATGGATCTGAGGTCCTGTCTGCTTTGGGAGCCCCTGTATGCTTCTGCCTCTGCTGCTGCCTCCTGAGGGGGCCTGAGGTATGGAGACACCCCACTCCCCTCCCAGCAAGCTGAAAAGGCCCTCTCACTGACCTGTAGTGCCTGTGGGTGGAGGGACCTGCACGGCCGCTGGAGATTCTGTCCCTGAAGCCTGCTTGGATCTAGTCCTATCGGTGCTGTTGCTAAGGCAGGCCTGGGCTCTGTTCCAGGTCCGGTGTGTGACAGACCTTTGGTGTTGGTGTTTCAGGGCTCGCTGGAACAGAAATCTCCTCCACTCCATTGTTGTGTGGCTTCTGCTGCTTCAGAATTCGTTGGGAGCTCCTCTTTATAGGTATTTTATGGACTGTGGGTTAGAAGCTACCATATGTGTATCTTCCTACTCCGCCATCTTGGCTCCTCCCCCCAATCCATTTTCTTAAGAAAGGCCTTAGCTTTTGTTCTAATTACTTTCCTGAAGGGATATTCTGGAAAGGGTTTTGGCTTAGAGAAATATTTATTAAAGATTCTAGGGAAATAAAAAAAGTTTTTTTAGAAAAGATATGCTTTCACACAAACATAGTGAAAAATAACAAATACAGCTATGAATAATGTGTAAAGACATGTATCTATCCTCTAATAAGAATATAAATTCACTTGCATTCTGGAAAGATGACAGTTGCATTTGCATAACTTTTAAGAACCAAACTTGTCCTTATACACTTCATAATAAGGGTTGTGACAATCTCAAGACAGATATTATGAAATAAATCATGGCAGTTATAGTTTAATAAGCCTTGCAACAATATTCCCTCATGACTGAGAGGAGAGAGTATCCAGAGAAAGTGATTGACAAAGTCGAAGGCAAATGGGTCCAGAAAGATGAATATTGTTAAAAGGTCATCAGATTTGGTAATTAAGAGATTATTGTTAACTTTGAAGATAAGTTTCAGTTTAATGATGAGTCTGAAAACTAGATTGCCCTGGGTTTAGAAGTGAATGAGAGGAGAAGTGGCCTTAGGTACCAAGTGTTGAGGAAGTTGGGGATAACTAGGATGTTTGAAGAAAGGATCCAGGAAGTAAGAGGAAAGGTAAGGAAGGGAATTTTATGCACACAGAGTGATTCCCAGTCTGAGGACCCAAGCTCTAACTAATCCTGATAATGGATACTGCTTAGGTGTAGGATGACCCTGGGCTGTGAAATGTTGCTGATGGTGGGAGCAATAATGATCTGTGGAATAATTCAGAGCCAAGGAAACAGAATTTCTTTTCAAGTCAAAATAGGTTTCATGTAATAATGGGGGTGAAAAACAATAGTCACCCAGAAGCGATAAAGAAATATTTGGAGATACTTTTGTTTACAAGCTTCACATGAGATAAAAACCTTAAGAAAAGAGACATCAAAATCCTTGCTAAAAGCAATTTGAAATTATGCAAAAAATAAATGTCTACACTCTTTGACTCAGAATTTCCAGTTAGGCGTAAGTAAAGATTCTATATATACACAAATATTTGCTATCACTTTTTGTGATAGTAAAGAAAAAGTAGATCTCCATCAATTGAGGAATAATTAAACAAATTGTAGTATGCAGATATGACTGTTCCATAAGAAATGATGATTACAATAAATGTAGAGACCTAGGAAACATTATGTGAACCTGATGCACAGTGAGTTGAGCAGAGCCTGGAAAACAACATACACAATGATTGCAGTAATGTAAGTGGATATAACAAAGAATCAAAAAATCCACAAATATTAACTACTTAATGCATGCTAGGCATTGTACTAAGTGCTGAATAACAACGGTGGTGGTGGTTGTCCTTAGTTTCTCAAAGAGGGCCAAAATGACATCACCATGATAAAATCAAGTTTCAGTGTGTCTGACTGTGGCTGATCAGACCCATATGAGCTCAAATGCTCTACCATGGATTGGGCACAGATAGTCTGTGTGAACACTTAGAGTGGATACTCCAAATTTGTGCATCCCATGTTTCCCTTGAGCTGCCTCAATTCTGCTTTGCTCATAGAGCACAGCACCTTCTCTGATGTGGGTCCACTATACTGAGTAGTCCTGTGCCAGTGTCTCCCATGTCACACAATCAAACCCAAAGTTCTTGAGAGAGACCTTGAGAGTGTCCTTGTATTGCTTCTTCTGACCACCATGTGATCGCTTGCCTCATGTGAGTTCTCCATAAAATAGTCTTTTTGTCAAGGGTACATTTTGCATTCAGACAATGTGGCCAGCACATCAGAGTTGTGCTCTCTGAAGCACAGTTTGAATGCTTGGCAATTTAGCTCAAGTAAGGATCTCAGTGTCTGGTACCTTATCCTGCCAGATGATAATTCAGAATCTTCCAAAACAACTGAAATGTTACAAAATTATAACAACCAAGGTTGCTCTGAAAGAAAAGAGATGGGGATTGATTAGTGTACAACACTACATATAATGTCGTGTTTTTTTTTTTTTATGTTGGTTAGTTTTTCTCGGAAATTTTTTGTTTCTTCCTCCTTTAAAGATATTGTTTATTTACAAGGAAAAGCTTTCTAGGAAGGGTGGGAGAGAAGAATACAACAGAGATGTAAATAATAAAAAAAGAACAATAAAATGAACATTAAAATTGAAAAACACCAACCTCCTTTCTTAAAACTCTATCTTCCAAAAGAGACTTGATGGAAAAAACTGAATGGTTTGTAGGGCCTATGAAGGGAAATGCTGCTAATTCTAATGTATAGCAGTGAAGAAACTGGAGAAAATTTTATCCCTTTGTACTGGGGAGGCAGCCCAAGCACACTCATATTCTGAGGAGGAAGATCCCTTTGATTTCTCCATGTTATGCAGAAACCAACGCTTTCTTTCTCTAGCTCTCTCCTCAGTTTTAGAAATAATTATATTCATCTGAGCTTCAGTCTTGTGGAGAACGTCTGAGACTGTTCTTTTTCTCTCAGGAAAGGTTCCCTCCAGTCCTCTCTGAGCTCTTCCTCAGTCATAATTTCCTGGCCTTCCTTCTTCTTCTTTGGGTTACATCTAATAACAACTACAGTGACAGTACCTCTTAATTCCAATGCCTTTCCTTGGGTAATAATTTCCTGTTTATTCTGTATGTAGCTTGTTTTGTTCATATTTGCTTGTGATCTCTATCATTCAAATATAGGCTCCTTGAGGATAAGGCCCTTCTTTTGCCTCTTTTTGTGTCCTCAGAATTCAGCCCAGTGTAGGCACTTAAGAAATGTTTATTGATTAATAGATCAGCCTCCGGTAAGAATGACACTATGAGAGGGAGTGTCTGAGGTGGGCTTTTTAAAAAAAATTAACCTTATTGCCTCATTTTGACTGTTGTAATTCACACCCAGTGTGTGAATTACATGGTACCCATGTATGAATTAATCCTGTAGAAGCGAGGCTGTGATGGGTTATCAACATTATTATTCTAATTATTGCTGTAACTGCTCTTTATTGAAACTTCAAGTGCAGCCTTCATTAAGCAGAAGAAAATTTATATTGGCTTATTGCAATTCTTGGTACTTGCATTTTGAGTTGATAGTTAAACTTTGAAACACACTCACTTGTCATGTAAATCTTCGTCAAAAGTTCAGCATCTTTCTTTCCTTCTTCCTTCCTTCCTTCCTTCCTTCCTTCCTTCCTTCCTTCCTTCCTTCCTTCCTTCCTTCCTTCCTTCCTTCCTTCCTTTCTTCCTTCCTTTCTTTCTTCCTTTCTTTCTTTCTTTCTTTCTTTCTTTCTTTCTTTCTTTCTTTCTTTCTTTCTTTCTTTCTTTCTTCTTCTTTCTTTCTTTCTTTCTTCCTTCCTTCCTTCCTTCCTTCCTTCCTTCCTTTCTTTCTTTTCTTTCTTTCTTTCTTTCTTTCTTTCTTTCTTTCTTTCTTTCTCTTTCTTTCTTTCTTCTTTCTTTCTTCCTTCCTTCCTTCCTTCCTTCCTTTCTTCCTTCCTTCCTTTCTTTCTTTCTTTCTTTCTTTCTTTCTTTCTTTCTTTCTTTCTTTCTTTCTTTCTTTCTTTTCTTTCTTTCTTTTCTTTTCTTTCTTTCTTTCTTTCTTTCTCTTTCTTTCTTCCTTCCTTCTCTGCTCCCTCACTGTATCTGCCCAACTCTAATATATGCTAACCTCTCCGCTCCCCATCCTAATCTCCTTCTAAGATAACAGTAAATTCTCTCAAGGTTATTCTCAGAATATTTGTTAGTACCCAAACCGAGCAGATTTCATGTACCTTGTTACTTACTTTTCATTTGATAGTTCGATGTCTTTAATAAAATCCTTCAATAAACCCCATTGTAACATATATCAGTTGAGCATTAGGTTTTATTTTCAATGTTTACTGTGTGGAAGTAATGTTTACTAGTTACCTACAATATAACATTGAAAGAATATTTGGGGTAAAATGCTGAGGAGTGGGCAGGAGTCCTTAACCACCTTTCCTGTCCTTGGAATTAATCACTGGGACATAGAACAGTGAGACAGAAACACAAATTCCATGCTTACTCAAAGCTACAGGAGACCCATGAAAACACACAGTCCAACCCCTTATTTTGCATGTAAAGGAGTATGGGGTGTAGATAGTGATAATATTGAATATCAAGTTTCAGAATAATCTCTTTGTTCTCTCTGAAGTAAATTCAGAGAGTGCCTCTTCTTATGTCAACAAAAGGGCTGACTTGGCATTCCTTAAGAAACCTTTAACCTAAGACACTTTTTCTTAATAATGGGACATTTTCCATATCTTAATGGTAAAGAAAACACAGGCATCTTGGATTGTAATTTCTATTTGAAACTTTGTCAAACTTTGTTATCTTAATGTATTTACAATCTATGCAATTAAGAAATTCCTTTTTAATGGTCTAGTTAATCACTTATGGAGACCATAAATCTGAAAGACACAGAACACTTTCGTCCTAAAACAGATTTAAGGCTGACTGTTTTTGGTATCTGGTAGCTAGATTTAATATCAAGCTCTGTGGACTCCACGTACTATTACTTTAAAGAGAATGAATTAATCTAAAATAAATAATGAAAATGTATGCATTTAGCCTGTTGCCTCTACTTTATTTTATTTTTTTAGTAGCAGTACTTTCATTTTATTTGAATTTTTTCTCTTTCCAGGGAAAACATGCATTTTACAGTATCTGTAAACACATCAATATGTTTACACTGATTTGTGAACTTGGTTCATTCTGGAATGTTGGAATTCTCATCAGACCCAATGTAATATGCAACAACAGTGAAAAAGGGAGGAGTGCATTAGATTAGGACATTTTATGGTTTAAAATACTCATAGCAGCAGCTTGTGAAGGATGATTTTATTAAATCAAGTCATTGTACTTGATCATTTTATTGCTACAGAAAACAAGGCCATTTTATTACTGTTAACACTGTTCATTTCTAATTTTAACTGATTGTCTTATTTTTCTCGTTTGTTGTAAGTTTTCATGTGGATAAAATGTTTAAAAATAATTTGGAGCACATTTCTTAGTGCTATGATCACAGTGAGAAATATAGAAAATAAATTTGTTTGACATCAGGCCTACTTTTCTATTTTCATCATCAGAGAAATACTTCTAAAGAAAAAAATTACAGACAACAAATATTGTTAAAATTGAAAGTGTTTCATTTTTGATGCCTTCAGGAAGGTAAATGAATACTGAATCAATGCATTACATTTCAAAAACTGTGGCATATTTGTATATTCAGTACATTCTTAGATGATTCGGCATTATAATAGCCACTACAGATATTACACAGTTGACTCAAAGCGTTGTGCTTATGGGCACATAAAAAAAAAATTAATCAGTGCATGAAAATTGCACCCCTTTTTAGAATGTAAATTCCACATTCCTACATATAGTGTTTTTATGTACAATAATATGATGATACAGCTCTCAGGAATAGGAATTTCTAGCGATGTTCTGTTATATATCAAAACTGTACTGGTGAATTGCCATACTGAAGTTTTCTTCTTTAAATGGAGACAGATAAGCTGAGGCCATTTAAGGGCAATTGCTTTTCTTTTCCTTATCTATTCAAGAAGGAAGTTACAGAAAGGGCAACTAATAGGTACCAGGGACTTTCCTGTATATATTTTTTGCAAATCTCCTACTTACAAAAGTTTGTAACGATCTTAACTACTAGTAAACCAAGGAAAGAATATTTAATTTTTCAATTTCTTCCCAAGAAGGAAAAGGAAAAACTTTCTCAAATACTCCTTCTAACAAAGATGATTCCTTTAACACTGTCATTATAACCAGATGGGAGAGAAGGGATATTTGGGGAAAAGGTTTGGGTGCACAAACAAAACCCCAAAAAACTTCATTTGCTTGGTCATTTTAAAAATGCACAAGGAATTCTGGTAGCTAATTTTGATTAGTGATTTCACTGCGACAGATGTCTATGACCTTCATCATGAGGCGACACATTTAACCAAAGATCAGCTACCCCCCAAGCAGTATTATGTATTATTTCAATATCTATGTGAAGCAGTATATTGATTATCCTGTATCCAAAAAAAGTTTTACTTTTATAAAATTAAATTGTAAACCAAAAGATTGTATTGAGTTTTAAGTTGGAATAACAGAAAAAAAGTGGAAACATTCTGGCACACACACTGCCGCTGCATAACCTACAAGACTTGAAAAGACTGGAAATCCACTGACCATTTGCTCTAATGGAGGTAAGCCCTAAACCGCAGCATTGTTTGTTAAAAGACATTAATTACCAGTAAAATCCGTAAATCCTAGGTAGAACTACGTCCATTTTTGAAGTTTTTGGCCTATTATTGAGATATATTTTAAAACTGTGTCAAGGCTGACAAATTTAAAAGGAGCTCTTTGTAGACCATGTGATTTACGAAAATGTAACTTTGAAAAGGGGTCTTATTTTTGTTGCCTCTTCTTTAACCAAACTTTCAGTTAATAATAGTTTCCTTCAATTTAGAACAACCTGTCCTTTCTTGGACACTAGTGGGTAGATAGGGGCCTTCCAGGGAGGTGGTCTGAAATTTCTACTCAGTATGCAATTTCCTCATAGAACACCAGGTGGTGCTCCAAACTCAAGCTACCACCCCACGTCTCTAAGCAAAGGAGAGCATGCCTGCCAGGATCTCTGCATCCGCCAGGAAGCACTTTCTGTCCACTAGGACCTTCTCAGGCTTCTCTTGGCTTGATTTAGAGTTTAAAAGGTCAAGATTAAAATGTCACATTTTATACACTTACCAAAATCTACTTGCTTGTTGGCCCTATCTCAATAAGATTTGTGTCTCCTTCCCAACTTCACATGATCCAAAGGAAAACACACTCACATAGTATGTTAGAGTACTGAATATAATTGTAATTAACTAATGGAACATAAAAAATCCTAGCCACTCTGACTTTCTGGTTCTGTTGCATGGTGTGTTGTGGTGGGACCTTCTCAAAGTATTCAGTCGATGGTCTCTAATCCAAATATAGGCACTTATTGGGAATGATGCCTTCAACGTGTTGAGTTCCAAGAGGAACCAGCACCTTAGTAAGACAACATAGGCAGTTTTATAGTGTGATGATGCTGGTTACACTACAGAAATTGTGAATATTAAAAAGCCAGGAGGAGTTTGTTAAGGGATTAGGTAATGGGGAGGGGTGCCTTCTATGGTTTGGTGCTTAAATATCCTGTTCCTGCTGCTTTGTGATTGGCTAGTTTTTGTGGTCCTGTCTTGGGCTAGATGGATGACGTGGTTGTGGCTGAGTGCATGGACACACCTGTTTAAATATGTGGATTGGATCTGGGGGCGTGTGATGTGGTTAAAGTCAGATTGTGTCATTTTGCTAAGTCAGTTTGCATGAATAGTCCCCAGAACTTTGCTCTTAGCTCCCTTACCCACTGTCCTTATCTGACAGATACCTAGAGAATCCAGGAAACCATAGTCAGGGCCAAACGGATTCAGACATAGTTTAGATTTAGATGCAGAAACTGAACACAGTGAAGTAACTGCACAAACTTTCAGAGTTGAAGGGGACCCCAAGGCTTGTTGTTGAGGAAGTGCTGCGGCCAGTGCAGTCCAGCAGGTCTGGGGCAGTTAAGGGCTCACAGAGCGAGGATGAAAAGACAGGTAGCACACAGCAGTCTGAACAAGCTGAGCTTATTCTGGACATACTGAGCCAATAAATTAGGGGGTTGGGGTGCTTAAGTAGTAAAAAACCATAGGGGTAGCCATTGAGGCATGAAACAGAACAGATTGTGATAAGTAGAAAGGGAGGCCTCAAGGCCTCTTTACCTGAATGTTATCCTGTATAGCAGGGGCTGATTCCTGGAACTTCCAACACCCGAATTCAAGGATGTGCACCTGAGAACAATATATCACTTAACTTCTCAAGTCAGCTACTCTCCCTTGGAGGAGGGGAACTCTTGATAAGGGGCGCTTTCAAACCCCTCAAGGTTCTCTACAAGGAAGTTAGGTGGTGCAATGGATGGAGTGCTGGGCCTAGAATCAGGATAATTTATCTTTGTGAGTACAAATTGGACATCAGACACTCACTGGGTGACCCTGGGCAAGTCACTTCAACTTGTTTGACTCAGTTTTGTCATCTGTAAAATGAACTGGAAGGAAATGGCAAACCTCTCCAGGATATTTGCCAAGAAAATCCCAAATGGACTCATGAAGAGTCAGAAAAGACTGAAAACAGTGTAACAACTTAACAGATTTTCAGAGCTGAAGCTGACTCTAGGGCTTACCTTGTCCAATTCATAGCTGAATTATAATAGCTAGCATTTAACTTTTGCAAAGCACTTTATATATATTATGTCTTTTCCAATTGTGCCTTCCAACGGCCCTGTGAGGTAAGTGCTATTATTATCCCCACTGAATCAACAAGATTGAGATATCTTAATTGCCCAGGGTCACACAACTGGCAAGAGTTTGGATTTGAACTCAGATCTTTCTGATCCTAGGTCTAGTATTCCACATAACACCAATTAGCAGCCACCTCTTGAAGCTGTTGAAGCAATACTTCCCTTACAAAATACTGCATAAGTGGTCATTTAATTTGTACTTGAATACCTTCTATGGAGTCTAAATCTACCTCTGTGATTTCTACCTATTTGTCCTAACTTTCACCTATGAGGTCAGGTAAAACAATCCTAATCCCTGATTGACTGCCTGGTCTTTTTCCTCTGGACAGATTCCAGCTTTTTAGTGTCCTACTTAAAATGTGGCCCCCAAACTGAACACAATGGTTTTGATGTGGTCTAAGCAGAACAGGGCATATTGGGACTGTGACCTTTGTTTTGGAAACTCTGCTTCTACTAATACAAAATAAAATCTAGTTAACTCCGTTGGCAGTCAGCCAGCCACTGGTGACTCATCCCCTAAAACCATGAAAACTTTTTCACAGGAACTGTTTACTAACCAGACCTCCCTTGTCCTTTACTTGGGCAGTTGACTTTTTTAAATTCTAAGGTAGGACTTTACTTTTAACCCTATTAAATTTCATTTTATTAGATTTGGCCCATCATTTTAACCCATCAAGTTTTTTTTTTGTTGTTTTGTTTTTAAATCCCAATTCTGTCTTTAACTCATTTTTTTCCATCAATTTCAGCTTTGTATTCTCAGCAAATTAGATAAGCATTTCATATAAACCTATATCTAACTCATTGATTAAAAAAAATTAAACAGGACAGGTTTAAAGACAGATTCCTGTGATGCTCTGTCAGGGAATTTCCTCTAGTTTAGGAGTTCTTAATTGTGTGTGTGTGTGTATACGTGTGTGTGTTTGCATGAGATGGAGTTTCTGTTATGGCCAGAGACTCTGAGGGTGTTCCCCTTCCCAACTGATTGTTTTGTGAAGGCAAAATAGGTCATCTTTCAGGGCAGCTAGGTGGTACAGTGGATAGAGCACCAGTGCAGGAGTCAGGAAGACCTGAGTTCAAATCTCACCTCAGACACTTGACATTCACTAGCTGGTGACCTTGGGCAAGTCACTTAACCCCAACTGCCTCATGCTGGGTCATTTCCAGTCATCCTGATGAATATCTGGCCACTGGATTCAGATGGCTCTGGAGGAGATGTGAGGTTGGTGACCCGCACAGCCCTCCCGCACTCAAAACAAAGTCAAGTACAAGTCATGTCACCATTTCTCTGATGGCGTGGTCTTCTTGAGCAATGAAGGATGAACACACCTAGTCTTTAATATGGGTGTTGCCTCAGACAAATTGAGCACTGGGAAACACCTTAGTTTTAAAAGGCCAAGGTCCAGTCCTCGTGATCTATGTCTTGCGACTGGATTCCAATGACTCTGGAGGAGAGAGTGTGGCTGATGACTTTGCACAACTTTGTCTTATTTATATCTAATTTACTTGCAAGTCAAAACATCACCCTATTGATGCCATTGATCCTCCTTGAAAATGAAGGCTGAACAATAATCTGTGTCTTGGACTCCTTTGGCAATCTGATTTACCCCTTCTCAGAACAATTAGTTCAGATGTGTGAAATAAAATACTTAGGATTATGCAGGAAACCAATTACATTTAATTATATTTATCAAAATATTTAAAAATAAACTATTTCACTCCCAGCTTTACTTTAGGTTGACTTCAGTTCACTAGTTAATATTCTGCAACCAGTATTCAGTTAGTTGTGAATATGCCTTAAAACACAATCATTCAGACCACAATTCTTTATCTTGCTCAGACTTATGGCAGAAGAGACTTTGTCATGTCTCAAATGAGCACTAGGCATGTTATGTCTATAGCATTTCCCTGACCTACCAGACTAGTCATACTATCAAGAAAGGAAATGTGGTTTATCTAGTATGACATGTCCTTTGAAAAATGCATTTTCTTTTTTTTTGCTTTTTGTATTTATACCACCATCATTTCTAGGGGGAAAAATTCAAATAAAATTGAACTTCGTTGTAGCCTCTGGATCCCAGTGATCATTTAGGCCAGCATAGGTGGCATGGAGGTGATGGATATGTTTGAAATTGATGATATCCCAGGTTTACTGAAAGCAATTAGGGGTAATGGATTGTCTAGTCTCTGTAATGTTCAGTGGCATAATTGGAGGGTAGGGAAACTGAGCAGCTTTGACTGAGGAAGAGTGATAGTATTGTGTCTGGAGGTTACAAAGATACACAAAAAATTTATACAGACAGAACTATAAAACACTCTTTATACCAATAAAGAAAGATAAATAAGAGAAAAATATTTACTTCTTATACTTGACTGTGTAAAATCTGGAGCCTCAAAGGTCATGGATACCCTTTCCCAGCAAAGGGTCCCAAGACTTGTACTCACATGGACAAAGTTTAATACTGGGTATCCTGACTTTTACAAAAGGGGAGTTAGGAGAAAGATGGCGGAGTAGAAGAACGCACCTTTACGAGCTCCAACCCACAGCCCATAGAATTAATGTAAAAAAGAGATCTGCATAAATTCTGGATCACTGAAAGGTGTGCAGAACCAGAGTGGAAGAGATTTCCATGCCAGAGAGCCCTGGAGACCCGTCCCCAGGGTCCGTCGAGCCCCGGAAAGCAGACCCCACCCCCAGCGCTGCCCTGGCCACGGCCCAGGAGAAGCTGACCCGAGCAGGCTTCAGGGACGGAGGCTCTGGCAGCCAGGAAAGTTCCTCCGCCCACAGAAGCTACAGGTCAGTGAGAGAGGCTGGGCTGGAGGAGGGAAGCGGAGTGTCTCCGTGACTCGGGCCCCCTCAGGAGGAAGCGGCGGCAGCAGAGACGGGGGCAAGAAGCAGCGGAGGCAGAGGCGTGGGTGGCAGCAGAGGCAGCAGCGGCCCAGGACTCCCCCAGCAGCAGGCAGGATCTTCATTACGGAAGGTCTCTGCATAAACAACCTGAGGGAGCTGAGCCTGGGAGGCCGCCCCCACCCCCACCCCAGCACCAGAACTAAAGCTTGCTGCGGAAAGCCCATTTGAACCTCAGACCCCAAGCACTAGCTGGGCGGATTTAGGCGGGGGTGGACAGGAATCTCAGAAGTCAAGTAACTGGCTGGGAAAATGCCTAGAAAAGGGAAGAAAAATAAGACTATAGAGAGTTTTTTTTCCAACAAATGCAAATGATCCCGACATTTGGATCTGATGACGAGGACGTATTCTCGCCATCGGGGAAAGACGTGGAGGGCGGGGCCTCAGTACCCCAGACACCCCTGGGGGAATGTCAGGTGGGCTCAGGCCTTGGAAGAACTCAAAAAGGATTTTGAAAAGCAAGTTAGACAGGTGGAGGAAAAACTGGGAAGAGAAATGAGAGACATGCAAGAAAAGTATGAAAAACGGGTCAATACCTTGGTTAAGGAGACCCAAAAAAATGCTGAAGAAAATAACACCTTGAAGACTAGGCTCACTCAATTGGCAAAAGGGGTTCAAAAAGCCAATGAGGAGAAAAATGCTTTCAAAAGCAGAATTAGCCAAATGGAAAAAGAGGTTCAAAAGCTCAATGAAGAAAATAGTTCTTTCAAAATTAGAATGGAACAGATGGAGGCTAATGACTTTACGAGAAACCAAGAAATCATAAAACAAAACCAAAAGAATGAAAAAATGGAAGAGAATGTGAAATATCTCATGGGAAAAACAACTGACCTGGAAAATAGATCCAGGAGAGACAATTTAAAAATTATGGGACTACCTGAAAGTCATGATCAAAAAAAGAGCCTAGACATTATCTTCCATGAAATTATCAAGGAAAACTGCCCTGACATTCTAGAACCAGAGGGCAACATAAGTATTGAAAGAATCCATCGATCACCACCTGAAAGAGATCCAAAAAGAGAAACTCCTAGGAACATTGTGGCCAAATTCCAGAACTCCCAGCTCAAGGAGAAAATCTTGCAAGCAGCTAGAAAGAAACAATTTCAGTACTGTGGAAATACAATCAGGATAACTCAAGATCTAGCAGCTTCTACATTAAGAGATCGAAGGGCATGGAATAGGATATTCCAGAAGTCAAAGGAACTAGGACTCAAACCAAGAATCACCTACCCAGCAAAACTGAGTATAATACTTCAGGGGAAAATATGGTCTTTCAATGAAACAGAGGACTTTCAAGCATTCTTGATGAAAAGACCAGAGCTGAAAAGAAAATTTGACTTTCAAACACAAGAATGAGAAGAAACATGAAAAAGTAAACAGCAAAGAGAAGTCTTAAGGGACTTACCAGAAGTGAACTGTTTACATTTCTACATGGAAAGACAATATTTGTAACTCTTAAAACTTTTCAGTATCTGGGTAGTTGGTGGGACCACACACACACATGTACATGCATGCACGCACACACACATACACACATGCACACACACACAGAGACAGAGAGCACAGAGTGAATTGAATAGGATGGGACCATATCTTAAAAGAAATTAAGGTAAATGGTGAGAGAGAAATGTAGTGGGAGGAAAGAGGGTGAAATGGAATGGGGTAATTATATGTCATCTAAGAGGCAAGTAGGAGACCTTTTAGTGGAGGGAAAAAGAGGAGAGGTGAGAAAAAAAAAAACAATTAGTTTACCCTCATCACATTTGACTAAAGGAAGGAATAAAATGCACACTCATTTTGGTATGAAAACCTATCTTACAGTATAGGAAAGTGGGGGAAAAGGAGATAAGCAAGGGGGGGGATGATGGAAGGGAGGGCAAAGGGAGGAGGGAGCAATTTGAAGTCAACACTTGGGGAGGGACAGGATCAAAAGACAGAAGAGAAACAATGAGGGGCAGGATAGGATGGAGGGTAATTCAGTTAATCTTACACAACACGACTATCAGGGAAGTCATTTGCAAAACTACACAGATATGGCCTATATTGAATTGCCTGCCTTCCCAAAGGGAATGGGTGGGGAGGGAGGGATGGGAAGAATTTGTAGCTCAAAGTTTTAGGAACAACTGTCTAGTATTGCTGTTGCTACTAGGAAAGAAGACATACAGTTAATGAGGAATAGAAAGTCATCTGGCCCTACAGGAGAAAAGAGAAGATGGAGACAAGAGAAGAGAGGGATGACAGAAGAGAGGGCAGATTGGAGATAGGGAAAATTAGATTGCTTGGGGTATTGGGGTGGGGGGAGGGGATAAAAGGGGAGAAAATTTGGAACCCAAAATTTTGTGAAAATGAATGTAAAAAGTCAAATAAACAAACAAATAAATAAATAAATAAAATAATAAATAAATAAATAAAAAGGGGAGTTAGACTCTTTTCATACTTTCTGAGTCATTATACTCCCATATTGGAAGTAAAGCTTAGTTTTGGCTCATGTATCTGGTCTCCCTAAAAGGCATTATCAGGGTTCCTTCTAGAAAAGTTGTTGTTGTGTTTGTCCTTTGTTCTTGAAGAAGATCATGACATCAAAATGATGACATGACTTGTAGTTGACTTTGACTTGAGTGAGTGAAGGCTATGCAAGGTCGCCAGCCTCACATTCTCCTCCTGAGCCATCTGGGTCCAGTGGCCAGATATTCATCAGGATGACTGGAGTTGGCCCAGGATAGAATGTGAGACCTTGGACGTTAAGGTAAGGTCTTATCAGATTCTTTGAGTGAGATACACCCATTCAGTGAATAGACTTCTTTAAGTAGTTATTCAAGGGATGGCCCCTTTATTAGTAAAAAAAAAATCAAACTGGGAGAAGATTCTTAGGGTTCCTGAGTAAAAGAGAAATAGTTACTATTTATTATTTACTATTTAGAAAAGCACTCAATGTACAAAGTAGATCAAACATGGGGCAGTTATTTATTTTTTCTATCACAGAAAGAATGCCTAAAACACAAATCACTAATATGTACACATTGACAAATACTTAATACATGATATAATAACCCATCATTCCTATTGTAATCTCCTGGGAGATTGTTACTTAAAACATTAAGACATGAAACACATTGTGATATATTGAACAGGATTTTTCTCTTTGTCTTCAGCTCTGTACAGTTTAATAAACTCATTCAAGTGAGTATTTTCTGGCAAACAGGGGCCTGACTTGGGATTATCCTCCTGTTGGTTGGCATCTCCAACATCTGGATCTAGGTTGAGCTCTTAACTTCTTGAACTCAGAAGCTTGCCATCAAATCTGGAAACATTTCTTAAGATTGATATTGAGTCACCTGTGCTCAGATTCTTAGGTAAGGAAACCCAGAGCAAAAATGACCACAAGGGGTAAGGGGAAAGAAGATAAAGAATAAACATTTATACAGTACGTACTGTGTGCCAGGCACTGTACTCTATGCTTTACAAATATCTAATTTTATGAGATCTCACAAGAGACTTGACAGTTTATCTGTGATGACAATCAAAATAGGACCTTTTGCTCTTTTTGTTTTAGTACAATCAAGTGCCTCTAATTGAATCTTGCCTTTATCAATCAAGAGTCTTTACAAGGAGTAAAGTACAGAAACAAGAGTTTCTTTAACTAGGAACAGTGTATGCATCTATATTGCTAATTATTTTAATGTGATCTTTCCTACTCATTGATGGGCCTGCCCATTGCAGGAAGTTTGATTAGGGTAGTTGTTTTGTAGGAAGTTCCCAAGTACCTTTTGTATTTTCTTTGGGTCAAAGAGTTGTGATGTCTTCTGGCTCTAAAAAAAGTTGTACTTTGAGTTGAGTTGAAGTTTTACTTTGGTGCTTAGCTTTTGCAAGAAGGTTTGAGTGTCAGATGAGGACTCCAGGAAGCCACTAAGAAGCCACCTGGCTTTGAGAATCCAGATGCCATCCTTCTTTCTCTGGTAAAGATGGTTAGACAGCTGGGATCCAGTTGTCTATTAAATTCAGGCAGAGGAAGATTTGTCTGTTGATTTTTTGATTTCTCTGTATTTCTTTGAAATTCAGGGTGCTGACTCCCTGAACTAACTGAAGATATATATTCATCTTTCGTTGCTGAAGAAGACCATGCTATCAGAGAAATGATGACATGATTTACACTTGACTTTGTTTTGAGTGAGGAAGGGATGTGCAGGTCACCAGCCTCACTTCTCCTCCAGAGCCCTCTGAATCCAGTGACCAGATATTCCTCAGAATAACTGGAGATGACCCAGGATGAGGCAAGTGGGATTAAATGACTTGCCCAAGGTCAAGTGTCAAGTGTCTGAGGTGAGATTTGAACTCAGGTCTTTCTGACTTCTGCACTGGTACTCTATCCATTGTACCACCTAGCTGCCCCAACTGGATGATATATGTACTTGGTTGAAGGAATGATACATGTGCTTGATTAAAGTGATTGCTAATCCCTTGAAAGTTGCTTTCCTTTTATGAATGCAGATCTAAGAACCTGTTGTAGTAGGCCCCCCTGTGTATGTTGGGGTGCTTACTGATACTCTATCTCAGGGTCATTGAGACAAGAACACATACTTGCAGTCATGTACTTACAACTGCCATAGCTGTCAGAGGTGAGGGAAAGACAAAATCCCCTTCCCTATTTATTGGAAATCTGAATCCCAAGACTTCTATTCATGAGAAAGGAAGAAGAAAAAAGTTGAAGTTACTTTTTCTTTTAAAATCCTTTGATCAGAAGGTTCTTCTTGATCTGTAGTCAATCCTCTTCAATATGGTCACCTGTCATAGGGAGAGGGTACAAGGTGGTTGACTAGAAACCTCTGGTTGCAGATGTCCTTTATAAAGAGTCCAAAGCACAGACTTTGCTGGCCGTGGTGAGGCCACAGGCTCAGTACTTTATGTGGAGTGTGCCAGCTAGAAATCTAGAAATCACCTGAGTGCATGCTGAACTTTATTTTGAGAATGTTTTCCTTCATAAAAAATTAAACTTAATTTTTTTATCTACATTCTTTCTCAGTTCTCTTCCCATTCCCCCTCCTACCTCCCCAATTGTGAAAGAAAGACAAAATCCCTGTTACACACATGTATAGTCAAACAAAACAAATTCCCACATTGGCCACGTAAACAAACGAAAAAATTCTTCTGTGCTCTGAGTCAATCACCTGTCTCTCAGGAGGTGGGTAGCATGTTTCCTTTTGAGTCCTCTGGAATTATGGTTGGTTAAAGGGTCAGTATGTGTTTCGGCCTGTCAGTTTTGTTAAACAACTGATTATACTTCATTCTAGATTTCAGGGGGATTGAATTTTAAATCACAGACGGATCAAATAATGTAGCTGGAGATTCTCATTTTCATTTTCTTTTCAACAAAAAATAGGAAAAGGCAATTCTCTACTCCTAGAATTTGTAATTTCTTATTGAAAAGTAATATTCTATTACATTTATATGTCACAGCTTTTTTCAACTATTTCCCATTGATGGTGCCCAAATTTCCCTCCAGTTATTTGCTACCACAGGAACTGTTTCTATGAATTTTTTGGTATATATTAGACAATTGTTTCTGTCTGTGACTTCCTTGGGATATATACCCAATAGTGAGATCAGTGTGTCAAAGAATATGGACAATCTAGTCACTTTTCCCATATGTGTATATATATACATATATATATACATGTATGTTTATACATACATGTAATTTAATATTTAAAATTTCAATAATATAAACATTGACTACAACAATGTAACTGGAAAAACAAGATAATTGAAACTGAATGTAGTGAGATTGAAATGATCAAGTTTAGTCTCAAAGAAAATATATGAGAAAGTACCTTCCTCCCTTCTTTGCAAAGGTAAAGAACTATAAGTATGGAACACTGAAGATGTTGCTAGACTTGTTATTAGGTGTTGGTTAGTTTTATTCAATTGCTTCACCCTTACCTTTTAAAAAAATATTGCAAGGGATGACTTTCTTAGAGAGGGAAGGAAGAGAAAGATACAGGGGGAAATGTAGCTAATGTACAAATAGGAGATAGCAATAATTTGTTTAAAAAAAGAAAATAGTTTGTTCATATCTTCTGATCATATATTAAGAAATATCTTTTATTGTGACAGATTTGTGTCAGTTTTCTAGATAGCTTGGAAATCAGACATTTATCAGTCATGGTGGATACAAATATTGTTCCTATGTAAATTTCTCTTATTCTGTCTTCATTGATTTTGTCCATGGATAAAATTTTAAAATTCTATGTTTGTTTTTAATATGACCAATTATAATGACTGTTTTCCTAAGTTTGAACCATTCTGTATCCTATTATGAATTAACTTGGTGGTTGTAAAATTCTTTTTGGATATATTTTACCTCCTTGTAAATATTTTATATAAAATTTATGTAATTGTTCTTTAGTGAAATTGGTTTAAAAGTTCTCTCTCTCTCTCTCTCTCTCTCTCTCTCTCTTTTTGCTTTGTCACTTTCTGTTTTGGGTATCAGGATAATATTTGTCCCATAGAAAGAGTTTTATAGAATGCTTTCTGATTGTTTTTTGAGAATAATTTTTTAGCATAGGTATCAATTGCTCTAAGTTATGACTAATTTTTGATGAACCCATGCTCTCAGATAGAAATGACTGCCTCACTACCTATATGCTCAGACTTTTAGAATTTTGTCAGGAAAGAAGCCAAGTTCATTGGTTTGAAGAACTTGCCCAGAGTAACATAAAGCCAGATCTAGCACCAGGTCCCCAGACTCTGAATACAGTGTTTGTTCTGCTGTACCATATTGTCTTCCTCTTGAAGTTGTTGTCCTTCATTTTTGAAGAGAGTCAATGATCTCAAGGAGTGATGTCTTGAATTGTGGGTGAATTGGATTTAGGTGAGGCAGAGTTGCATAAAGTAGCCTTACTCTTTCTTCCAGAGTCATTGAAGTCCAGTAGTATGACAAAAGTCAAGACTAGTGATGATGGCCCAGCATGGAGTGGATGATGACCTTGGCATCTTCGATGTCTGACCAAGCTCTAAGGGCTCCACGGTGCCTGCTCCAACTGCCTTTATGGTCAATCAGAAAGACAATTCAATTCAGGAAACACTTCTTAAATGTATACTCTATGCAAGGAAGTGTTTTACACTGTGGGGATAAAAAGACAAAAAAGAAATACTTGCCCTCAAGGAGCTTACATTCTACTTGCGTAATAGGATATATACACATAAGTAAACATAATGTATAAACAAAGCAATACAAAATTGTTTTAAGAGGGAGAGAGCAATAATAACTGGGGGTGGGATCTTTAGGAAAGAGCACCAAATTTATCCTTTGAAGAAAGCTATAAAGCAGAGAAGAGAAAAGAAGTGCATTCTAGACCACTTGTGTAAAGATAGAAAATGGGCTGTTATGGATTTGCAGAACAGTTTGACTAGAATGAAGACTTATTCTTCTTGGCCCAAAATGGCTGGGAGAATCATAACTGCTTTTCTAATAGCAGAGAGAAAATAAATCTTTTTTTTTTTTTTTTTTTCAGATTTCCCCTTTACCTAGGCCCATAACTATCAAAGTAATGTAGGAGAGAGGGAAGGAGCAGCCGAACTGTGGCTCTATCTGGAACAAAATTTTGGATTTCCCTTACCAATTTCTTCCTACCTTCCCTTTCCCATGGAGAGACTTTGAAAGTGTTAAGGTATGTAATGACAGTCCTGTCCTGACTGCATAAAGTCACATTGTTTAGTGAGAATCATAACTCTGCTCTTCTATCAATGTGTTTTGCTAAGTTGCTAGACATCAGTGCCAATAAAGTCAAGGTCAGGGTTGTTGCCCTACTTTTCCTGCTGTTTCATAGCCTTATGCTGACTAACATTGGTCATAGACTGATTCATAATCCCAGTCACAGATAGACCCCTCTAGCTTGAACCAATAACCTTGTAAATACTTGCACTTTGAAACCACTGGAGGCAAAAAAGTGTGGGATCAGTACATTCAGAAAGTAATAGTATATTGGGATGGGGCTGGTTAATGAATACTGAGTCTTTAGAATATGCTTGCATTTGCCTTTTCTGTTGAGTTATACAAAGTATTCATCATATTGCCTATCTGGTTTCAATGGAGGGTTTTTCATGGAGCGTTGGTGAGCTTTCTGCTAGTCTGGAGTGATGGGCTGGTACTGTGTAATGATAAAGAGCTTTCTGTGTGGCTAGAGTACTGGAAGGGGCAGCTTAGTAATACAGTGTGCCAGGCCTGGAGTCAGGAAGACTCATCTTCATGAATTCAAATTTATCCTCAGATACTAGCTGTGTGACCCTGGGCAAGTCGCTTAACTCTGTTTACCTCAGTTTCCTCTTCTGCAAAATGGGATGGAGAAGGAAATGGCAAACCATTTTAGTATCTTTGCCATGAAAACCCCAAATGGGGTCATGAAGAGTCTGAAATGACCGAACCACAAACAACAAAAGTACTTTAAACCTGACAGTATATGAAGGACTGAGATGGTATTGCGTATATACAAAAATTTTGACCAGATAATCTCTTTTATTTTCCTAGGTGGCTTTTGAGTGATAAGAACCTCTATGAGCAGCTGGGTTTGGGGAGTAGTGACTATCTTACCTTCTCCTTGGTCAGTCATATGTTTGTGAACACATGATGCTTCTGTTTCTTTTACCTCTTTTGGATGTTATTTTTAGATCTTACGTGATTGAGTATCCAGAGAAAGAATTGCTTATGATCTTTTGAGCTTTGAAAGCCATGGATAGCTGTCAGAGGTCCCCTCATGAACTTTGTGTTCATTCTTCATTGCGGAAGACCGTGCCATCAGAGAAATAATGACATGACTTGTACTTGACTTTGTTTAGAGTGAGAGAGGGCTGTGCGGGTCACCAGCCTCACTTCTCCTCCAGAGCCATCTGAATCCAGTGACTAGATATTCATCAGGATGACTGGAGATGACCCAGGATGAGGCAGTTGGGGTTAAGTGACTTGCCCAAGGTCACATAGCTAGTGAGTGTCAAGTATCTGAGGTAAGATTTTAACTCAGATCCTCCTGACTCCTGCACTGGTGCTCTGTCCACTGCACCACCTAGCTGCCCCTCATGAACTTGAATTGATAGCAGAGCACCTTTTAGAATATGCAGCAGGGTTCAATGGGGAGCCCACATAGCAGCAACTGAGTTTATCTTTTTAACACCTCTTATGTTTAGTTTCTCATTTTTATTTATCTTTTTTGTTTCTTTTCATTCCAGTGTTTTAACTTCAAAGTTTCCTCATAGTTCTGGTATTTTCATTAGGAATGCTTGGAAGTATTCTGTTTCATTAAAGATCCATTTCCCACCTTCTATGATTATACTCAGTTTTACTGAATAAGTTATTCTTGGTTTCAAGTTTATATTGAATATCATGTTATAAAGCTTCTTGAATAACATATTCTAAGCTCTGCTTCTTTAGAGTGGTTGATGTTAAATCATGTTTGATCCTTAGTGTGGTTCTTTGGCACTTGATATCTTTCTTTTTGGATTCTTACAGCATTTTTTCTTTGACTTGGAAACTCTGGATTTTGGTTATGATGTTCTTAGGAGTTTTTATTTTGGGATTTCTTTCAGGAAGTAACCAGTGGATTTTTTTTTCTATTTCCACTTTTTCTTCTGATTCTAAGGGATATGGACAATTTCTTTTAAGATTTCTTGAAATAAGATGTCTAGGGTCTTTTGTTTTGGTTATGACTTTCAGGTGGTCTAATGACTCTTAAATTTTACTTCTCAATTCGTTTTCCAGGTCAGTTGTTTTTGGTATGAGATGCCTGACATTTACTTCTATTTTTTTTCAGTCTCTTGACCTTTAAAAAGTATTTTGCGTTGTCTCATGGAGTCATAGGCCTCTGTTTGGCTCATTCTTATATTCACAGAGTTTGTTGCTCAGGAACAGTTTTGAACCTCATATGCCACGCTGTTAACTCTTTTTCCAATTCTTTCTCTCATAGTTTTCATTTCCTTTCCAATTTTTTCTCTCTAGTTTTCTCTTTAGTTAAAAAAATTTTAAACTCTTAAAGAAAACCTTGCTTCAGCTCTCCCAGGAACTCTGGTTGAATTTGTGCCCAGGCTATGTTTTTCTTTGTTCTTGTGGAAGCCCTTAGTCATTGAAAGGGTGTTGCCTCAGACAAACTGAGACCTGGAAAAGACCTTAATATAGAAAGACTAGTATCTTCCATGGCATCCTGGGTCATCTTGACTTTGGTTTTACCACTGGACTTTGATGACTCTGAAGGAGAGAGTAATGCTAACAGCTCTTCCTTACTTCAATTCAATTCACGTGCAAGTCAAGACATCACCTCTGTGATGTAATTGGTTCTCTTTGAGAATGAAGGATTAATGACACCAAGATGTTTGTAGTCATTCTCTTCTTTTGGGTTTGTGTGTTGAGCATCCCTGTTACCATGATAGTATTTTATTGTAGGATTCACCAGCCTACTTCTTGATTTCACACTTGATGTTAGGGGTGGGCTTTCTGTACTTTTGAAGGAAAGGTGCTGGTACTTTTGCTGCTTTCTTGCGGGGTATTGTGTTGTTTTATTTTAGGATCTCAGGGACGGCTCAGGTTGCAGACCTATAAGCTTTTAGTGCTCCTAAAGAGGTCTGATCCAGTACTATGTGTGATTGCTGGCCCCCTCATCTGATCTCTGTAAGTTGTTGACCTTGGTTTAGGACAGAGCAATATAATAGAATGCTGCTAGACTCATCCCCTACCAGCTGGGGATGGAAAACTCCACTGGTTCGGAACTAGAGGCTTTTTTTTTTTGTTCTGAGATTTTTACCCTGGATATCTCTCTGTAGGCTTCAGACTGGGTTAGAAGTTGCAAATGAGATCCCACTCTATTCCTGGGGTGTGAGCCACATTGCTGCTTCTTGCTTCTAAACTTGGCTAGACTCGGTGATGACTGTATCCTGAAACTCCATCCCTAGGCACAGGTCCCTTTCTTAGTCTACTGTGGATCTGTTATCCAGAATTGGGTAGTAAGTGAAAGAGTTACCATTTGACATCTGCTTCTGTACCCTGCGTGTGGTGCCCTAGAAAGTATAGGTCTGGGACTCCTTCTTATTCTGGTGTACAGCCTTTCCCTGGGCTTGAGTGCTCCCTATGTCTTATTCCTTGTCAGACCATTTCCTCAAGTTTCACAGACATCTGTCTGCCTCCCTATGGCAGTTTTTCTGGAAAAATGACTTATGAATTTTTCTTGGGTTTCCCCACAAGAATTTAATTTAGTACATTTATAGAACTGTTTGGAGGAGGGTTTTTTTTTTTTTTTTTGGTGGGAGGAGAGCAATCTAAGTTGTACTTTAGCATCTTTGAGTGAGCATGTTTAGCTCACAGGTGCATCTACCCTAAGACAATTATTTCAGTTCCTAGAGGAAGGAGAGTGTATATAGTCAATCCTTATAGTCAGTTCTATCCTGCTTTATGCTAGTCTATCTTTTCAAAGTCTAAGAGATAGCACAGATACTTATTATGAGAATTGCAATATAAGATGCTAAATTAACTATAGCAAAGGGAAAATATGGTAAATGCTATGTTCAGTCATGTCTGACTCTTCAGGACCTCATCTACAATTTTCTTGGAAAAGATACTGGAGTGGTTTGCAATTTCCTTTTCTAGTTCATTTTACAGAAGAGAAAACTGAAGCAAACAGGGCAAAGTAACTTGCTCAGGGTCTCATAGCTTGTCAGTGTTTGAGGCTGGATTTGAACTCAGGAAGGTGAATCTTCCTGATTCCAAGTCCAGTGTTCTATCATTGTTCTGCCCATCTAACCCAAATACTATGAGAGATACAAAAACATTGCACTGGGGGTTCAGTGGTGTTGCAGATAATTCCATAGCTTATGTCCTATTTTTTTTAAAATTTATTTATTTTAAGTTTTCAACATTCATTTCACAAAATTTTGAGTTCCAAATTTTTCCCCCATCTCTCCCCTCCCCCTACCCAAGGTGCTGAACATTCTAATTACCCCTACCACCAATCTGCCCTTCCTTCTAACATCCCTTCTTTCCCATATCCCCATCTTCTCTTTTGTCCTGTAGGGCAAAATAAATTTCTATACCCCATTATCTGTATTTCTTGTTTCCCAGTTGTATGCACGAACAATACCCAACAGTTGTTCCTAAAACTTTGAGTTCCAACTTCTCCTCCTTCCTCCCTCCCCACCCATCCCCATTGGGAAGACAAACAACTCAATATAGGCTATATATGTGTAGTTTTGCAAATGACTTCCATAATAGTCATGTTGTGTAAGACTAACTATATTTCCCTCCATCCTATCCTGCCCCCCATTTCTTCTATTCTCTCTTTTGACCTTGTCCTTCCCCAAGAATGTTTACTTCTAATTGCTCCCTCCTCCCATTGCCCTCCCTTCCATCATCCCCTCCATCCTGCTTATCCCTTTCTCCCCAACTTTCCTGTATTGTAAGATAGGTTTTCATACCAAAATGAGTGTGCATTTTATTCCTTCCTTGAGTCAAATATGATGAGAGTAAGCTTCATGTTTTCCCTCTCACCTTCACCCCTTTTTCCCTCCATTTCCCTACTTGCCTCTTTTATGAGAGATAATTTGCCCCATTCCATTTCTTCCTTTCTCCTCCTAATATATTCCTCCCATAATTTCATTTTTTTGGATATGATCCCTTCTTATTCAACTCACCCTGTGCTGTGTGTGTGTGTATGTGTGTGTGTGTGTGTGTGTGTATAATGCCACCAACTACCCAGATACTGAAAAAAATTTCAAGAATTACAAATACTGTCTTTCCATGTTGGAATGTAAATAGTTCAGCTTTAGTAAGTCTCTTATGATTTCCCTTTCCTGTTTTCCTTTTCATGCTTCTGTTGATTCTTGTGTTTGAAAGTCAAATTTTCTTTTCAGCTCTGGTCTTTTCATCAAGAATACTTGAAAGTCCTCTATTTCATTGAAAGACCATTTTTTCCCCTTAAGTATTATACTCAGTTTTGCTGGGTAGGTGATTCTTGGCTTTAATTCTAGTTCTTTTGACTTCTGGAATATCATATTCTATGCCCTTCGATCCCTTAATGTAGAAGCTGCTAGATCTTGTATTATTCTGATTGTATTTCCACATTACTTGAATTGTTTCTTTCTAGCTGCTTGCAATATTTTCTCCTTGACCTGGTAACTCTGGAATTTGGCTACACTGTTCCTAGGAGTTTCTCTTTTTGGATCTCTTTCAGGAGATGATAGGTAGATTCTTTCCATATTTATTTTGCCTCTGGTTCTAGAATATCAGGGCAGTTTTCCTTGATAATTTCATGAAAGATGATGTCTAGGCTCTTTTTTTGGTCATGGCTTTCAGGTAGTCCCAAAATTTTTAAATTGTCTCTCCTGGATCTATTTTCCAGGTCAGTTGTTTTTCCAATGAGATATTTCACATTATTTTCCATTTTTTTATTCTTTTGGTTTTATGTAAAGTCATTAGCCTTCATCTGTTCCATTCTAATTTTTAAAGAACTATTTTCTTCAGTGAGCTTTTGAACCTCCTTTTCCATTTGACTAATTCTGCTTTTTAAAGCATCCTTCTTCTCATTGACTTTTTGAACTTCTTTTGCCAATTAAGTTAGCCTATTTTTCAAGGTGTTACTTTCTTCGGCATTTTTTGGGATCTCCTTTAGCAAGTTGTTGACTCACTTTTCATGATTTTCTCGCATCTCTTTCATTTCTCTTCCCAATTTTTCCTTCACCTCTCTTACTTGATTTTCAAAATCCTTTTTGAGCTTTTCCGTGGCCTGAGACCACTGAATATTTATTTTGGATGTTTGGGATACAGAAGTCTTGACTTTTATGTTTTTCCTGATGGTAAGCATTGTTCTTCCTCATCTGAAAGGATGAGAGAAGATATCTGTTCACCAAGAAAGTAACCTTCTATGGTCTTATTTTTTTCCCTTTTTTGGGCATTGTCTCAACCAGTTACTTTACTTTTGAGTTCTTTGTCCAGAGAGGGTATACTCTGGGGATTTGTAAGATCTCAGTTCCTCCAAGCATGTACATTGGTCTGGGAGCAACCAGAAACTTTTGTGCCCAGAATCTGTGAGTGTAGAGTTTCCTCTCCACAACCACTTGGCCTTCAGTTCCACCAAGCCAGTACTGGGGGCTGAAATTCAGATAAGCTGCTCACTTCCCCCAGGGGCTTTTGGCAGGGGGCAGGGCAGCCATTCAGTGTGAGATAAAAATCAGCTGCTCTATTCCTCCAGGAGCATCAGGTGAGGCCAGAGCTGCAACTCTGGGCTGAGGTAAGGATCAGCTGCTCAGTGTCCACAGGGTTTTACAATCCAACAATGGATGCAGTCTGCTGTGGAGGCTGCTGTGGGAACTGAACTGCCACCACTGCCTGAGGCCAGAGCTATGGGAAGACCTTGCACCCTTCTCAGCCAGCTGAAAAAAACCCTCTCACTGACCTTTGGCACCTGGGGGTTGAGGAAATCTGCAATCCACCGCTACTGTTGCTGGGGATTCTTCCCCTGAGGCCTGCTTGGTCTGCCTCTGGCTCCATGCTGCATGGCCAAGGCTGGGCTGTGCTGTGCTCCATCTCCCATGCAACAGACCTTTCCTGTTGGCCTTTCAGGTTACCCTGGGCTGGAAATCCCCTCCACTCTTTTGTTTTGTGGCTTCTGCTACTCTAGAATTTGTTGAGAGTCTTTCTTTACAGGTATTTTATGGGCTGTGGGGGAAGAACTAGAGTATGTGCATCTTTCTACTCCACTATCTTGGCTCTGCCCCCAGCTTATATCCTATTGATTGACAGTAGATCAAAGGTGCTATCCATTTTTGGGTGAGTGATGCCCTTTCTCCTTGTCCTTCAACAAAATTCCCTTCCTGCTAGGTATGCAGAACTATACCTTGGAATTCTTTTATTTGGGGAAAAAATGACTGATTAGGATAAGGGGGGCATGATGATGTCTCAGAGGACAATCTACCCCATGGGTGTGGCTGTACTAGAGAGGGGCTAACCCATCTATTGGAGAAACTGACCTATACCCATGCAGGATTAGAGGAAAATGGACCTCAAGGTGTCATGGTAGTGGGATCCTAGGAGTGGCAACCTGGGGCCAGTTAAAGGAGTGAAACTATGCAGTGTAGGCTAAAAAGAGGACTGTGAGGGGAAGGACTGTACAAAGATTACCATAGTCTTAGAGCTGGAAGGCCGCTAGATATGTTTTAATCCAACTTCCTCATCTTTAAGATGGGGAAGCTAAAACTCAGAGAGGCTAATGGACTTGCCTAAGATTACATAGTGAGTGGCAGAGCCAGGATTTGAATTAATATTCTTTGACCCCAAACTTGGTGCTCTTCCCACTGTACTACTGCTGCTTCCCACACAGACAGTTGATTCAGAAATGACTCCTACATTTCCCATCTGTTGAAATATAATCTATTTCATTTGAAAAAAAAAATAACTCTAAAGGAGCATGACTGTCTTGAGGAAGGAAGCATACCCTACTCTTCTTTCTCTTCCTTATCTATCTACTCACCAAATGTCACTAATTCATATTTTGGGTGATTGGTTGACTACAACAAGATTTCATAGTGTCATGATGGGGTTTGGTTAAAATGTATTACTAACAATATTGATAATTGATTTTGGTGGGGCAGTATTATGTATGTTATACCTATACCATGTACAGGGAAGATAAAAGTTATTCAAATAACAATACTATAATATAAAAAAAAGCTATCCCTTACACAGTGCCTTGTACACAGTGCTTTGTGCACAGCATAAGCACTTGCATAATTAAGTAAACAACAGTTTAATACTTATATAGTGCTTTAAGGTTTGCAAGGCATTTTACAAATACTGATGTCATCCTCAAAAACTTCAGGAGATAGATGCTGTTATCATCTCCATTTCACAGATGAAGAAACTGAGGCAGATTGAAGCTACACTATTTACTCAGGGTCATGCAACAAGTGAGTGTCTGAATTAGGATTTGATTTTAGGTATTCCTAACATTAGTTCCTGCATTCTATCCACTGTGCCACCAGCTGCTTCTTGATATATATTTGTTGAATTGAAACAGTCTGAGTACTATATGGAATTTGAAAAGAGAAAAATGACTTTTAGCTGAGGGAAAGGCAGGGTCAGGGAAGGTTTCATAACACACCCACAGGTGGCACCTATAGAAAGTTCATCACCAGGAGTTCCTTATACATACAATATAAAATATGCATGCATGTATGTATGCATATGTTTAACACATATATACATAGTTATATGCATATGTACCATATATGTGTCTACATATGCATATGTATGTCTCACAAATCTTACCTCTATCCCCTGTGACTTTCGTTGCATGCTATTGACTCCAACTCAACAAAGATACAGATCTTTGTATTTAACTTTATACCCTTCTCAATTCCTGGCGCAATGCCTCCTCATTTATGGTAATATTAAGTCTTCCCTCAAGTTGTATTAAATTGAATTCATATCACAAAAACAACCAACACTTACACATATAAAGATTTACGGTTCACAAAGCACTTTGGTTTGTAAATATCTTATCTGATCCTTATAAATGGTTGTATGAGGTACATTCAAAATATTTTATCTTCTATATTTTATAAATGATTTAGTTATTTCTGAATTATGAATTATTTCAATATTTTATTTTCTATGTTTTATAAATGAAGAAACTGAGACTCAGATGGCTTAAATGGCCTGACCTGGGCCCTGAAGAAAGGGAAATATTATCCTTTGGGGTGAGCAATAGAGTTGGAGTGCAAAGCCTAGCTTTAATATTTGTATGAACTTGGATAAATTATGTAAACATTTAGAGCTTCAGCTTCTTCCTCTTCCTCACTTATACAATTTAACTTAATTCAACAAACACTTATTAAGCCTATACTACATTCAAGGAACAAGTTGCTGAGTGGTACCTTCACTGAGTTTCTATTCTGCTATTTGGACACTAAAGGTCTTTTCCAGTTCTAACTCTTATTTGGAGGCTGAGAAAGGGGGAATACCTTCAAGGTATGCAGGGGTGGGGAACCTTTGGCCTCGTGGCCACATGGAGCCTCTAAGTCCCTAGGTGCAGCCCTTTGACTGAATTAAACTTCACAGAGCAAATTCCCTTAATAAAAGAATTTGTTCTATAAAACTTGAACTCGGTCTAAAGGCTCTGTCCTTTTACAGAATAAATCCTTTTATCAAGGGGATTTGTTCTGTGAGGTTTGGATTCAGTCAAAGGGCTAGTCAAAGGGCTACACCCAGGACCTATAGGGCTATATAAAGTCTCTAGGCCCACAGGTTTCCCAACCCTGGGTAAGGGAACTGTGTAGGCAAAGGTGAGGAGGAAGAAGAAGGTAATATGAGAAAGGGAGATTGAAAATAGTTCAACGTGAAGTGAAGGAAATATGAATAGACACAAGACTTTAAAAATAGGTTGGAAGCATATTTTGTAAAAGGCTTTGAATGCCAATCTAATAGTTTGTAGTTTTATTCAGTAGGCAATGGGGAGGTCTTGATGTTTCTTTGGATTGTCACATGAAGAAACCAGTGCTCTACCCCTTGATATATTCAATCAAGTTGAGTTTAATTGAATAATTTTTGCTGGTTCTTCCATACCATATGTTTGTTCTCACATCCCCCTCTCAGGCTTGCTGGATCATAGCAGCAACCTCCCACTGCAGACTCACTCACTGTTTCTAAAAGCTTTAGCTCCATAGGGAGATATGGAGGCAGTAATATGACCAGGCTTCTTTGGGTAGAATAAACAACCCCCTTCCTTGTCAAACAAACTTCTTTTCTCCTGCTCACAACCGTATGCATAGGAATGACTGTCATTAACTTGTAAATGTAAGTCTGGTTCTTTCCCTTGTACTAGAAAGTAGTTTTATATCCAGTGAAACATCCAAGAGACACTTGTTGCCTGTTGGTCAGCCATTGCTTCCTTAGCTTTGGACACCCCACAGAGGGTCCTGGGGCACGGGAGCACAAAAATAGGTTATCTCTTCAGAAGTACCTTCTAAAGTAGCCAATGATTAGTTACAATAGATGGGAACAGAGGTATGGTTAATTTAAAATAAGGTGTGATGGAAAGATCTTTTTCATTTTGTTTGAGAATCCATGAAATGTCAATTTGGTTTAACCTGGAGACTGTTATGAGATTCCAGTTCTGTTAAAGATACTTCAATATGACTTCATCAACATAGTTACTCCTTATAATCATGTAGATTGTAACCTATCTGTGCTTGTCCAACCAGTATGATATTTGTCTATTTTCTTCTATAAATTTACCACAATGAATCTAGCCAGCATACTGGGGGCCTTGTAATCTCTTAAAACTGCATGTATACTATGGAGCCTAAGGAATGCCCATCTGTCATTCCTTTCTCTTGCTTCCATGATGTGTGTGTGTGTGTGTGTTTGTATGTATATATATATATATATATATAAACTATTATTATCATAAATATAGATTTAGAATATTACAGATCATTTATTCCAAACTCTTAATTTTACAGATAAGGAAACTGAGGCAAAGAGAGGTTAAGTAGCTTGCCTAAGGTTACACAGATATTTGAGATTTTAGCCCATGTCATCTGAGTTTACAGCCAGCACTATTTCCATTATACCATCCTCTGCCTTGTCATATATACTCTGTGTATGCATGTGTATATTATGTATAAAGGTAAAATTCTGATTTGAATCTATTTTTTTTGGGGGGTAGGAATCTTTGGGTTTGGAATTTATGGGGAAAATTATTACTTGGTCTTTTGTCTTGTAGTTTAATATGGTGGGAAATGTCCTCCTTTGACTCAATACTGGGCATATACTCCAGGGAAATCAGATGCAAAAAGAAAGTTTCCATGTGCCCTAAAACATTGATAGAAGCACTTTGTGGAGAGTTAAAAATTGAAAATAAAGTATATGCACATCTACTGGGGAATGACTAAACATACTGTGGTACATAGAGGTAATGGAACTTTATCGTAGAGTAAGAAATGAGAACTATGAGGAATTCAAGATTGATGCAGAGTAAGATAAACAGACCTAATGAGCAATGTACACAAGTACAATAATGCAAATAAAAACCAACATAAAATGGCAACCAAATTAAAAATAAATGCAATGATCAGTACTGATTCCAAAGGTCAGATTACTACAAAAGTCACATGTATCAGACACTGATAGAATTGTTGTATTGTTTGGTTTTTCATTTTTCATTATTCCTAATAACTTTTTGTTGCCACAAAGGAAGGTTATGGATTATATAGAGGGGAAAGTATATAGAAAAATCATGTTAATATTAAAAAACATAAAAAATAAAGTTACATATCCTGGGGTCTGGGGATGCCCTCTCCCACTAAGGAGTACCTAATTCTGATTCACAAATCAAGACATCACCCTCATGATGTCATCCGCTCTTCTTCCAGTATGAAGGACAAACAACGAACGACAATTTTGAATTTGTACAGGCTGTATTCAATACCTGGTTTATAAAGAAAGAGGTCAGACTCTTTATCATTTTCTTCAGCTCTTTATAGTCACACATTGGAACCCTGAGGAAAATTACTTAAAACTTAGATTTGGCTAAAAGCTAGCGTCTTTCTAAAAGGTATCAGCAGGTGCTCAATGTAAAATGTAAATCAGGTATAGGATAGCTATTTATTACTTCCATGTGAAAGAAATGATTAAAGTAAAAAGGATTCATAAGTGTATATTTACAAAAACTTAAAACATAAAAAAGTAACACATAATTCGTTTCCAGGAGGTTGTCAACAAGCATGCCCTACATTCTAGAAAGTCTCAGTGTCACTATGCTGACAGCTCATGATGAGGAAACTTTCCTGATCGAATAGCTTGTTCCTTTCAAAGAGATTTAATGTTAGGGATTTGATTTACCTGGGCAAATGATCTGTTAGTAGAGGAGATGTCAGAACTAGAAATAAAAATTTTGGAATCTTTTGCTTGGAGGTGATAATTAATGCTATAGGAGTGGTTACCATCAATCAAAGCAGAGAATGTAGAATTGAGAAGAGGGCTGAAGTTAGAGCCTTGTGGGGATACCCACAGTTAGGGGATGAGAAGTCAGTGAAGCAGTAGAGACAGAGAATGAATGGTCCAATGGGATGGAGGAAGCAAATTAGCAGAGAGGAGTCAGGGAAGGCAAGTAAAAACATTGTTTGGAAGAGTATCTGCAGAAAGATTAAGATAAAGATTAAGAAAAAGTCATTGTCAAGCATATAACAGATTATTGGTGACCTTTGATAAGAGTCTTAGTGGTGCAGTAGGGAAGGAAACCATATTATAAGAGATTGAGAAGAGAGTGAGTTCTGAGGAAGTAAAGGCAGTAAACATAGACTGTTTCACCCTTTGTCCTCAATACTCCTTATCTTGACTGTTCTGCTTAATTTATCTTTCCCTTTCATTTCATCTTATCTCATTTTGAGCAGCTTCTTCTTTTTATATTAGTTGAATATACTTATTGATGTTGGAATGTTCAACCCAGTACGGTAGTTCACAACATGACAGTTTGTGATATCTTAACTTTTCCCTATAATGGTGAGGGTGATGATGACAGTTATGAGATAGAGGATGATTTATTCATTCATTCAAGAAACACTTATTAAGCATCTACTATTTGCAAGGAATTGGGTTATATGCTGGTAGATTAGGAAAATAAACAGGAGTCCTCTTTAATTCATCTTCCACACAGCTTAAAACATGAATCTGACCATGTCAGTCTCCTACTAACATTTTTTCTTTGGCTCTATATTTTCTGTAGTATAAAACATATAGTCTTCAATCTGACTTTCATAGCTTTTCATATCCTGGCTTCCACTTACTTTTCCAGCCTTATTTAATATGATTTCCCTTCATGAAGTCTCCATTTCAGTCAAAGAGCTTGCTAGTTATTTTCTACATAGGACATTTCATTTCCTGTTTCCCTGCCTAATTCTTCATTTCTGCCTTGTAGAATCCCTATCTTCTTTCTAAACCCTGTATAAGTTTCACAGGACCTTTCCTAATCCTTTTCTACTTCCTGACATTATCATGGATTACTTTGCACAGACTTTATCTGTTGTCTTGTATTACCCTTCCCCCACCCTCGCCCCTTTTTCTTCCACTCTCCCTCTCCTTTTGCCTCTCCCTCAACTGGAAGTCCTTGAGGCCAGGGGTACTACTATTACTACTACTACTACTACTACTACTACTACTACTACTACTACTACTACTACTACTTCCTTTTTCTTCTTTCTCTTCCTCCTTCTTATTTCTCTTCCTTCTTCCTCCTTCTCCTCCTTTTCCTTCTTCCTCTTTCTCCTCCTCCTTCTTCTTCATCCTCCTCCTCTTCCTCCTAGCCTAGCACATTGCATCATTGTTCCTGAATGAATATCTATTAAATTGAATTGAAAAACAACCCCAGTTCATCAAGGAATTTAGATTGATTGAGGATGATAATGAAAGTTGTACAATACATAAAAGTTACAGTAGTGATGAGAACAGTAGAGGTGAATCACCTAATCTCAGTCTTGATAGTGCTCTCAGATGTTATCTAGTGCAAATATGAACTGGAAAGAGCAATGGAAAAAGGCACAAAATGGGATAGAGAGCACCGTCTATGAGGTAAAGCAAACAGGGGAGTTTGGTTGAAGTTCCATGGAGTCCACAGAATAAACAGAGGAATTAATACATAAGAAGGGCAGAAAGATAGGATGGGAAAAAATTTGTAAAGAACTTTTAAGTGACTAATAGAGGTGTTTGTATTTGATTAGAGAAATAGTAGGGAGTAGGTAGGGTTTATACACTGATGGAAGACCAGGGTTAAAGTGTACTGGCTGCATGACCCCTGAGTACTGGCTTGGTTCTCCAGGCATCCCTGTAAGACTCCAAATTGTAGAGCTGGTGCCAATCAGTATTAGTTTAGGCAGTTTCCTCAATGGGCATTCCCTATAAAAAAACAACAACGAAATACTACCAAGGACCATTCCCTAGTAGGTAAATAGACAAAAGATATAAGCAAATATTTCTGAAAAGAATTACGAATTGTTAACAAAATTATGAAAAATTTGCTCTAAATCACGAATAGTAAGAGAAATAAGAACCAAAGTAACTGAGATTTCACCTGACTTTCAACCAAAAGGCAAAGATGTTAATGTAGAAGGGACAATGAATGACATGCACACTAATACATATTTTGTGGAGCTACGAGTTGGTTCAGTTATTCTGGATAGCAATTTGGAATTACACTAAAAAGAAGTAACTAAAATGTTCATATACTTCGACCTCCAGATTGCACTGCTGAGCATATAGTCCAAGGAAGCAGACGCAAAGAAAGGTCTCATATACACCAAAATATTTGTAACAGCAATTTTTTCTTGTGATAGCGAAGAACTGGGAAAAAGCAGATTGTCTTCAGTTGAGAAGACAAAAATATAAACAAATTATTGAACAAAAATGTAGTGGATATAAGGTATAGTAAAGAATTACAAATGTGAGGAATTCAGAGAAGCATGGGAAACCATATGAACTGATGCAGAGGGAATTAAGCACAACTGGGAGAAAATAGGACTACAACAAGGTAAATGGAAAGAAAAATAAAACCATTAAATGCTGCTTTTAAAAAAAGAACACTGAACTTAGAATTGAGTCCTTTGTTCCAGTCCTTCCTTCACCCTTTCAGCTGAGGATCTTGTCCTATACATCACTGAAAAAAACTGAGGGCATTCAACAAGAGGGTTCTCTTGTCCCCTCCTTATCTTATGTTCCTTTCACAAAGGAATTCTCAACTTTTCTGTATATTAGTTTCCTTTGGCAATCTGTTAAGCCCTATGGACTTCTCATAAGTATGTTCTAAAATACATAAAATAAGTTAGGATTACAGAGGTAATCACTTACATTGAAATAGTTATATATGCACATACACAGACACAGAGTTCAGAGCCCAGATTAAGAAAGCTTGCTCTAACATTATCCTCCACTTTTTTCTCTTTCATTGGAATCTGTGAAGAGGTCTCCTTGTCTTCTTCAACAGATTGCCTTCACTGTCATTCTCTTTCTCTCTCCCTCTCTCTCCTCTCTCTCTCCACCTCTCTGCCCCCTCTCTCTCCCTTTCTTTCTCTCTCCCCCGCCTCCGTCTCCCTCTCTCTCTTTCCCCCCTCTCTTGTCCTTCTCTCTCTCTCTGTGTGTCTCATATTCAGTCTCTGTATTTACTGATTTCATTCCTGCACCTTGCAAATATGTCTATGACTCCCCCATTCTTAAAAAAAAAAAAATCAAACAAACCCTCACTGGGTTCTACCATCCCTGGTATCTACCATCCTATATCTCTTCTCCCCTTCTCAGCTAAATAATTGGAAGAATTCATCTATACTTGGTACTTCACTTTTTTCTAAACTCGTTGCAATCTAGTTTCAGACCTCATCATTCAAAAGGCATTGTTCTCTCCAAAACTGTCAAGGATCTCTTAATTGCCAAATCTAACCGTCTTTTCTCAGTCTTCATCCTTGAGTTCTCTCCAGCATTTGACACTGTTGCTTGACTTTACTCTGGATACTTTGAAGTCTCTGAGGACACTTTAAATTCTGGGTTTTTGTGAGCGCTCTCTTTTGGGTCTCCGTCCACCTGCCTCAACGCTCATCGGTGTCCTTCCCTGACCCTTCACTTATTTCATACTGTGCGGTGGGCACCAGGGCTCTGTTTAACTCCCCCTCCCCAATTTCTCTGTCTCCTCTCACTCGGTGACCTCACCAGCTCCCGCGGGCTCAGTTATCATACCTCTCGCCAAGGACCCCAAGGTCTATACATTGGATCAGTTCTGATCTCTCTCTCATTCCCCAGGTTGCACCACCAGCTGCTTACTGGACATTTTGAACTGGACGTCCCCTCACTTATAGCTGCCGAATTTTGTAATTTCTCCACAACATCTCCTGAGCGTGTTCCCTTAAATCTGTTCCCAAGGGTCTGGACCCGATGACCTTTAGGGTCTCTTCCAGTCCTACAAGTCCCTGATTTTGTGACTTTCTGACACATTCTGGTTACGAAAAAAGCAAAAAGGAAAGGAACAAAGGAGCAACGTGGCTGCCCAGCACCTGCCCCTCACTCAGAGCACAGCCGGCCACTCTCGATCACCAGGCAATGTTTGTGAGAGGAGGGGGAGGGGTGGCAGGAGCGCGGCAGGGGGACTGGGAGGGGGAGGGGGCAGAGGAGAGGGCGGGGACGGCGCCGGAACCCAAATCCCGCGGTACCCGCGGCGCCGCCGGGGCCGGGTCCCAGAGAACGCTGCTCCCGGAGCCGAGGCTGCGCGGCGCCGAGGGGGCGGCAGGGGGCGCAGGCGGGAGGTCGGCGGGCTCCCTCCTCCCTCCCCCGAGGAGGCGGGGAGCGCGCGCGGAGGAGCCGGAGCGGAGGCTGGACGGGTCGGTCCGGCAGGAGTCCGGGCCGGGGTCATGGGAGGTGAGGGAGAGGCGCGGGCCCGGGCGGGCACGGGGGCTCGGGACGGGGAGACGGGGACAGGGGCGGGGCGGCGGGGCTTGGGGCGCCGGCCCCAGGGCTCCCCGTCTCCTCCCTCTTCAGTTTGGGGGCGCAGCGCGAGGTGGGGGGGAGTGGGAGGGAGGGAAGGGGGCGGGGCGAGCGCAGGGGAGAGGGGCGAGGGGGAGCAGCTGGGGGAGAGGGCACGGGGGGAGAAGCGGGGCTGGGAGCGGGAGGAGGGGAGCAGCTGGCGAGAGGCGAGGAACGGGGTGGGGGGTAAGCCACATTCTTCACCCCTTCCCCGTTCTCTGCCCCTCCTCATTGTCTCTCCCCCTCCTCATTGTCTCTGCCCCTCCTCATTGTCTCTCCCCCTCCTCATTGTCTCTCCCCCCTTATTTCTCCTCCCCATTCTTTCTCCCCCTCCCCATTCTTTCTCCCCCTCCCCATTCTTTCTCCCTCCACTCCATTTTCCCTCTTTGCCCTTTTCTCTCTTCCTGTACTCTTTCCCTTCTCTTCTCCCTCCGTCCCCATTCTCTGTCCTTCGTTCTCTTTCCCCTTCCCCGTTTTCTCCCTTCTTTCCATTTTTCTCTGCCTTTTCGCTCTCCTCACTGTGCTTTTCCCCTTCCTCCTCATTCACTCTCCTTCGGTCTCTCCCCTGTCCATTCTCTCTCTCTTTCGCGGTTCCCTCTTCCTCCTCTACATCCTCCCCCCTCCTCATTCTCCTCCCCACCCTCCATTCCCCCTTCCTGCTGCAGGTGGTAGAGCGAGCTTGTCCCCTCAGTTCTGAGAGGGAGGATGGTTTCTTGGGAGCAGTTGTTCCAAGCCCTCACACCCCGCAGTCTGCTGCCCCTTATTACCAAATCTTCGCATCCTTCTCTAACCCCCTGCAGTAGCTCCTCTTCCTGCCCCTCCCCCACTTAAAGTCCCCCTTTCCAACCCTTTCTCTCCATCCCTTCTTCCTTCTCTTTCCTTTCAAAACCACAAACCGCTTCACTTTTTTTACTCTTGTTCCTTCACCCGAAGAACACCCCAGCTTTTTTCCCTTGCCTTCTGTGTCCTGCCAAACTCTACCATAGCGCACACTTGCTCTCTTCTCACTCCAGTTTCATTCCCCCTTCTTTTCCTTGCCCCAACATAAATCATGGGCGTTATTTTTGCAATTACTTTTTCACGCTCCCTGGAAAATCAAGAATCTGTTCTTTAGGTAAGCAGGTGGGTGGGAATAGCTTATCTCTTACATTGTGATGTTTTTCTGTTGGTTGTTGTATGTTTTTTTGGTGGGGGGATAGCTGTGTTTTTTCTTTTTAACTGTAAACTAATCGATGAGGTAACATTGACAGTGCTGGGGGACAAACTGGTTAAAGTGGAGAACTAATGTGTAGAGTGTGGGGTTTCATTTTTTTCTAACTTTGTGTTTTGGTGTTTGGGTTTAAATACTGTGGTAGTTCTTTTGTCAGTGATTTTCTTTGAACAAGTGTATGTAGTCAGGAAACTCGGATTCCCTTATGATATAATTTCTTAAGTATACTGAAGCCCTGAGGTGATCTTATATGTATTGATGGTTTTGAGTTATTGGTAATGGAGGAGAATTTAGAGCCATTATTTCTTTTTTTTCTATTTTATTCACTATTTCCCAGTATTCTGAAGATAAAGGTTAATTTCTGACTGGCTCTTTGAGTAAAAGGAATGCATTATTGCAAATATTAAGTAAAACCAAAGGAAAAAAGTCAGCAGGAGGGCATGGGATGGGGAGAAGAGAATTTAGGCATGTTAAAACTCCCAGAATGACCAAAGAATGGTCATGGGTGTACCAGATTTCCCCAGAATCTAACTTATTTTTATAATAAGCGTGAATATATGATTACAGTATAAGTCCATCATTAGAATATTAATGAGATAATAGCTGCACTTGTTTTGGCAATAGATCGTTCTTGTTCAATGATATTGTTATTCTTCAGTCGTTTTAGTCGTGTCTGACTGACTCCATGTAAGATTTTCTTGGCGAAAAGACTGGAGTGGTTTGCTGTTTCCTTCATTGTATAGATGAGGAAACTGAGGCAAATGGGGTTAAGTGACTTGCACAGAGTCACACAACTAGTAAGTATCTGAGGCCAGAATTGTACATAGGAAGATGAATTCATGCAGATGAGTCTTCTTGATTCCAGGCTTTGTACTCTATCCATTGAGCCTACCTGCCCTGTGTTCAGTGATAATGCCCAATTTTTTAAATTTGTGAGAACCACTATATATTTTAGGAAGATAAAAAGCAAAATCTCTCCCTAGTAGAGAACATCTTAATTTCTTAATTGTGACAGCTGTTTGAGAGTACAAAAGCCATCTCATAAATACACTTTTGTCAGAGTTTTTGGGGAGGAAGACTTGTATTCTGGGTTAAATTGAACAGTAATGGTTTATCTTGGAAGGAGACTCAGTCAACCAAGTAGTAAATTTTTATTGTCTGCCCTGTGCCATGTACTGTGCTAAGCCCTGGGGATAACAAAAAGCCAAGAGGCGTTTCTAGCCCTCAGGGAGCTCACAAGCCAATTGGGAGGCACCAAAGAGAAGGTAGCATTTTAATTAGGACTTAAAGGAGTCCAGGGAAGCCAGTAGGCAACAGTGAAGAGGGAGAGCATTCCAGGCATTGGGAACAGCTAGAGAAAATGCCTGGAGCTGAGAGATGGAGTGATTGTTGGCAGAACCTTAAGGATGCTGGTATCATTGCATCAAAGTGCATGTGTTCATCCTTTGTTGCCCAAGAAGACCATGCCATCAGAGAAATGATGACATGACTTGCACTTGACTTTGTTTTGAGTGAGGGAGGGCTGTGCAGGTCACCAGCCTCACTTCTCCTCCAGAGCCATCTGAATCCAGTGACCAGATATTCCTCAGGATGACTGGAGATGACCCAGGATGAGGCAATTGGGGTTAATTGTCCAAGGTCACGTAGCTGGTGAGTGTCAGGTGTCTGAGGTGAGATTTGAACTCTGGTCCTCCTGACTCCTGCACTGGTGCTCTATCCACTGTACCACCTAGTTGCCCCTTGCAACAAAGTAAGTGGATAGGAAAGGTAGAAGGGGACCAGGTTATGAAGGGCTTTAAACACTAAACACAAAACTTTGTGTTTGATCTTCGAGGTGACAGGAAGCCAAGGGAGTTTCTTGAGTAGGGAGCCAGAGTGACAGTTGAATATGTATTTTAGGAAAATCACTTTAGTGGCTGATTGGAGTGAGGAGAGACCTGAGGCAAGGAGACCTATCAGCAAACTTTGAGTAGGCCAGATGTAAAGTGAAGAGGCCCAGTGCTGGTGTGGTGAAATGTCCTGGGAGAGAAGGGGGTGTGTCAGAGAGCTGTTGCAAAGGTGAGATCAACAGGTCTTGTCAACAGATTGGATATGTATGATGAGAAATAGTGAGGAATGGAGGAGGATTCCTAGGTTTTGAGAGACTGAGAGGTTGATGTTGCCCTTGACAGTAATAGGGAAAGGGTTTAGGGGGAGAGAGAATGAGCTCAATTTCAGACATATTTACTTTAAGATATCTACTGGACATCCAGTTCAAGATGTCTGAAAGGCATTTATGCCCTCTAGGGGCATAATTCATTCAACAGAGATTTATTAAGTTTTTATCATGTGCAAGGCATTATGCTCTGTACTGGGCATACAGAGTCCTTTTTCTCTTGTTTACATTCCATGAGAGGATGCTACATGTACTTTAATTTTATAGTACAAGGCAAATTGTAGAGAACAGGGCCAGTTGTGGTGAATAGGGAAGGTTTCACAAAAGAAGTGGCACCTGAATTGTATCTTGAAGGGAGAAAAGGATTATGAGAGGCAAAAATGAGGAAGGAATGCATTCTCAAAGGGACACTTTATGTGACTCCCAAGAATCTGAATGTGGGGGCTATTATTATTTCTATTTTATAGATGAGGAAGCTGAGACAGAGGTTAAGTGACTTATCCAGGGTCACACAGCTAAGTGTTTGAGATTGGACTTGAATTTAGGTCTTCCTGACTCCAGGTCCTGTGCTCTATCCACTGTACCACCCAGTTGCCACAATTCAAGCTGTAGGCAATAGGAAGTCATAGGGAAATGACATGTCAGACCTGTTTCATATAAACATTACTCTGGCAGTTGTGTGGAGCATTGATTGGCGAGGAGAGTTACTAAAAGTAGAGGAAATAACTGGGGAGGCTATTACAATAGTCTAGGCAATTTGGTGATGAAGGCTTGGATTAGACTAGTGGTCATAGTAGAAGAGGTAAATTGGAACATATTCATAGGTGGTGGGGAAATAGCAGAGAGAGGATGGGATTGATAGAGGGATTGGCCTTGTCAAGGAGAAGGGCCGTCTTTTCATCAACAGATTGAAGTAAAGAAGGAAAGAATGGGTGATGATATAGAGGGATTTTGAGGTGTGATTTTGGAGAGAAGAAAGAAGAAGAGTGGCACATAATTGCCTTCTTAGTAGTAAAACAAGAGACAACGTTTGCTGAAAGGATGCTGAGGATGTTTGTAATAACTGTTGAAGGAATGGAATAGAGAGTTGAGTGAATAAAAGTTTTGCTATACAACAGTGTGAGCCCAGTTGAGATTAGATAATCTCAGTTAGATAATCTGAAGAAGCAGAGAGGACTGGTGATTCAGGATATAGGATTGATGGAGCATAAACGGAGGTAGGGCAAGAGGACAAAGGAGTCATGAGTGGAGAACAATGTGTAGTTGAACTAGTCAGTTACAGGAGCAAGACTGCTAAGAGAGGAAAGAGAAGCCAGAGAATGGGTTGGAGACTGGAGGTTATAGCACAGAAGGAAATTTCAAAGGTTGTAGTGAGGGCAAAGAATAGATTTAGGAGCAAAGCAGAGGGGAAGATGAAAGGCCAAGAGACTCTTATGAAGGTGGCATAATTTAGGGTGATGGTAAGGTCTAGGGGGTGTGGCCATCGCTTTGAGTGCTTGAGGTAGATTGTTTTAGATCAGACTTAACATTGCATTACTGTATGAGAAGCTGTTGATAAAATTCATCTCTTGGCTGTAGCCATGTCCCTTGGAGAAAGGCGAGGTGGTTGGGAGGCCTACTGCCTCCTCTTCCTTCTGTTTGATTAACGAAGGGCTATTCTGCTTCACCTTGAAATTTGGGCTAGGTTTGGATTAAAAATGTAAGTTAGACACTGCAAGTTAAATTTTTTTTCTTTGTTACCAAACTAACTTGAGTGTCCCTCATCTTTAAGCTGTAATTGACTTGTAGCCATTGTGTGTATCCAATTACAAAAAGCTGGGGAAAGTCTGATGTATAAGAATGTTGACTACTCTTTGGTCAGAATTATATAATTCAATTTAAGAAATTTTTATTGCTTATTTTGTACAAGGCATTGTGCTAGGTGCTGGAAGGCACCTTACATAAAATCACAGGATCATAGATTTAGAGCTGAAAGAGGCCTTAGATATCATCTACTCTAGACCTCTCAGATGGAGAGATTTGTATGGTTTATAATAATTTACCTTTAATAACTCAAAATATTTTGCAAGCGAATAAAAGCACTTTCCTCATAACAGTACTATGAACTAGCCTTTTTAATAGATAAACCAAATCCTAGTCACATTGCTAGTAAATGTTAGAACCATAAATCAAATCCAGATTTTTGGAGTCCAAGATCCATGCATTTTCATCCTATAATCCGCTGTACTACTTTGTTAGCCTTCAGGATAGGAAGGCTTTGAGTAGAAAATGGATCCTCAAGGGTGGGTGAAATTTAAGTGAATATATCTGAAGAAAGGTATTCAAGGGTAGGTTGGCAGTGTGAACAACAGCACAGAATGGGTGTGTGTGTTTGTCCTTTGTTGCCCAAGAAGACCATGCCATCAGAGAAATGATGACATGACTTGCACTTGACTTTGTTTTGGGTGAGGGAGGGCTGTGCAGGTCACCAGCCTCACTTCTCCTCCAGAGCCATCTGAATCCAGTGGTCAGATATTCCTCAGGATGACTGGAGATGACCCAGAATGAGGGAATTGGGGTTAAGTGACTTGCCCCAAGGTCACACAACTAATGAGTGTCTAGTGTTTGAGGTGAGATTTTAACTCAGGTCCTCCGGACTCCTGCACTGGTGCTCTATCCACTGTACCACCTAGCTATCTGCACAGAATGGGAATGACTTAAGCAAAGGAGATACTAAGTGAAGCAACTTGAATAAAACAGAGGGTGGTTAATAAGGAGTGATGAGAATTTGATTTAGATAGGTTGAATATGAATTAGAAGTTAAAAGATCCAAAAAATAAAGAAAAATTTAAAAGTATGCTTAAATTTGCATTCACACTCCTTCAGTTCTTTCTCTGGAGGTGGATAGCATTTTTTATCCTAAATCTTTTGAAATTAATTGTCTTGTACCATTGTATTAATCAGAATAGCTAAGTCATTCATAGTTTACAATATTGCTATTACTATGTGCAGTGTTCTGGTTCTGCTTACTTGATTTGGCATCATTTGGTGAGTCTTCCCAGGTTTTTCTGAAACCATGCTGCTTGTCCATCCTTACAGCACAGTAGTTTTCCATCCCAGTCATATCCCACAACTTGTTTAGCCATCCTCCAATTGATGGACATCACTTTGATTTCCGGTTCTTAGCCACCACAAAAAGAGTTGCTATAAGTAGTTTTGTACATGTGGGTCTTTTCCTTCAGATCTAGTAGTGGTATTGCTGAATCAAAAGGTACACACAATTTTACAGTGAAGGGGGGATTTTTTACAAATCTCTTTTATGTCTACACAGAAGTGTTTGGGGATGAGGTGAGATGACCTCCACAATCCAGAGGCTATGTGTGTAAATTCAGATATCTATATAAGCATTAAATATTAATAATAAAAAGTCATTTTAGGATTTTTAGCAGGGGAACAAAATGATGAAAATAGTGCTTTAGAGGGATGACTTCCTGAGCAGTATGCAGGGTGTAGTGGAAGATAGAACACCCTAAGCAGTGGACATTAGAGTTGGGATTGAGTAATCCAGGCACAGAGGAAGTAGGTCCTTGATTACAGTGATTTATTACAGTGATTTTGGTGGGGATGAAGAGAAAGGTGAGAATGAGACAACGTGAAAGAAATGACGGGACTTGGTAGACAGATTGATAACGTGGGGGAAGTAGAAGTAAGAATTGAAGATGACACCAGAGTTTCCAGTGTGGGAGCCTGGGAGGACTGTAGTACTACCAACAGAAATAACTAACTAGTTCCCCTCTTTTAGTCCCTTGAGAAGTCTGCATGTCATTTGACTTCTGCAGAGCCAGAAATTAATCTTGAATGTGGGGAGAGGCGACAGGAAAAGTGAACAGTGAATTGGAGTCAGAATTTCATCTTTACACTTGTAGCTTATATTTCCTCACGTTTCCCTCTCTCACTTCTTCCCTGCCAGAATATATCTCTTAAATTACATTTATAAAACACACGATCCCCACTCCCTGCACTCTCTCTCCAATGGCGGCCACTGCCGGGGCTATGGCAGAGCATGAGCAGATCCTGCTCCTTGACCCGCCCATAGACCTCAAATTTAAAGGCCCCTTCACAGATGTCGTCACTACAAATCTTAAACTTCGAAATCCATCAGACAGAAAAGTATGTTTCAAAGTGAAGACAACAGTACCTTGTCAGTACTGTGTGAGGCTGAATAGTGGAATTATTGATCCAGGGCAGACTGTTTCAGTAATGCTGCAGCCTTTTGACCATGATCCGAATGAGAAGAGTGAACACAAGTTTATGGTACAGACGATTTTGCTCCATCAAACACTTTAGATATGGAGGCTGTGTGGAAAGAAGCAAAATCTGATGAATTCATGGATTCTAAATTGAGATATGTTTTTGAAAGGCCAATGAAAGTGATAAATTGATTGATATGGAGCCTAGCAAAGCTCTACCACTGAATGCATCTAAACAAGATGGACCCATGCCAAAACTGCATAGTGTTTCACTCAATGATACTGAAACAAGAAAACTGGTGGAAGAGTGTAAGACTTCAGGGAGAAATGATGAAATTATCAGAAGAAAGTGGACACCTGACTGATGAAGGTAGCACATGCGGGTAAGTCTGGATCAAGCTCAGCCATGTCTTTCAGAGAGAATGTCACCAGTCCTCTTCCTTCACTTCTTGTTGTAATTGCAGCCATTTTCATTGGATTCTTTCTATGGAAATTCATCTTGTAGAGTGAAGCATGCAGAGTGCTGTTTCCTTTTTTTTTCTTGACCAGTAAAAGATTTGTTTACCTACCATTTCAGTGGTAGTGTAGCCCATGGTGACCATTTTTTTGTGTGTACAGTGTCATAATAGACTTTGCCTTTAATGATCTTTCATGGTTAGAAAACACAATAAAAACAGACTGTTCGGCTACTGGACAAATTGTATATTATCAGATCATCAATAGCAGGTGTCAGTTGCATTCAGTCCTTTATGAAATTCATAAATAAAGAATTGTTCTTTGTGGTTTTAATAAGAGTTCAAGAATTGTTCAGAGTCTTGTAAATGTTATTTTAATATCCCTTTAAATTTTACCTTGTTGCTGTTACCTCTTGAAATATGATTTATTTAGATTGCTAATCCCACTCATTCAGGAATATGCCAAGAGGTATTCTGTGGGGAAATGGTGCCTCTTAGAGTGTAAATTTTCTCCTTTACCTTTGCTAATATCATGGCAGAATTTTTCTTATCCCTTGTGAGGCTGTTGTTGACTGAGTTTTTCATCCTTATGATCCTGTCCCATGGTATTTAACATAAAAAAATGGAACTGTTAACAGATAAAAAAACCAAAAATAAAAAACACATGATCCTCATGCAAAAGACAACTTTATAGGGAACTGTTTAGGAGTATACTTCTTAAGCAAAGCAAAGGAATTTAATGGAAATATTTTAAGAAAAAAATCTGCCCTTATTCTGTAGTTGGAGACTGTGATTTTCCTTGCTTGTCTAACTCTTGCACTCTCTGAATGTTGGTGACTTTTAGACATGAATGTGTTGAGCTGAGACAAAAAGAAGAGAAATTGGAGCATAATAGGGACAGTATAGTATAATGGACAAATATGTGTCCTTGAGCATATGAAGTGGTAAATGAAGTCAAGGAGAGACATCTAGAGAAACTTTATTTTAGGTTTGGATCTGTGATTTCATTGGTGTTGGGATACCAGAGTGAAACTGCCTGTACTTAAGCAGATGGGGCTGTTGTCTTAGAGAGCTTCCTACTGAAACATACTGAACCTAAAAAAAAAAAATGAAGTAAGTCAGATTTTACATATTGGTAGTTACTTTTCAGATGTTTAAACTTGGGTTTTTTTGGTTACAGGGTACACATAGAGTTTAGGGTGGAAAGCTAGCTACAGCTTCATAAGTTAGCTTAGCTGGATGACTTTAGTAAAGTCACTTGACTTCTCTTGGTTTCAGTTTCCTCTGTTGTAAAATTATTAGGTTGTAATAAATAATCTCTAAGGTCCCTTTCATTTTAAAAATTGTACTGTTTTATGATTTTTAAATTTCTTATGTTTCCATTATTTTGTGGAACTTGTAATAAAAACCAAACTCTGATTTTTCTTTTGGTTTTGTTTTGTGATTTCTTGGTTTCTCATAAAGTCATCCGTTCCATTCTAATTTTTAAAGAACTGTTTTCTTCAGTGAGCTTTTGGACTTCCTTTTCCATTTGACTCATTCTGCTTTTTAAAGCATTCTTCTCATTGGCTTTTTGAACCTCTTTTGCCTTTAGCCTATTATTCAAGGTGTTAATTTCTTCAGCATTTTTTTGGGTCTCCTTTAGCAAAGTGTTGACCTGCTTTTCATGCTTTTCTTGCATCTCTCTCATTTCTCTTCCCAGTTTTTCCTCCACCTCTCTAACTTGATCTTCAAAATCCTTTTTGAGCTCTTCCATGGCCTGAGCCCATTGAACATTTATTTTGGATGTTTGGGATACAGAAGCCTTGACTTCTGTGTCTTTCCCTGATGGTAAGCATTGTTCTTCCTCTTTTGAAAGGATGGGAGGAGATATCTGTTCACCAAGAAAGTAACCTTCTTTGGTCTTATTTTTTTTTCCCTTTTTTGGGCATTTTCCCAACCAGTTACTTGACTTTTGGGTCCTTTGTCAAGAGTAGGTTATACTCTGGGAATCTATGAGATCTCAGTTCCTCAAGGTGGCACAATCAAGCGTGTACTGGTCTGGAAGCAGAGAGGGATTTTTGTGCCCAGAACCTTAGCAGATACCTCTCCATAGCCACTTGGCCTCCAGTTCTACCAAGCCAGCACTGGGGGCTGATTTTCAGATAAGCAGGATGGGCAGGGCCACCATTCAGTTTGAGATAAAGACCAGCTCGGCCAGGGCCTCTACCCAGGGCTATGGGTAAGACTCAGCTCTTCAATGCCCCCAGTGGTTTTTATGTTCCAACAATGGAGGTTCTCTACGGGCTGCTGTTCAGGCTCTGGGGCTGCTGCCTGCTGCTGGAGCTATGGGAAGGCCCTTCTCCCTTCCTGGCCAGCTGATAAAACCCCGTCACTGACCTTTGACTCCTGTGGGTTGAGGGATCTGAGGCCCCGCTGCTGTGACTGGAGATTCCGTCCCTCCTCTCCTCCCAGAGTCTTGCCATGCTGCGCCACTCGGATCAGCCAAGGCTGGGCTGGGCTGGGCTTTGCGGTCAGTTGCGATGTTTCGTTGGGCCTTTCAGGTCATTGTGGCCTGGAAGTCTCCTCCACTCTGTTGTTCTCCACTTCTGCTGCTCCAAAATTTGTTGAGAGTCCCTCTCTACAGGTATTTTATGGACTGTGGGGAGGACCCTGCATAAGTGTGTCTCTCTAGTCCACCATCTTGGCTCTGCCTCCCCAAACTGGTTTTTAAATCTCCAAGTTTCCTCCTTTCCTTCACTGAGAAAAACCCTCTTACCTATGGATATACAATTGAATCCTTAATTATAGTAGCTTCTTAAGTAGTGTGTGAGTATTTTAGTTTAATGGTGTTTTAGTTGGTGTGAAGAACAGTACTTTGTTTTGTTCATCATGTTGTATCTTGGTACTGCATTACTCCCAAAAAGCAAATAACCCCCTAAATACTAGCATAGCTTATTTATTCATTCATTCATTCATTCATTCATTCATTTATTTATTTTAAATATAAATTTATTTATTTAACTTTTTACATTCATTTTCACAAAATTTTGGGTTCCAAATTTTCTCCCCATTTATCCCCTCCCCCCACCCCAATACACTGAGCATTCTAATTTCCCCTATCACCAATATGCCCTCTTTTCTATCATCTCTCCCTTCTCTTATCCCCATCTTCTCTTTTGTCCTGTAGGGCCAGGTGACTTTCTATTCCCCATTAACTCTATTTCTTGTTTCCTAGTAGCAAGAACAATACTAAATAGTTGTTCCTAAAACTTTGAGTTCCAAATTCTCCCCATCCCTCCCTCCCCACCCATTCCTTTTGGGAAGGCAGGCAATTCAATATAGGCCATATCTGTGTAGTTTTGCAAATGACTTCGATAATAGTCGTGTTGTGTAAGACTAACTGTATTTCCCTCCATCCTATCCTGCCCCCCATTGTTTCTGTTCTCTCTTTTGATCCTGTCCCTCCCCAAGAGTGTTGACTTCAAATTGCTCCCTCCTCCCATTGCCCTCCCTTCCATCATCCCCCCCACTCTGCTTATCTCCTTCTCCCCCACTTTGCTGTATTGTAAGATAGGTTTTCATACCAAAATGAGTGTGCATTTTATTCCTTCCTTTAGTCAAATGTGATGAGGGTAAACTTCATGTTTTTTTCTCAGCTCTCCTCTTTTTCCCTCCACTAAAAAGTCTCCTGCTTGCCTCTTGAATGAGATTTACCCCATTCCATTTCACCCTCTCTCCTCCCACTACATTTCTCTCTCACCATTTACCTTAATTTCTTTTAAGATATGATCCCATCCTATTCAATTCACTCTGTGCTCTCTGTCTCTGTATGTGTGTGCATGTGTGTATGTGTGTGTGCACGCACGTGTGTGTGTGTGTATGTGTGTGTGTGGTCCCACTAACTACTCAGATACTGAAAAGTTTTAAGAGTTACAAATATTGTCTTTCCATGTAGGAATGTAAACAGTTCACCTTTGGTAAGTCCCTTATGACTTCTCTTTGCTGTTTACTTTTTCATGCTTCTTCTCATTCTTGTGTTTGAAAGTCAAATTTTCTTTTCAGCTCTGGTCTTTTCATCAAGAATGCTTGAAAGTCCTCTGTTTCATTGAAAGACCATATTTTCCCCTGAAGTATTATACTCAGTTTTGCTGGGTAGGTGATTCTTGGTTTTAGTCCTAGTTCCTTTGACTTCTGGAATATCCTATTCCATACCCTTCGATCCCTTAATGTAGAAGCTGCTAGATCTTGTGTTATCCTGAGTGTATTTCCTTGATACTGGAATTGTTTCTTTCTAGCTGCTTGCAATATTTTCTCCTTGACTAGGGAACTCTGGAATTTGGCCACAATGTTCCTAGGAGTTTCTCTTTTTGGATCTCTTTCAGGCGGTGATCGATTGATTCCTTGAATACTTATTTTTCCCTCTGGTTCTAGAATATCAGGGCAGTTTTCCTTGATAATTTCATGAAAGATGATGTCTAGGCTCTTTTTTTGATCATGACTTCCAGGTAGTCCCATAATTTTTAAATTGTTTCTCCTGGATCTATTTTCCAGGTCAGTTGTTTTTCCAATGAGATAGTTCACATTCTCTTCCATTTTTTCATTCTTTTGGTTTTGTTTGATGATTTCTTGGTTTCTCAGAAAGTCATTAGCCTCCATGTGTTCCATTCTAATTTTGAAAGAACTATTTTCTTCATTGAGCTTTTGAACCTCTTTTTCCATTTGGCTAATTGTGCTTTTGAAAGCATTCTTCTCCTCATTGGCTTTTTGATCCTCTTTTGCCAATTGAATTAGCCTATTTTTCAAGGTGTTATTTTCTTCAGCAGTTTTTTGGGTCTCCTTTAGCAAGGCGTTGATCTGCTTTTCATGCTTTTCTTGCATCTCTCTCATTTCTCTTCCCAGTTTTTCCTCCACCTGTCTAACTTGATTTTCAAAATCCTCTTTGAGCTCTTCCATGGCCTGAGCCCACCAGACATCCACCTCAGATGTCTGGGATACAGAGATCCCGACCTCCACGTCTTTCCCTGATGGTAAGCATTGTTCATCGGCATCAGAAATGAAAGGCGGGGAAATCTGTTCCCCAAGAAAGTAGCTTTCTATGGTCTTATTTTTCTTCCCTTTTCTGGGCATTTTCCCAGCCAGTTCCTTGACTCCTGAGATTCCTCTCCACCCCCACCTAGATCCTCCCAGCTAATGCTTGGGGTCTGAGATTCAAATGCTGCTCCTCAGCCTCAGGACTTTCAGCAGCGGGCGCAGCTGCTATTCAGTGAGAGCTTAAGTTCTGGTGCTCAAGTGGGGGCAGGGCCATCACACAGGGCTCATTTCCCTCAGAGGGAGTTTATGCAGAGACCTTCAGTAATGGAGCGGAGCTCCTGTCTGCTCTGGGAGCCCAGGTCTGCTGCTGTCCCTGTCTTTGTAGCTGCCTCCCGAGGGGGCCCGAGTCATGGAGACACCCCGCTCCCCTCTTGGCCAGCTCAGACGTCTCTCTCACTGACCTGTAGCACCTGTGGGTAGAGGGACCTTCGTGGCCACCAGAGATTCCACCCCTGAAGCCTGCTCGGATCTTTTCCTCTCAGGGCTGCGTAGCCAGGGCAGGGGTGGGGTGGGCTCCACTGTCTGGTGCCCGACGGACCCCTGGGGACAGCTTTCCAGGGCTCTCTGGAACGGAAATCTCCTCCACTGCATTTCTGCACAGCTTACTCTGCTCCAGAATTTGTGGGGAGTTCTTTTAAGAAAATTTATGGGCTGTGGGTTCGGAGCTAGCATACGTGAGTCTTTCTACTCCGCCATCTTGGCTCATCCTAGCATAGTTTATTGAAAAGAATGCTGGACTTGAAATAAAGTTAGACTTGGGTTCATATAATCTCTTTATCACTAGTTGTTTATAGCTATAGTACTGTATACCTTCCCATCTCCTACTTGACCTCAGAAACCAAGCAGGATTGAGTCTGTTTATTACTTGGATGGGAGACCACTAGGATGCATAATACTGTCAGCTTTTTGTTGTGTAAATTCTGAGTCTGTTCCTTACTACTTTTGTGACTCCCAGAGAAAGTTAACCTCCCTGGGCTGAAGTTTTCTCTGAAAAATGAAGGAGTTGGATTAGATGACCTCTACTGTCCCATCTGATGCTTAAGTCAATGATCCAGTGAAGCTGTATGATTGCAGGGAAAGCTTTTAACCTCTTTCAACCCCAATTATCTTAAAAAAAAGTGTATAGTGATATGTATATATGCATATATGTATATATATGCATAGATGTTCACACACATACACACACGAGATATATGTGTGTGTGTGCATACACATATCTTTTACAGAGTTGTGAGGATCAAATTAGATAATGTTTATAAATTGTTTTGTGAGCTTTAAAGGGCTATGTGAATGTCAGCTACTGTTATCCCTGTCCATAGGATCTCTCATTCATAATGCTGTATAGCACAGTGCCTGGAATATAATAAGGGCTTAATAAATGCTCTATTTCTTCTCTAGGCTTCTAAAATAGCCAGAAAGATTATCCTAGTTACACAAAGCATAAAACTTGACTATTTATTCTTATTATGGACTTAATCAAAATAGAGGCCAGTTTAAGGGCACAGCACTGAAAATCATTCACTTTTGGAAATTTTGGAAAGTGTCCCATTTAGGGTGCTTGCTGTCTGATAGTATGCTAGAGAATGACGTAAGAAAATCAAGAGTAACCACCTCATTGTCCTTCTTGCTGCTGTGATTCTCTTGCCCCTAATAGATAGAATTCTTTTTCTTTCTCATCATAGTCTCTACTTACACTAATCTGTAAGGTTCCCAGATTTAGGTTCCCTGGCCTGGATATTCAAAGGTCCAGTTAGAGAGTTTATCAGCTAAGATATTCACGTTTCATAGATATTATGGCATTTTTTTGGGTTTACTTTTGGAAATTGGAATGTTCTTAGACCTGAAGTTACGTGTGTAAATTATAGGTGTTGCTCTTTGTATTCCCAGGGTTTAGCACAGTGCCTGACCCATAGTAGGTGCTTAGTATATGTTTGTTGACTGACTGACTATCGGCTAGGAAAAACTTTCCAGGAAACTGTTGCCATTACATTTCTTGTTTATCGTTGGAGAGTGGGTTCCAGTGGGGACAGTAGCAAAGGCATCCTGACTTCCCCAACACTCACTTATCATTCATGTGTGGAACTTGCCCTAATGATGGTTATGACTATGTAATGATTGTATGTGGTGTATGTGGTATTCTGTAGTCATAGGCAGAATAATTAGTACCCACGTATTGAAAATTTTTATTTTTTATGATACTTGAATTTCAAATGACTGTAATTTCACAGCTTTTTGAAAATAGCTATTTCCATATTTATATAAAAAAGAAAACACTCTTTTACTTTGATTATTCAAACTATGTATGGTATTTTGGGGAGAGGCTGTATTGCATATAGAGCACTGCTGTTAGTCAGGCAGACCTAGGCTGGAATACTTCCTCAGATGCTTAAATAACTGTGACCTTGTGTGAGTGATTTAATTATTACAGACCTCCTTTTTCTCATCTGTAAAATGGAATTAGTACCAATCTGATTGATTGCTGTAAATAACAAAAGCTCTTTGCAAACCTAAAACACCATATGACTGTGAGTTGTGGGTATGATTACTGGAGGAGGAAGAAATTTGAAGAGAGAAGATCAAAGCTTTGAGTTTTTGTCTATGGCTTAACAACTTTGAACTGTCCTCTTTGGTTGCTTTGTTTTTCTTTAATTCAGTGTCCAATTAAAATAAAGATCTGAAAAGTCAAAATATAATGCATTGTGTTTAAAGGTAGGGCATAAATGGATGATTTCTGTGAATTTCTTTAAGGATGAAAATTCAGATTCTTATTTGAGTTAGATGATTTATTATAGGATTTAACTTGCCCAGCAGAAAAGGGAACCTAAATATTCTTTTTCCTTCTGTTCACTTAATTTCCTATATTCCCAAGTTAGTACATTTTCTTCTTTTATATATCATATTCTAATACCCACTGATTAACTTGAAACAGCTGCATTAATTGATGGAGTTTAATGATTATTTACTATAATTAATTGTGGTTTGTTAGGCTAAGTATAGCACATGCTTTTTAGTTTGAAGAACATTGGCTATCTGTGCAAATGCTAAAAGAAGGGATTTTACCCACTGGGACTCATTCCTTTCTCCCCCATCTGATTTTGTTCTATTCCCAGGTAGTACTTAGACTATAAATAGAGTCTGTCACTCCAATGCCAGCAAGTCGTTGGTGAAGAAAATGAAAACTGTCTTTATACTTTGGAGTATATGCCAGATAGTTGGTAGAGATTCTGTGGAGCTATGAGAATGGGGTTTTTAAACTGGTTTGAATTTTTGTTCTCTGTTAGATTTTCTTCATCAGCTTTGGCTATAAGTGCTAGGTTGTCCATACTTAACAAATTCATGAATGTAGCCATATTGCCATTGAATGTCACCTTACAGGCAAGAGGTAGGTAGAAGGCCAATTAAAATGAAAATTTAGAGCTGAAGTTCCATTATTTGGTGTTTGCCTTTTTTAGGTAATATCCTATGCCTCCTTGTCCTTGCCTCTGATGGCCCTTTTTTTCTGTTTTATTGGTTCCATTCTACATTGTTGGACTAAATGATCAGGGATGTTATCACTGGAAACTATATAGGAAGATGAGGTCTCTAGCTAGTCCTTAGATTCATGGGTATTCATTTTTCTGTAGAGAGTCAACTCAATCCAGGGTGTTATTGTTGGTGTCTGCAACAGTCATACCCTGAAAAAAATGATGTGGATATGTTATTTATATTTTAATTTTATCTGTAAATATATATGTACTTAAAACATTTATTTAAAAATTTTGAGTTCCAAATTCTCTCCCTCCCTCCCCTAAACCCCTCCACCCATTTAGAAGGAAAGAATATGATATCCATTGCACATATGAATTCATGCAAAACATATTTCCATATTAACCATGTTGCAAAAAAGAAGTAAGAAAAATAAGGTGGAAAAAAAATCTTTAATGTGTACCCAAAGCTCATTAGTTCTTTGGATGTAGAAAGCATTTTTCATTCTGAGTCCTTTGGAATTGTCTTGATTCATTGTATTGTTCAGAGTAGCTAGTCTTTCACAATTGATCATTGTTATAATGTTTCTGTTACAATGTTCTCCTAGTTCTTTATGATCACTTTGCCTCAGTTTATATAAATCATCCCAGATTTTTCTGAAGCCATTGCCTTTGTTATTTCTTACAACATCATAGTATTATATCACAATCACATACCACAATTTGTTTAGTCATTTACCTAATTGATGAGCATATGTGGATTCATTTCCAACATATTCTTTACTGGTGTCTTACTATATTTCTGAGTTAGTAACTATTAATGTGGTCAGGGCAGCTAGGTGTCACAGTGGGTAGGTTTATTTTCCTGAGTTCAAATCTGACCTTTGACACTTACTAGCCCTGTGACCCCGGGCAAGTCACTTAACTCTGTTTGCTTCAGTTCCTCATCTGTAAAATGAGCTGGAGAAGGAAATGGCAAACCACTCTAGTATCTTTGCCAAGAAAGCCCCAAATGGGGTCACAAAGAGTCAGACATGACTGAAATGACTGAGCAACCATAAACAGTGTGGTCACAGATATATAAATTGTGTCAGGAGAACACACATGGGGCTTGTCCTCCTAGATTCTCCTGAAACTGAGAGGTGTATAAGTGGAACACAAGACATAAATGGCATGAAAAGATACTTTTGGATTGAAGGCTGCCTCAGCCATACGTTATCAATGCAATAGAGGTCCTGAATTCTGAGTCATCATTATGAGGCTGGTTTTAAAGAACATTATAACATTCCACATTCCTTCGAGCCACAATCACACTCTGAGGGACAAGATGTATACAAATGATTTCTAAAAACATCTGGTACATTGCAGTCCCTGCTAGGGCAGAAGCACTGGTATAATTTCTGGCAGTGGACCCCTGTTCCTTTTCCACCTTCAGGTGGGAAAACAAGCTTTGCTTGTGCTTATACTTGTAATCAGTGATAGAAAACAAGGTTTCATTCTTTTGCTGTACTGTTTGCAGCCATGTAATAGGATTAGATAACCACAGATTTAGAACTAGAAGGGCCTGTTACAGGTCATCTCGTCTAATCTTATCTAATGAAGTGAAAAAGCTTGGGTTGGAAGCCAGGGTCCTTTGTTTTAAAATCCAGCACTCATTCAGCCATACCATAAGATTGAGTTTATTGCTTCAGGATAATAGTTATATCACATTGTTACTTCAAGTATGTGTTAAATTTTTAGTGGCCTGATATAGCTGTATCTGCAAAACAAGGGGCCATGTCATAATGGGGTTCTCTGTTGTATTTGTCTTTCAGCATTGTTCATTGAACAGTGGAATTCATTCATAAAGTATGTGTTAAGAGCCTCTTGTGTGCATAATACTCTGCCAGGTACTCAAGGAGGTAGAAAGCTTAGGTAGTCTAGTACCTGGGATAGGATGAAAACATAGTGGCATAGTAGATTTGGAGTTAGAAGACCTAGGTCCAAACCCTGATTCTGTTAACTACCTGTGTGACCTCTGGGCAAATTAATCTCTCTAGTTCCTAATCTTTAAAATAAGGTGTTTGGACTAGGTAGCCTCTAAGGTCCCTTTCATCTTCAAATCCATGATCCTATTGCTTGAACACATTAGATTGTTGAAGAAACAACAAGTAAATGAGCTTTGCAAATGGGAAGGAAGTTGGTTACTTGAGAAAATCTAGGATGGCTTCTTGGAGGGGGTGACATTTGAGTTGGGCTTTAAAAGCATGAGTAGTAATTAACAGGCAAAGTCAGTGAGGGAGGCACCTCTAGCATTAGAAATAATATGAAGAAAAGGACAGGGAGCAGATACTGCTTTTGGAAAAATGTGCACTGAATAGAGGGAAATAATATAAGACTGGAAGGGTAGAGTGGACCCAGGTTATGGAAGATTTTGAAGGCTGGCAAAGTAGATTTGAACTTTACTTGATAGGCAGCAGCAAATGAAGACTAGATCTGTAGGTGACTGGGCTGCTATTTCATTCATATGGGGAGCCCCCAAGAGGGAACTTCCTCCAATAATCTGGCACTTTTTTTTCCCCTTCCAATTTATAGGCTAGGGCAGGGTTTCTTAACCTAGAAATTAAGAAAAAAGTGGCTATCTGTATTTAAATATAGTTGGTTTCTTTTGTAAGCTCATGTTTTTAAATTTATTCATTTTAAAAACCATTTTGAGAGGAGACCCATGGGCTTCACCCACCAGCCAAAAGGGTCAAAAAAGCCAAAGGGACACAAAAAAATTAAGAATACCTGGCCTAGAAAATTGTAGGGTGGGGAAAGAGGAGGAGGGGAGAATTATGTGATTTGTTTCAGGGTCACAAAACTAGTATGTACCAAGGGCAGTTATGAATTCAGGTCTTCTGTCTGGGATTAGCTCCCATCTGGTGGGCCATGCTGCTGCTAGGTTTATAAAGATTATTCTGGTTCTGCCTCTCACTCAAAGATGGGCAAGCTATTTAATCTCAGTAATTCAGGCAATTTAATAAACTGAGATACAGACAGATTGCAGACCTACATTAGTAAAGGAATAGGCAGCTAGGATAGAATGCTGGGTCTGAAGTCAGGAAGACTCATCTTCCTGAGTTCAAATGTGGCCTCAGACACTTATTAGCTGTGTGGCCCTGGGCAAGTCACTTAGTCTTCTTTGTCTCAGTTTCCTCATCTGTCAGATGAACTGGAGAGGGAAGTGGCAAACCATTTCAGTATCTGTGCCAAGAAAACTCCACATGGGGTCATAAAGAGTTGGATACAACTGAAAAACAGCCGAACAACAATAAATCAGTAAAGGGAATTTTGACATGGGTAGTTTCTTATACAAATGAAATCAACTTCTGTGCTGTCAAGGGGTGTATTGGGGTCACCCCCTAATGGGGGAAAAAGGTAGGAACGAATAGAGACAGGGAAACTGTTGGGCTGTTTCAGTCATTCTGGCGTGTGGTTATGCACTAGAGTGGAAGGGAGTCAGGGAGTCAGTCGTTAGAAAGGTGAACTTAGAGACTCGAAAACTAGTGGGACACATGAAAGAAAGGGTGAGGCTGTGTGTGTGTGTGTGTGTGTGTGTGTAGTCCGAGATAAACCAAAGTTGAACAGGGAGTTGGGGTCCCATCATCAGAAACACAGAAAAAGGGAACTGATGGCAAGTTGTTTTTCACATTTTTAGGCATTGGTCTTGTTTGAGGCATCTGTGGATAGCTGGAGCTGAGGTTGAGCTCTGCAGAGGTCATAGAGATTTGGGACTCATTTGTATAGAGGTAGGTTGTAGTTGCAAGTGTGGGAATCAATGAGTTTGCCAAATGAGAGTAGTGTAGAGAGAGAAAAGTTCAAAAAGGAAGCACCTAACATTCTATGATATGTACATTTTAACATTATTCTGCATTGCCTTCAGAGATCGTGACTTAGATTTTCCAGTTAGTCCAATTTAGTTTTTTCATTAAGGTTTTAAACTTTACCATAGTTGTCCTCATTATCCCTTCCAGAGAGTTATTCCATATAACAAATAATATTTTTAAAAACAAAAAAGAAGAAGAAGAAAATCAGCATAACTAGTGGATACAACAAAAAAGTCTGAAATTACGAACAATGTACAGTACTTCTGAACCTCCCACTTCTGCATAAAGGGTAAAGTGGGAATGGCTTCTCATATTTCTTTTGAGCCAGGAGTGCCTACTTTTTACAGCTACATTTTATTAAGTGTCACCAGGAATACTTGCTAGTGAAAACCTCTGCAGTCAAGCCTCTTGCATTCTATTTTGGAAATAATGACATAAAACACTTGAAAAATTCTGATATGTGAGATAGCATTTAAGATACTATGTAAGAACTTGCATTATTAATTGACAGATAAATGGTCCAGATTCCCATCCTTTAAGCTCAGGCTTGTGGGATGGGGGTAGGACTGAAGAATGGTGTTGTGGAATTAATGCAGAGTTCACAGATCTCTGTATGGGTCAAATATTGTAATTTTGATCTTCAGCTCCAGCAAAATATGCAGTATGACTTAGTACAGTAAGTGAGCAAATGCGCCTTATGTGGACTGAATAATTCCTCACACAGTATGTATTGCTGTTTTTCAGATGCATGTGAGTGCTGTTGTAATTAATAACACATAACTTAAGTGTTACTGAATTCATAGTAGCTTTTTGTCATCATCTATTTCCTCAATCAACAGTAATTATATAATTGTTATAATTGTATAATTTTGTCATGTGAAAGCCAGTAGTTTTTTTTAACATCTTAAAGAGTGTCCTCTTACTTGGAATGATTGTGAGCTACTGGTCTAAACTAGTGGGCTCTAAACTTTTTTGATTGCATACCTTAATAAAAAAGATTTTGAGTACCTCCCCCCAATATGTGTATGTATAACTTATTTATAAATTATATGTATGTGTTACCATACTAATAATTATGTACCTTATAAAACTTATACAAAATAGAAATTAAAAAAGGATGAGCTAAAGATGAAATAATATTCGATCAATTTGGAGCCACTGGAGTTATTGAATAAGGGTAGTAGTCTGATCAGACTTGTACTATAGGCACATCACTGGCACCTGGATAGAAGTTTTAGGGAAAGAAGTTACTTGAGTCAGGGAGAATAGTCGGGAGGCTGATACAGTAGTCCAGGTGAGATGTAATGAAGTGGTGAGTATATAAGTAGAGAAGGGGCAGATATAAGAGACATTGTAGAGATAGAAACAGCAATATTTGACAAGTGATTGGATACATAGAGGGAGAGTGAGAAATTGAAGATGACCTCAGAGTTATAGTGATTGGAAGGGTTGTGGTGCTCTAAATAGAAGTAGGGAAATTTAGAAGGGCAGATTTTGGGGGAGCAACAATGTAACAATATCTGCTATGAATATTGTAACCTATCCATGTCTGCTTATATTGTGAGAGGCAGAGCTCATCTATTACTGGATACTGCCCAAGCCAGAGCTTGCCTTCTGAGGGGTGTCTGCTGTAGCTACAAGGTGATCTGAGGAATAGGAGATGGATATGCTGATAGGAAAATTTCCCAGTGGCATATCTGGAGCTCCACTGTGGATATTCCATGGTTAGATTATATTACCCTGAGAGACCAGTGCTTGGTGGAAAAGGCAGGAGGTTGAGAACTTGGAACAGTCAGACGGAGGGGGAGAATATTGGAGGACAAGGGTAGGTGTGGTAGTGTTGGAGATAAATTCTGTAACCTCTTTTCCCAACCTCTGATTAGGTGATCCTCTGCCGTTTGGGGTCAAGCCACACCTTTCCAGGGAGACCTTGGGCCCTACTTTGGAGAGCACTGGTCTAGACAATAGATACTGTAGGGATTTGGAAGAGCACTGCTGGGTAAAGTGGTCAGGAAGCAGAGGCAGTGGATTTTAAGCTGGGCCTTAAAAGAAAGAGGGTATTTCAGTAGGCAGAAGTAAGTGGGGGGTGAGGGAGCATGGGGGGTGGTGGGAGAAGAGTATTCTAGGTAGAGTGAATATTGGAGCTAGCAGTAAGCAATGGAAATGCACAAAGTTTGTCTGGGGAATGATAGACCGATTTTGCTAAGATTCAGTTCCTTACATGTGGTCAACAAGTGAGAATAAATGTTTCATGTTGAATACATGTAGCTGAGGGCCTGTGTTGAAAATGGTGAAGCATGAAGGTGGAGAAGTTAGTTGGGGTTATAGATAGCTTTGAAGGCCAGTCTAAAAGGTTTTGATTTTTTTTATCCTATAGGAAGTGGAGAGCTATTGAATATTTATGAGCTATTGAAGATTATTAAAGATTAAAGAGCTATTTGCGATTTTAAGTAATCTGATCAAAGCAATGTTTTAAAAGGACCTGTCTATTTAATTATGGCAGGTAGGTGGTAGTGGATGGAGTGCCAGGGCTGGAGTCAGAAAGACTCATCTTCCTGAGCTCAAATCTTATCTCAGACACTTAAATAGCTGTGTGATCCTGGGCAACTCACTTCACCCTGTTTGCCTCAGTTTACTCATCTGTAAAATGACATGGAGAAGGAAATGGCAAACCACTCCAGTATCTTTCTAAGAAAACCCCAAATGAAATCATGAAGAGTTTGACATGACTGAAAAACAACTGAAATCTCTCGAATTCTTAGTGGATGTACTTCAACGTGTTAATTTGTACTTTGATAGCAATGCAAAGTGTTGACAGTGATCATCTGAAGCCTTCCATATGCTGATGTACGTATGTGCTTATGACTCATGATCAGAATAATGTTCCACAATTGTTAGGTTGGTTTGCCAAGTCTGTGTTTTGCTTTAGTTAGTCTTTCTGGCACTGACAGAATGTCTTTCTATAGTGTTTTCCTTAGCAGTACCATATTCAGCTTCTGTATTTGCTTTGACTCTGAATGTTACTGATAACTAGGAAGACCTCAGAATGATTAGCCATTCTAAAAGAATGGCAGCTTAGTTGACAGAAGTCAGTGCTATTTTCACAAAGAGATTATTATGAATAGAAACCAAACCAGTTCTGTATGCCTATATAACCTTTTAGTAAGTGACAGTGACGTATATTGCTATTTTGTTTCATTGACCACTTTGACATACACTGTGTAGTTTACACAAATGTGACATTTCAGAAGAAGAAATATAGTATCAATACAGTAGCACTGAGGAGGCTGCAAGGTATATATAGTAGAAAGTTCATTGGACCATGAAAGGGAAGGAGAAGGGAGCAAGCATTTCTATAGTGCCTACTGTGTGTCAGACTCTGCTAAGTACTTCACAAATGAGGTAGGTGCTGTTATTTATTATATCCCATTTTACAGTTGAGGAAACTAAGGCAGACAGGGATTAAGTGACCTATCCAGAGTCACACAGGTAGTATCTTAGGTTGGATTTGAATTCAGTTTTTCTGAACTCTAGGCCCAGTTCTCTATCCTCTGTGCCACCCACCAATCTCTTGTACTTTCCATTAACTACTGTAAAACTTTTCTAACATCATGGAGTTTGTTTCTTTAAGCATGATCACTGACATGCTGTATCTTATGAACAGCACACAGCTGCATCCTTCAGTTACTGAAGACTGTAACAGATAGCGAGTCTGGTACAACGTAAGTGCAGCGATGGCAGCAGTTTTGCTGTAATTCCATAAGTAACTTCTGTGTCTCTTATTCTAGATATGTTCACACCAAAGGAACAAGCAGTGGGATCAGTGGTGTATTCTCATGTACATATACGCATTTGTGTCCAGTCTCATAGTTACATAATACCATTGCAGTGGAAATGCTGATTTTTATACAGTGAAAGTAATGTAGTAGCATCATTCATCTGATGACAAATAGCTGCAAATATATCTAACGTCCAGCTGGTGACTACACCTGTCAAGACCTGCAGAGAGTTCTGTCATTCAAAAAGTTATTTTAAGAAGGAAGTTTCCACCCTGTGCCATGAAATTTCTGTTTTTAATATTTTCACCAATTAATGCTGTCTTATTTTCCTTTCAATTCAAGGCATTTAAAATAGTAGATTTAACTTATGTATTATGCAAAATAATCAACTTTATTTAAAAAACCTTGTTTAAAAAATGCATTCAGTGTAGTTAAATGACACACATTTTTACATCATTTTTATTTTGGTAACGTAAGTTGTTTTTGACAGCCCAAAATAGTAAAACTAATTTCAAATGCTTTCATGTAAGGTATTTGAAAAGAGAACCTGTGAATGGAGCAGGCAGACAATTTGAACTGACATCCTCAAAAGCTAACTGGATACTACATATAAAAGTGAATATTACAACTTGGTGAACCAGTAATTGAAGTTTGTTTACCCTGAAAAAGCAATCACCTGCCATTATAAGTGGTATGTATGATTCAGGTGTGGGCCAGTGTGGTTAAAAGGAGGCCTGGGACCAATTCCTGTCACAACTTGAGTGATCTGTACCACCCATGTTCCTTAGCTGTCATCATCTTAGTTTTCATCAACACTGTTTTGATTCCCATTGATACCCTTTGCATCAGTTATTTCTGTTTGTTGCTAATTAATTCTTGAATGATTTTTGGTTTCAGAATAGTGACATGTGGATCCTTTTGTGGAATTAGAACTATTGTCAAATGAGAGAATGAATGATAGGATCATTTGGAGCCTCGGAGATCATCTAGTCCAGGGCTTCGTAACCTGGGGTCCATAAATAGATTTCACTGGGGGGAGACTGGAGACCTGGCGGGGGAGTTTTGGTGTGTGAACTTGGATGGGAAAAAATTACATCTTTATCCTCACCAACATCTAACTGATATTTACTATTTCCTTCAGTTATGATTTAAAAAAAATATTTTGAGAAGCCGTCTGTAGGTTTCACCAGACCACCAAAGCATTCTAGGGCACAAAAAAGGTCAAGAATCCTTTATCTCATCCAATCCCCTTATTTTGCAGTTCAGGAACAGAGTCCCAGAGAAGTGAAATGACTTTTAGAAATAGCTTTTGCTCCCTTTTCCTTCAACAGAACTCATCCTTCCTAGTCCCATGCTCCTTCTACTATACCATACTTTACAAAGAAAATGATTTAATATTTGAGATATAATAGCTTATATATCTTATAATAGCTATAGTCTTGTAGCTGTCCACAAAATAAAATGTGAAACTAAGATGTCATTATGCAGAATTTAACTTGGTTATTGTTAGCCAATCATCTTTGATGTTGTAGTTAAACTCTTTTATTGAGTTGATGTTAAAAATCAGGAGAACTATTAAGTATGTATTCATATGTGCACATTAGTAGAAGTATGGTCACAGTCAGTAGACTGAAATACACTGCTATTACTTGTTACTGCTTAATTATGTGTGATTAAAGCAGCATTGCTTATTTTACCTATAATTAACGTTGTGTGTGGTTTGATTGATGGACTTGAAAATGCTTGTTCCTAGCACTAGATTGCTATCATAGGGAAGTTTTTTGAAGCAGTTTTATGCATTGTAAAGCACTGTAAAATTATGGGATATTTAAAATGTAATCAGGAATGAGGTTCAAAAAGATCAGAAGAAAACAAGTCAGACATAATTCCCTCAGAATACTCAGGAAAGCTAAAGCCTAGTATGGGACAAGGCATGTGATAAATGTTAGTGATAATAAAAAGACCCTTTTTAGTTATTTTATGTTGGAGTCAAGAGAAGGAACAAGAAAGGGATGAGAATCCTGCCTGGTCTGTATAGGACAACCACCAAGAAGACAGAAATGCTCAGTACTTCGTCTTACATCATCTTTCTGCCAAGAAGAATAATCCTCAGATTGATTATTATAGAGGGAAAAAGTGGTCCACTTGTTATTTTGGAAGCCCAAATAAGTGAAAAGTACCAGAGGAGCATCTTTCTGCTCTCAAGTTTGGCAGTTGGCCCAGTCAAATGACACCTCTTAAGTTTTGATGAAAATTTATGAATAAGATGACCATAGTACTTTAAGTGATCTTCAAGGAATCATTAAGGTATAATGAGAAAAAAAAAAGAAAAGATTAAGAAAAGATACGTGTCATAAAAGTGGAGATAGTCCCATTTTTTTTAAAAGGGAAAGAAATTAGATTCTTTAAGTAGGCCAGTGAACTTGATAAAAATTCTTGGAAAAACACTAGAAGAGATTATTAAAGGTGTGCTTTATATAAACACATTAAAAAGGAAGAGGTGATCACTGTTAGCCAGTATTATCATCATAAAAGCTGGTAGTGCTTTAAGAGTTTCAAAGAGACTTACATATGTTGCCTAATTTGATCTTAACAACTCAGTGAAGTAGATGAATTTATCCATATTTTACAGATCAGAAACTTTAGGTTCAAAGAGATTTAAGATTTGCCCAGGGTTACACAGGTAGTAAGTGTTTAAAGTGGAATCTGAACCCAGGTCTTGCTGACTCCAAGTATTGTGCTTGAGGATGATGATGCGAGATTATTGAGAGAAAGAATAGAGGAGAAATTTATCTTTGGTAGGCTAGATATTAGGAAGCTGATGAACACTCTTGAGCAGAAAAGTAATGATGAAAGTGGTGTTTTAGTAAGATTAATTAGGTAGCAATGTACAACATGGATTGGAGATGATTATTACATATAATAGGTATTTTTTTTTTTTTTTTTTTGGTTTGGATTACCTCTGTTAGACTTCCTTTTTGATTTGTTTACTTTTGGAGGCTGTTGTAGATAGAAAAAAAGGCCAAAAAAGCATGTTTTCTCTTATAAAAGTTTACTTGCAAATCTTTGATCTGTCAAACTCCTAAATTTAGTTATTTATAGATACTTTAGGACTACATTCAGCAGAACCCCTTCATTTTGTTGCATATCACAGTGCTATAATTGCAGAGTATTCTGCTATGCATCATTTGAAACAAAATCAGCAGATGCTGGTTTGCAGTTTCATTGGAAATGTTAATGAGTGCTGTGAAGTGGTACAAGCTGTTGGTTGAGATTTTCAGTAAGCCAGTGGAGTCTTTTGGGCCTTCATTACTCAAAATTGAGGTTGGTTACTCCTAGCCCAAGCGTCTTTGATGTTGCAGTTAAACTTCCTTTATTGAGTTGATCTGGAAAAAAAAACGAAGGGTACTTGTTAAATATGTATTTATACAACCTCCCTAGTTATAGACTTAAGCTATTGTTAAAATTATACTAGTGTATTATAAGAATAAAAAATATATTTTCATTTAATACTGTCTTTCTGTTACCTATATTGGTTTGAACTGAAGAATGAAAGCTAAGTGGATATATTTTTCCAGCAATTTTCTAAATGCTTGCAAACTTAAATTCACTTACTTTTGAAAGTGATGTTTTATTGTATTGTCTTGGCCATTTCTGGGGGTGGGTGGTGGGGAGTAGTCTCTTGATGTTGATAGATAATTAGATTTTTCACCCCTTGCTGTGTACCTACCTTTATTGGAGGATTCCAGTAAACTTTCATACTTAGATCTTTGAGAGTTACCATCAGTTTGATGACAGTGCTATGGATGATTCACATTTCTTTTGCACTTTAAGGCTTATAAAGGGCTTTTTGCATAATCAATCAGTGATATAGGTAGGTAGTGAATTATTTAAGCCTTTAAAGGCTAAGATCGTATGCACTGTTATTGGGAACAAAACTGCCATAGTTGATGTTTCACAGATAGCTGAATAATGGAAACATTAAAAAAGGAAACTGATAGCATATTTCAAATCATAGAGTACTACCTAATAACTCTACCAGTTCATGTCTGTTTGATTTTCAAAAAGAGTGAAGAGAAAATTTCAAAAATTGTAGAAATGTAGATTTTCAATACATTTTTTATCAGATTTTATTAAGAGTGTAGAAGAATTATAAATGTAATATTGTTGGACAATTTGTAAGTTTAAAATATTAAATCTGGCAGAAGAAGCAGTCCTGTTGCAAAGACTAGAACTTTGTGTTTTTAGAGAGGTAAGTTATGAAGGGCAACCAGCACCTCAGATATGAACAGCAATTTTATATAAATATTTCTAAACAATATTTGGACCCAATACCACCTTCCCCATATTTTTACACAAACTGATACCGTGTTATGACATCCATACTGATACAGTAAATTCATTCTTGGATCTAGTCTCTCCTGCTGAAATAGGGTACCATCTGAAACATTGCAACAACATAGCCTCTGGACTGGATGGCATTAAATACTGAATTTCGAAGAAGATTGAGTCAGAGGGGCATATTTTAAGAATTTTTTTTTAACATGTCACATAATCTTAATTATGTCCTGAAGGAGTGGCAGATGTCTTCCACTGTTTTAATTCATAAAAAAGGTAATGTAGACATGCCCTCTATATCCCTAAGCAGAACCTTGGGTAGGATTTATGCCTCTATCTTGTCAAAAAGACTTCATGATTAGATTACAAGGAAATGACGTATCAACCAGAAGGGTTCATGCCTAGTGATGGCTGCGGTGAACGTAATTTCCTACTGTAGTCTGTCTTGGATGATGCCAAACACAAAAATAAAATGTATAGGGTAGCCTGGCTTGATCTGGCCAATGCATTTGGCTCAGTGCCATACAATACAGTCTGATTGGCACTGACATCCACTGGTTTGCATGAAATGGCTCTTAGCATTATACAAACACTGTTGGGATAGTAAGACTTCTGTCACTTCCAGGGGTGGTCTTACATCAAGCATTTCTATCTAGGCAGGAGTAAGGCAGGGTTGTCCTCTTAACCCCGTAGTTTTAACCTAACCCTGAAACTAATAATCATGCCCTAGGAAAGACAGGCTAGTCTTTAAATTGTATGGCAAGAAAGTTAATGTCCTAGCCTGCATAGATGATTTAACCCTAGTACGTGACACCCTGGACTCCCTTAAGTAAAGTGTTGAATAATGTAAGTTAGGTTGCCATATGGCATTACATTTTAATGAGGCAAAATGTGCATCTTTTTTAATTGATGGTTGAAAAAAATATACTCCCACCTAATTTCGAGTTCAAGATTAGGAAATTTCAGTAATGTAGAAGAAGAATTTTTTACCTTGAAATCCCTATAGGGTTCTACCATCACTAATTATGACAGGGATGTGATAATATGACCACAGATTTGGGTCTCATATATGGATAGCTTGAAATTTACACACTGGTAAAATGTAGATTCAGTAAATACTTTTATTCTGTTCTGCATTTTGTTCCATCTTAAGAATGGTGTGGTTCCCAAGGGTATCCTCAGTTTCTCAGATAAAACAATAAGAAAAAAAGCCAAGAGAATGCTGTACCTCTCCCAAAGAGCCAGTGTCACACTTCTTATATTACCCCTACAAAATGAGTAGGTGGGGGAATGAATCTACTGTCTCTAGTCATAGCAGTAGAAATTGAACAGGTGGTTCATGGGGTGAGACTGTTGGCTTCAGAGAATCTGGATTGACTTTCCCACTGTTTCCTTAGTGACATGGTGAGGAATAGAATCAAGCCTGACTGTCATCCAGGATAAATTTGAAGACTTGGAGAGGCACTGCCACTGTCAGTATCTAGACCCTCATCCAGAAGACTTTGCCAGCTATTTGAATGGCTCCGTAGAAGGAGAATTTGCAGTCCTGACTGCTGCTAGCCTTCTGGCAATTGTCCATAAAAATCTCATCTGAATTAGAGGATAAATAACAGTGCCTTGTCCCTGTGGCTACATGATAGACCTTTGATTCAGAAGTGGAGAGTTTAAAACAAGCACCTAGACAATTGTATTTTTTAAGCTTTGTAATATATTTATTTTTTCAGTTTTCAACATTCACTTCCACAATAATTTGAATTCAGAATTTTCTCCCCATCTTTCCCTACCCCCACCTCAGGACAGTATGCACTTCATCCACCCCTTCCTCTAGTCTGTCCTTCTTCTATTATCCCTCCCTTTTCTATCCACCTCCCCTCTATTTTCCTGTAGGGCAAAATAGGTTTCTATACCCCATTGCCTGTACATCTTATTTTCTTTTTTTCTTTCTCTTTTAAAAATGTATTTAATTTTAGTTTTCCACATTCACCTCCACAAAATTTTGAGTTCCAAATTTTTTCCCCATCTCTCCCCTCCCTCCGCCCCATGACACCATGCATTCTGATAACTCCTTCCCCCAGTCTGCCCTCCCTTCTATCACACCCCTCCCTTCCCTTATCCCCATCTTCTCTCTTTTCTTGTAGGGCAAGATAGATTTCTGCATCTCATTACCTGTATTTCTAATTTCCCAGTTGCATGCAAAAACAATTCTCAACATTTGTTCCTAAAACTTGGAATTCCAACTTCTCTCCTCTCCTCCCTCCCCACCCATCCCCACTTAGAAGGCTTATAGGCTATACATGTGCAGTTATGCAAAAGATTTTCATAATAGTCATGTTGTGAAAGACTAACCATATTTCCTTCCATTGTACTCGGCCCGTCATTTATTCTATTCTCTCTTTTGACCTTGTCCCTCCCCAAAAGTATTCACTTCTAATTACTCCCTCCTTCCATTTGCCCTTCCTTCTATCATCCCCCCACCTCACTTAGGGATTCCTTTCTCCCCTATTTTCCTGTAGCATAGTATAGATTTTCATACCAAATTGAGTGTGCATGTTATTCCCTCCTTAAGGCAAATGTGGTGAGAATAAGCTTCACTTTTTCCTCCTTAAGGCAAATGTAGTGAGAATAAGCTTCACTTTTTTCCTCTCACCTCCCCCCTTTCCCCCTCCATTGAAAAAGCTTTTCCTTGCCTCTTTTATGAGAAATAATTTGCCCCATTCCATTTCTCTCTTTCTCCTCCCAATATATTCCTCCCTCACCCCTTAATTTTAGTATTTTAGATATCATCCCTTCCTATTCAACTCACCCTGTGGCCCTCTGTCTAGATGTATATAATCCCTCCAGCTATCCTAAAACAGTTCAACTTTAGTAAGCCCTTATGATTTCTCTTTCCTGTTCACCTTTTCATGCTTCTCTTGATTCTTGTGTTTGAAAATGAAATTTTCTATTCAGCTCTGGGCTTTTCATCAAGAATGCTTGAAAGTCCTCTGTTTCATTGAATGACCATTTTTTCCCTTGAAGTATTATACTCAGTTTTGCTGGGTAGGTGATTTCTTGATTTTAGTCCTAGTTCCTTTGACGTCTGGAATATCTTATTTCAAGCCCTTTGATCCCTTAATGTAGAACCTGCCAGATCCTGTGTTATCTTAATTATATTTCCACAATACTTGAATTGTTTCTTTTTAGCTGCTTGCAATATTTTCTTCTTGAATTCTGGAATTTGGCTACAGTACTCCTAGGAGATTTTCTTTTTGGATCTCTTTCAGGATGTGATAGGTGAATTCTTTCAATATTTATTTTACCCTCTGGTTCCAGAACATCAGGGCAGTTTTTCTTGATAATTTCATGAAAGATGATGTCTAGGCTCCTTTTTTGAGCATGGCTTTCAGGTAGTCCCATAATTTTTAAAGTATCTCTCCTGGATCTGTTTTCCAGGTAAGTTGTTTTTCCAATGAGGTATTTACAGTGTCTTCTAGCTTTTTCATTCTTTGGGCTTTGTTTTATAATTTCTTGGTTTCTCATAAAGTCATTAGCTTCCATCTGCTCCATTCTATAAAGAACTATTTTCTTCAATGAGCTTTTGAAACTCCTTTTCCATTTGACTAATTCTGCTTTTTAAAGCATTCTCCTTCTCATTGTCTTTTTGGGCCTCTTAGCATTTGGGTTAGTCTATTTTTAAAGGTGTTATTTTCTTCAGCATGTTTTTGGATCCTCTTTAGTAAACTCTTGACTTGCTTTCATGATTTTCTTGCATTGCTCTCATTTTTCTTCCCAGTTTTTCCTCCACCTCTTTTACTTGATTTTCCAAATCCTTTTTGACCTCTACTATGACTTGAGACCATTGCATATTTTTTTTGGAGGTTTTGGATGTAGAAGCCTTGACCTTGCTGTCTTCCTCCAGTTGTATGTTTTGGTCTTCCTCTGATTGTATGCTTTGCTCCACCTCATCTGAAAGAGTGGATGAAATACCTTTTCACTAAGCCAAGTAACCTTCTATATTCTTCCCCCCCCACCCCCCTTTTTGGGTATTTTCCTGGCCAGTTACTTGACTTTTGAGTCCTTTGTCAGGTGGAAGATATACTACCCTGGGCTTCAGAGGTTTTGTTCAGCTGTTCTCTGAGATATCTTTAGGGACCTATAATTTTTCAGTTCCTCCGAAGTGGCACAATCAAAGGAGAGGAGTTTACTCCTCTCTTAGTCTGTGTTCTGGTCTGTGAGCAACCGCAAGCACTATTTTCTACCCTAGAACTGTGAGTAGGATTCCCTCGCCACAGCTGCCACCAGCTCCACCACTCCAGCACTCCGCCTCACCCCAGGATGGTCTCTCAGGACTGACACTCAGATCAGCTGCTCAGTTCCTCCAAGGTCTTTAGACCGAGTCCTCCAAAAGTGGGTGCTGCGGCAGTGGCAGCCCTGGCGCCCAGGAGTGAGCACATGCCCTTCTTACCCAGGTGAAAGAGCTTTCTTACTGACCTTTGTGGTTATATTTGGCATTTGTGGGTTGAGACATCTGAAAACTGCAGCACCTACCTGTGATTCAGCTCCCTGAAGCCTGCTCCAGTCCTGTCCATGCAGTATGACAGGCTGGGCTGCACTCCGCTCTGAACTGAGTGCAGTAGACCTTTCCTGTTGTCTTTCCAGGCTGCCTTGGGCAGGAAATCTATTTCACTCTGTCATTTTGTGGCTTCTGCTGCTCTAGAATTTGTTTGGAGTAATTTTTTACAGGCATTTTAAGGGCTGTAGGGGAGAGCTAGAGCAGATCCATCCTTTACTTCTCCATCTTCGCTCTGCCTGTAGACATTTTATAAACAACAGTTAATTTGCAAATCTGATCAGAGTAAAGTATATTTAGTTACCTCTTTGACTCTGGCCTCTAGCTTTTTTTATGGGAGAAAGATCTTTTACCTGGCTTACAGATTAGCATTTTATCCACACAGCCTAACTACTCTGCTGGCCAAGAGATTTGACTCTCGTGATAACACTGTTGCCTGTGTTGGTGGAGGGCATTAAATGAAACATAGCCACAAACTTATCCATTCATACCGAAAAGCATGGCTTCATGTTAAATAAAACTAATTAACTACGTGAGAGCTGGAAACCACTGAAGTGAGGATAAATTTTAAGGACTTGGAGAGGCACAACCACTGTCAGTATCTAACTCAGGAAAGCTGCAGAGTGCCTTGCAATACACTTGTAGTTGGGAATTTGGGATGCAGCAGTGACACAGTATTGTCTAAATTAAAATTCAGCACCATGTATGCAGACATAATAAGGGAACTAATGGTGCAGGACTCTATTAGATAGGGTAGAGACATATATAGAGAACACATCACTGGTGTGAGACAGTACACAGAATGAATTTTTGAGAAGAATATTTCTTGTATCTTAGCAAGGGCAGAAAATGCCCTTTTTAGGATCCAAAGAGAAGCAACTGCATTTTTACTCCATATAGAATGTTATTATACAATATTTCATCTTTTATATATATGTATGTGTAAATGGTTATCTTTATATAAATAATATGTAATCTTTTGTGCATACATATATGTATATATGCATGTATTTAAAACTAATATTTGCTACTAGGCTCTGAGGTGTTAAATATTCTGAAAAGAATCTTACGATAAAAATTCCAATAAATCTGTGGACTTTAAACATTATTTGAATAAAAGTAAAATATCTGTATTTTACTGAGAAGGGCATTGTGCCTTAGAAGTAAAATGACTTGTCCAGAGGCACACATTGATTAAATATCAGATTTGGGATTTGAGTTCTGGTTTTCTGGTTCGAAGTTCTGGGCTCTTTCCATTATCGTCACTAGACCTGGGGTGGCCTGTGGAGGCAAACTCCAAGATGCTAACATTCTGCATTCAATTTAGAATTTTGGGCCTTTTAGGTTCTTATAGTGTATAATTTCTGTTGACTGAGCAGTCATGCTCCCCTGAAAGCCTGCTATACCACCCTGCCTCCCGTTATGCTTATTGGAATCTATTTTGATGTGCCTGCTATTTCCTCCTGAAATTTTAAACATATTCATATTGTCTCTAGCTCATAGATTCATTCTATCATTCTGTCTTGCTTTGTTTTTATCCTGGGTTGTTCTGTTTGGTCCTTTAGCAAATTATCAGTAAATTTCTCAGTGCCCTTGAACTTTTCTTTTAATATTCATTCCTTCCACCTTTTTGCTTTAACTAAAATTTGGCTTTCACTTCAGAGTGGCACAGATCTCACTTCATTAGAAGCTACTTCTGTTCTCTTCTGTTTACACAGTCTGGAGAAAAAAGTGATATAATTCTTATTTCTTTGCTTATTTCTGAGGGCAGCTAGATGGCACAGTGGATAGAGTGCCTCTTCCTGAGTTCAAATGTGGCTTCAGATACTACTTATGTCATGCTGGGTAAGTCATTTAACCCTATTTACCTCAGTTTCCTCATTTGTAAAATGAGCTGGAGAAGGAAATGGCAGGTCATTCTAGTCCAGGAAAATCCCAAATGGGGTCAGAAAGAGTATAGATCAAAATAACAAAAGACAGCAGCATGGCTATTTCCAGCCCATTCTTCAGCGATACTCCCCCAATAATCAGGTAATTAACACCTGTGTGCTGGGATACAAAGGCAAAAAGCTAACAATCCATGCTTTCAAGGACCTTGCATTCTTATTGGAACAACTGTTGTCCTTTGAAGTCCTGGCAATAAAATTACACCAATCTCTCACCTCATCCTTGTGGTCAGGCAACAAGCATTTATTAAGCCTTTACTGTTTGTTTGACATTCCCGTGATAAATACTTGGGATACAATTAAAATAAACAAAGCAATCTCTACTCTCCAGGATGTTACATCCTAACAGGATACCTTCTCGGCCACTCTCCAAACTTCTTTCATGTTAGAATCAGTTTCCTGGTTTTCTTCATCTGATTCCCTGCCATCATCCTCAGAGATTTCAGGATTCCTCTTGATAGCTTTTATAATAGTACACTGTCCTCAAAATCTCAAGATCACAGATTTTGAGAGTTCTACTCCAACATGAAAGGAATCCTTATAGATGAGTAGTCCTCCAGACTCTGCTTGAAGAACTTCAAGGAGATGGAAACCACTATCTCTTTTATAAAACCATTCCATTTTTGGACAGCTCTAAATATAAGGAAGTTTTTTGGGACACTGACCCTAAATTCTCCTCTTTTCTCTTCTACCCATTGCTTTCTCTTCCAAAATGACAAATATTTGAAAATAGCTATCATGTGTTTCTTACCTTTTCCACTCTTCCTGCTTTGGATCACCTGTTTTATTATTAGCAAATTATTCCTCTCCCCACCTTGTCTTCTTTTCTCCAAGCTAATCATGCCCAGTTCCTTCAACCAATTCTCATATGATATCAACTCAAGGCTTAAACTGAATGTATTATTTTAGATTGCTACTTACCACATTTTATTGTCATTTCTGTACAGATGATTTCCAAATCTGTAACTGCAACCCTGACCTCTCTCTGAAACTCTGACTTGAATTTCCAGTTACTTATAGGACAGATTAGTCTGGGTAGAGTCATTTCAAGAGTCAGTGAAGACATTGAGGCAAAGGAAGAATCTTTGGGATAGCTTAATAAGCCACATGATCCAGGGCTACATGACTTTCAGAGAGGAGGGGACCCAAGTATGCTAGTTTAGGATAGCTGTTGGAGAAGCTAAGTTAACCACTGAGCACAGAATTATCCATAACAATTGACTAGCAGATTTCCTTTAGTTAAAGTAATCAGCACAGAAAATATGGTAGAGAATTTCCACTACCTGAGCCATTGAGAGTTTTAGAGGCGGGTTCTGTATTTATGTTGGAGGCTTATAGTCAAAAAGATCCAGGAGACATGGGGCAGCGATGGTATTTTAACATAACCCGTAGCCTGTGAAACTGAAGGGCAAGAAGGTGGCTGAAGTCTTAAAATCCAGGTGAGGATGCTGTAAGGCCCATCGAAAGAAATTATTATGCCACAAAGCAGGGGTCCTTACACCTTTAGGAAGTAGAGTCCAAAAGCAGTAGTTAAACTACCTTGTCTAAATGCCTAGACTATCCGAGAGCTAGATCTAGCATCTATCTCTGATATTTCTGGCTGAATTCTTGGATGAAACATCAAAGACAGGAGTTAGACAAGAAAGAGGTGACTAAGACAATTGAAGGTCCCTATATATTTGCAGTTAGGACTAGATTTAACGTAGGACTTTTATATTTTCTTCCCCTTTTTGTTATTTTTAACAATTTTCTTTTTCCTGGTAGTACTTTCTTGTACAACTGTTAGTACAGATAATTTTCCTTGTCATTTTTAGGCAGCAGAGTAGGAGAGCAAATGATTTCCATTCTTCCTTGAAGGCTAGGAGTGACAGTAAATATGTATTTAGTGCTTACTGTATGCCAGGGCACCGTGAGGAGGAATGAAGACTATCTGGAAAGTTGATGACAGTAAGAAACCAGGAAATAAGTAAACCCAGCCCTGGCAAGTCAGCTATGGTGTCATATATTTGGAAACCAGAGTCTGTCTAGACATGTAATTTACAATTTTGAAAAGGTAAATGTGCCAAGTTTTTGGATTTGGAATTGAAAATTAGTTGTAAAGAGTACTTTTAAAAACATTTCTGAATTTTTACTTTTTCTCATTTATTTCATACATTTTTAGTTTCCTGTTAGCTAGATGCTGTCTGAAATGTTTTGTCCTTCATTGTTGGGTTTATTATTGCCATGACTTTGGAGTTGAATGCAAATAAACTGAATTGAAAAAAGCAACACTATCAGGTCTTCAAGTTTTTACCTTGTGTACATTTATGTAGAACTGATTTCATTGGTAAAGGGGACTCTGATGAGAAGACTCCAATACAGATCAACACTTTTGCTGTTTATAGTCTTGGACAGTTGCTTGGGGCACTGAAAGGTTCAATGACTTGCCCAGGATTACACAGCCACTGTGTCTCAGAGGTGGTACTTGAGCCCCCATGTCTTTCTGACTGGAGGATAGAAGAGCTTTCTTTCCACTTCTTTGTTTTTCAAAATAATGCCAAATAATAAAAATAAATATTCAAAACAGTTGATCACAAGAATTCAACTTAGACATGATAGGTGTTTATTAAATATTTTTAAATGCAAAATCTATGTTATCATATTTTCAAGTATTTTAACCAAATTATTTAAAATACAAATTATTTTTAAAAACCCTGATCATTCATTACCAAGCTTCTTTTTAATTGTTGAATAAAATATTGAATGGAATAGGCCGAAGATCACAATTTCAGTCACCCATGCTTATAATCTTGGTGTGATCCTTGACTACTCATTCTCACCCTACATGATCACTGACTTCCCAGAACTTGCCATTTCTACCTTCACAACATCTCTCTCATGTATCCCCTTCTTCCTTCTCACAGAGCCACCACCTTAGTTCGGGTCCTCATCACTTCTCATCTGGAGTCCTGCAACGGCCACCTAATTTGTTTCCCGGCTTCAATCCATCTTCCACACAGCTGCCAAAATGATTTTTCCTGAAGTTCAGGTCTGTCACTTTCCTCATAAATAAACTCCAGTGGTTCCCAGTCACTTTTAGGTTCAAATATAAATTCCTATGTTTAGTAATGAAAGCTCTATACAACCTGGTCCCAATTTACCTTTCCTGATTTATTTCATATTACTTCCTTTCAGACATGACAATTTAGCCATTGTTTTTACTGATTGTTCCTACTGTTCCTCATATGAGATACTCTTATCTCCCATTTTCATGCCTGTGCATTGACTATTCCCCATGCTTGGAAGATAACTCCCTCCTCACTTTTACATTTTAGAATTCCTAATTTCCCTCAAGGTTCAGCTGGAGAGCTTCTCCAAGAAGCCTTTTCCTGTTTCCCTCTTCCCTAGATTACCTTGTTATCTATTTTGGAAGCACATGTTTTTGTCCTTGATAAAATGTAAACTCCTTGAGGGAAGGAACTATTTGTCTTTGTATTTCTATTGTGTGATATTGCCTTGTCCATAATAGATTTTTAATAGTATTTTTTTATTCATTGATTTGATATATGGGAATTCTTAGTGACTTACCTTGAAGATAAATAAGTAAATGCATATTTTTGGTCCCAAACCAGTAATGGTTAGATCACTGATAAACAATTTTGATTTTCTTTTTTAAAAGAGTTTGTGTGTTATAAGTGTATTGTGTATTGCTTGTGGCTAGAAACTTGTTTACAGGTCAATAGGGCATACTTAGAATGAGTTTGACTTATTTTTTGGAAGAAGCAGCTGACTCTGGTGGTATGAAATGAGGTACTTCTTTTGAAGGAACAATGACAAAAATGGTAACATAAACACTGATTTATAGAGGTACTTTTTATGCATTGTAAAGCAATGTTTTACTCTACCTGGAGTGCTGAGATTCCAAATTATTTCGGCTGATTAGTAGGACTAGTTGTACTAATAAATTCCAGTGAAAGCTTGAATAATTGAAATAGAACCCAGCAATTTAAGTAGGCTGAGAGACTGGTGATAATTGTTTCCTTATGGTAGAGGAAAGGAGAACATTCCAGGATGAAAACTGTGGAAAGAAATAATGAAAGAAGAGGCTTAGTCAGCCCCCTGCATTGCAGCTGTAGAGGAAACTAGTAATTGTAATGCTAGTTTAATATACTGAAGTAACTTAGGTGTACTGTCACAACCTGAAAGGCAGCCAGAGGAGTGAAGGGGAACGCCAGCTATTTGGTATGTGGAGATGGAATAACTCATTCAGTTGCAACAACTTGGATAGAACTGACCAGCATTATTTAGAGAAAGGCTGGAGCCAGAGCTATAGGCCCTCCTGACATTCCATATAATAAAATGGGAATAGCACATGTCTCTAAGAGGGTTTTTTATTTTATTTTTTTTATTATTATTTTTTTAGTGTTCTACAATCACTTCCTTAAAATTAAGATTTTATCACCCCCCACCCCACCTTTCCCCCACTGCCCCCCTCCCTCCCCGTGACAGCATACAATTCTGTATACTTTCCTATTGAGCACATTTTCACATTAGTCATGCTATGTAGTCGAACTAAAATAAATGGAAGAAATCATATAACAAATCAAAACATAATACACTGAAACCTACCCACACACAAACATGATCTGCTACATTCTGCGAATGACTTCCATATTTCTTTCTTTGAGTATGGAAGACATTTTGCCTTAGAATACTACTATTGGGATTTTTTTTTTTTTAGTAAGTTCTTGCATTATTACGAAGTTCCAAGTCTACCAGAAAAAGCTCTCACACACTGTGGTCGCTGCTGTGCACAAAGTTCTCCTGGTTCTGCTCCTTTCGCTCAGCATCAGGTCATGTAAGTCCTTCCAGGCCTCCCTGAAGTCTTGTTCATCATTTCTTATGGCGCAGTAGTACTCCATTACATTCATATACCATAATTTATTAAGCCCAATCGATGGGTATCCCCTTGATTTCCAGTTCTTGGCAACCACAAAGAGAGCTGCTATGAATATTTTTGTACATGTGGGACCCTTTCCCATTTTTATGATCTCTTGGGGATACAGTTCTAGTAGCGATATTACTGGGTCAAAGGATATGCACATTTTTGTAGCCCTTTGGGCATAGTTCCAAATTGCTCTCCAGAATGGTTGGATGAGCTCACAGCTCCACCAACAAGGAATTAGTGTTCCAACTCTCCCACATCCTGTCCAGCATTTTATCATTTTCTTGTTCTGTCATGTTTGCCAATCTTATAGGTGTGATGTGGTACCTCAGAGTTGTTTTGATTTGCATCTCTCTAATCAGTAGTGATTTAGAGCACTTTTTCATATGATCTAAGAGGGTTTTTTAAGATAATAATGCAAATTTGGGAAATTATAAACCAAAATTCATGTTTTTCAAGCTACTTCTTCCTCTTAGTTCAGTTAATCGCCCCAGTCACAAAACTCTGCAGTCACTTTTGACTCCTCCCTCCCACCTAATACAAAAATTTGTTCTTCACTATAGATTCTACAATACTAATAACCTATATTTATGCAATACTTTAGAATTTGTAAAGTCTTTTCCTTATGATCCTTTGAGATAGGTTGACTTAGAGTAGGTAAGTGAATTTTCTGAGGCCATATGTACAGTGTCATAGAGGGTAGTTGAATCCAGATCTTTTGATTCCAAGCCCAGGACTCTTTCATCTGTGCTACCCTGTCTACAATGTGTCTGACATCTTTTTTTACTGTTCCCACAACCACAACCCTGTTTCAGATCAATACCTTTCTCTTCTATATTGTTGCAATAGCCACCTCTTTCTCAATACGACCTAGATTAGTCTACTGCCAGATAAGTTTCCAAACCATGGCATCAGTTGCGATATTTCCTGATTCAAATTAGTGGTTCTTCATTGTCCAGATTGGATTGTCTGTCACAAAAAGACCATATTATCTGCTTGGTATTCTGATGTCATGTCAGCAAGCACTTCTTAAATTCTTACTGTATGTAACATACATACATACGTATATATATATGTATATACACATACATATTTATATGCACGCATTATAGTAATATACAATATATAGTAATAGATATGTATTATATGTGTATATACATATATATCACTATATGTGACAAACACAGAAAAATAAAAACTTGAATACCTGATAATATTTTTTCAATTCAGTTTTGCTAAGCTATTACTATGGCATTGTGCTAACAAAGAAAGGTAAAAAAGGATCACTGCCTCAAGGAGCTCACATTCTAATTAGGGAGACTATGTACACATAAGATATTTAGATGGTAAATTATAAATAATCTCAAAGGAAAAGCACTAGTAGTGAAGAGGTTAGTGGGAACAGAAAAAGAGTCTTGTAGAAGGTAGAATTTGAGCCAAGTCTTGAAAGCTAAAGCAGCAAGGAGGAGATGAGAGAGGAGAATATTTTGATTTACTGCCAGTAAAGAAGCACAGGGGAGGGAGATGGAATGTCCTGTGTGAGGAGTAGCAAGAAGACCAACATCTGAATTGGAGAATAAATGGAGGGGAGTAAAATGTAAGAAGCTAGCTGGCTCACTGGGTAGAGCACTGGACCTGGAGTCTGGAGGAGCTGAGTTCAAATATGGCCTCGGACACTTACTAACTGTGTGATCTTGGGCAAGGTACTTAACCCTGTTTGTCTCAGTTTCCTTATCTGCAAAATGAGTTGGAAAAGGAATGGCGACTGTTCTAGTACCTACACCAGGAAAACCCCAAATGGCGTCATGAAGAATTGGACATAATATTTTTGCTTTATTATAGATATTCAGCATCTTATATTGCAGTTCCCATAATAAATACCTGTGCTTTCTCTTAGACTTTGAAAAGATAGACTAGCATGAAGCAAAATGGACCTGACTATAAAGAGGATGCATGTCCTTTTTCATTTTGTTCACAGTGATATAACTATACAATGAGACCAGTTTTCTTCTGTAGGTCTGGAAAATGGTATGTGAAGGTAGTTTCAAAATAGGAATTCCAAAAATGTTTTGAAAATGAAGCATTGTTGGAGTAAGTTTTTAAGTCTTGTAAGGCAAGATTCTGAAGGAGGAAACACATGGCCATGTAAGTTCTGGTATGTTTGTTTAAAAGAGCAGTCTCATTCCTTTATAACCACATTACATTCAGGATCACTTGTGATGTGGCTCATCTGGTTCATTTCTTTAAGAAAATGATAAATTAAGGTTGAGGTTCTGAATATTCTAGTTTAACTTGGGCCCTAGATCTTCATCTCTAGGTTTACATGGACTGTTTTCAATTTTGATAACTTGAATAAACTGCTTTCTTTAGTTTACATCCCCATCCAAGTTTTCCCTGTGAACATCTGAATTTGGCCCATTTTGTCTTTATCTGTCAACTTACTGAGAACATTAGATTATATGGCTCATTTCTAAATCTCTAAGAAAAGGTAAAAAGGTCTCAGCTCTCATGTAAGCTCTTAGACTAACTTTGAGATTACAGAGGAGGCCTTACTTTTTATCTGGCAGAAAGCTCAGAGCTCAAGGGACTTGTACCCAAGGTCATAAGCATCAAGACAGCTTTGTCCCTCTTTAGTGAAGCCCATTCTCTCCCCTACTCCCAGAATTACAGTCATCCAGACTTAAAATCGTTTTTTTGTGATTGTAGCTGCCTCCAAAGGAGAAAGAACTGAGAGTCCATAAAGAATCAAATGCCTTCTCTCTGTACACCTGTACAGGTCCAGCCGGCCATATGCCTTCACATTGTGACTGTTTTCAGGATGCTTCTGACTCCGTGGTTCTTCCTATGACTCTTTTATCTCCTGAAACTTTGGTCCAGGGACTTTTCCCTTGGGTAGTGCTGCCTCCGGGGAATCTATCTGTAGTCCCTCTATCCTCTCGGTGTATTCTTCTTTGAAGTGCAAATGCCATGGCATGCTCAGCTTTACACAACTTCTGATTTTAGTCATCCATTCTCCTAGCAGTGAATTACCTAGCATTCAAGGCAAGGATTCATGTTCCATCTAGTTTCCAAATGTGGTGTCAGTGAGACATTTATATTCCATGTAAGTCAGAGGATCAACACTTTCAACCTTGTCCTAGTCACAGGCATTAAGAAAGTAACTGTTGTTAACTTGGATAATTATGTTAAGAACACTTTTTAAACAGAAGTGGAATTAGTTTTCTGTAATGATTAATCCTATTTGGTTCATAGAAACAATCCCTAAGAAATAAAATGAGTTGAAATCACTTTTAATTAGTTTATTGCCCAGTTTTATGTAAAAGGAAAATAAAAATGGATAAATAAGATATACTAAAGGAATTTTATTCCAGGCTCAGTTTTGTTCCACTTTAAATAAATTCTATATGCTTTTTAAATTCACGTAAAACTAAGAGGAATTATTGAACTCTTGGGTAACAACTGAAACTAAGAAGATAAAATCATATAGGGTTAATTGTAAACCACTATTTAGATTAAAAAACCAACTGAATGAATTGAAGGAGGGATGGTTCAATAGTTCATGTAAAAAAGATCCAGATTTTTGTTTGACTTGAAATTTAATATGCATCACAGTGCACATAGAAGTGACAAAAGTCTTCAGTGAAAAAGAAGTAGACTCTACAATGCTGGATAAACTACATCTGAACTATTCTGTTAAGTTCTGAGTGCCACAAAAAAAGAAGACCTGTGGTATAACAGAAAGAATTCTGGAGGCAAAGGACCCAGATGTCTGTCCCACCGTTGTCACTTATCCTTAGGAACTTGAATAAATCGCTTAAATCTCTTCAGGCCTCTGGTTTCTCATTTGCCAAAGGAAGATTTGGACTAGGTGATTCCTAAGTTCCCGTCCAGCTCTGAATTTATGATTCTGTTATAATTTTGATCACATGTAAAATAATGAGGTTTTTGCACTGAATTATAAAATAACACCTTATAGGTCCACCATCTGCCATCCAAAATATGGTTCCTAAGCCAGCAAGTGTGCCCAAAAAAGACCCTTTGGTAGTAATGATAGATGTAACTGAATTTATTCTCTAAAGATCTTGCACTTTACTCTAAGTAGGATCCCTCATGGCCTCACTTATTTTTACTGTTAGAACAGAGTTATAAGTAGCTTAGCTATCTAATTTTTCAAAGCTTATAAAGCAGAAATAATCAGTTGGGGGGGGGGGGAGAGAGAGAGAGGAAGGGAGGGAGGGAGAGAGAGAGCTCGCTTATTGCTAACAAGTAGGGTGAGTGTGCTTTTTACTAACTGTAAGACTAAGCTCTTTTAAGGGACGGGCTGTTTTCTTTGTCTTTATGTCCTCCAGCATCTGGCACAATACATTTCACTGCAGGTACTTAATAAGTATTTGTTAAGTTGAATTGAACAAGTAGAAGTGACCCCTGAGACACTCACTTAGTAATGAGGGATGCCACCGAAGCATTCTAAAAAGCAGACAAATGAGCTGGAAAAGAAGCCTCCTTAAACGTCTCATTTCCCATCTGAATGCTTTCATTTTGGACTTTGACTTCCTTGGCTGCACTCATTTTGGATTTCTTTGAGTTCTCAGCCACACCCCTCATCTGAGGACTTTTTCTTACCCCTCCATAAAGAAAGTAAATTCCTATACCTGACTTAAGGGCAAAAACTATGTGGGGACACAAAATGTGAAAAACAACATACTTTTTGCCCTTAAGTCAAGTTATAGGAGTTTAGAATTTATTACTTTCTTTATGGAGGCAGGAAAATATAGAAAAAGTTAAGATTTCTATAAGAGGTGTTAAAAGGTTTAAAAAAAAAAAGTTGAAGGCTGAAAAAGGAAAGTTTTATTATCTGGAAAAAAATGACTTGTGTAAAGTGTTCTAGTCTCCTATGATGCCAGATAGAAGTAGGATTGCTGCATCATTATTTATTTTCAAAGTTTTTCTGAATGGAGCGAATAAAAACAAAAGATTTTTTTTGTAGTCATTGATTAGCTCTTGTCTGCCACGGCAAAGAGTAATTGAATTTTTTTGAGTCTAACAGTTAACATTTAACAACTCACAATTTTCCAGCCTTCCAACATATGTTTATTGTCTCTTTTATTCTAGGGCATATTTCCAGTTTGAGGTGAAACCATGAAGAGAAAGTAGAACAAATAATAATGCTTTTCCGAAATCGTTTTTTGTTGCTGCTGGTCTTGGCTGCCTTACTGGCCTTTTTGAGCATCAGTCTACAATTCTGTAAGTATGTCATTCAGGGCACCCTTCTCCCCCTTTTTATTTTGCCTCTAAAATTTCAGAGTATCCCAGTATGGAAGAAATGATTAAGGAATTCATTGTTTGTTCTCTTAGTGAACAATGAGGTGTGGTTAAGTCTGAGCTCTTTTGTGTTTATAATGTGAAAATGGAAAGTGAGTGAATATGTATTTTCTAGTTTGTTTCATTTGCATTTGTATATTGTTCATCCTCTCTTGCTTCCCTCCTCATCCTTTTGGCTAATTGTGATCTCTTTACTCTGCTTTCACAGGCCTACTAGGAATTCTCTCTGATTGACCCTCTTCCCTTTTCCATTTTATGTGTTTCTGGTTCTGTGGATGTGTTTTGGTTGCTGACAAAATATTCTACACTTAAGTTATGAAACTTACTATTATTTATCCCTCCATAATTTAATTCGCTTGGGTAACCCAAGCTGCTGGAATTGCACATATGTAAATGAGGAACTTTTAATGGACAGATGTCATCCTTATAATCAGTCTAGAGAAGGATTCATTGCATTATGGGAAAGAGCACAATGGGATTGTGAAGGGGGCATAGTCTGGGAATACAGTATAGTTTGAGAGAAGTCAGAATTTGGAATGAAATGATTTGGTGAGCAAGTTTCTTTGTTTAACCTCCAGGCTTATAATGAATGAATGTTTAAAAAATGTTATTGTTAATAAAATTATTGAAAATATTATTTTATATTTTTTTAAAAAGAAAAAGTAATGTATCTATAGTTGGTTCATGAATTTAAAAGGGTAATACTTTAAAGTGTTTGGGATGACTCAGTAGTTTGTTTATACCTTTTCATTCAGAACTTTTCCAGTCTTTGCTTGGAGAAATGAACTCTTATTTAGAGTCAACTCTAGTTTTTATTTTGAAAAGTTGACAGGTATTAAAGGATAGAAGTTAGAATAAGGGTTCATTCTATCTGCTTCATTTCTGTTTCATGAGTTGGTTTCCACGTCATTGAATTGGCTTGCTTGGTTTGCTTATATAACTCCACTGAAAGTACCTTCTGTTTTAGGACAGTCAATTTTGAGACATACTTTTATAGGCACATTTTGCAGGGCAAATTATCCTGTGTACAAGGCCTTTTTTTCTTGAATATATTGGTGATACAGAAGCATCAGAAATTAAGACATGGATATTTTCACTTCATTTCTGCTCTTAGGTAAATTTTTATGGAAACTGTTGTTTTTGCATTTCTTCTATTATTTTGGAAATTAGGTTTATCTACTTAAGTAATATTGAGGATTATTGTATAAGAAACTAGGTGGTGAAAGTTCAATTAAGTATGTTCTCTCTATGACCTAAATTCTTTAGGCTTGCTACTTGTTAACTTTAATGAATTTTGCCTTGCTACTTTCTTTGACTAATTTGTAGATAGTGAATTAGCAAGATAAATATTTTTAAGTTGTATAATCAAGTATGACATCATAGGATAATGCCTTATTAAATAGTGTATTATGATAAGATATGTTATTTATTTGTTTTCATGTTTGGAAATGATATTCTTTGCTGTGTTAATGGTTTTCTTTTTCTGATATTTTAAACAGAAGTGTGTTATGATGTTTAAAATACAAAAAAGTCATTCTTTGCAGTAGTATTTTTCTTTTAATAAATACACTGTTGAATTCCATTGGTGAACAAATATTTTAATCATCTACAATATATTTGGTGTGTAGAGGTACAAAGAGGTATGAGATGTGCCCCATTTTTGAGAAGGTAAACGTTAAAAAGTTCCTCTATTACTAATGTGGAAATCAGATTTATTTACATATAAAATACTGAGTATTATGGTATAAGAAAGTAGGTGGTGAAAGTTTAGTTAAGTAGGTTTTTTTGCATGAACTGGTCTTTGTGTGTTATTTAAAATAAATGAATGTTGTCCCATTGTTTTTTTTGACTAATTCTTTGAATATGAAGTAACAAGTGGAAATATTTTATAGCTTTAAATAATTTTTTTATTTTAATGTTTTGAATTCATTTTTTAATAATTACGCTTTTAAAATCTAAAGTCTTCCCTAAGCCTTTTGGGATCAGTATCTTTCCTAAGATTTCACAAAGGACTTTTTTTAACCTCTTTAATACAATAATTATGTAATTTTGCGTATTATATTTGCCTGTTTTTGTAGGTTAGCCCCTACCCAGACACTGTGCTGTGAGCGTTTTGTAAAAACTTTTTGTCTTCTCAAGTGCCAAACACACTGCTGCTAAGTAGGTTCTTAATAAATGTGTTGAATCCTCAAATTTCTGATGTTAGAGTCAAAATAAAGGATATGTAAAATCCTTGTTATTAGGAGAAAATAGTATCCTTAATTGACTTTCTTGAAAATATAATTGCTTAAATTGAATTGAACATTTAAAAATAAAGTTGTGCATATGATAAAGACCTTGGAGACTTAACAGATTCATCATGAATCATCACTTTATTTGTTTCTGCTTTTCACTTGTCAATAATTAACAGTTTCATGCCTTAATCTTTTATTTTTGCATTTAGTCTTACTGTGTTTCAAACATAGATAAGGAAGACAGTCACTGGTCAGTTTTCTTAGCATTAACTTTGTGTGAGTATATGGGTTACTGTTGAACTTCAGTAACCTTAAGTGTCTGTTGTGTATAAGGCACTATTATAATCAAGATTATTTTCACTTTTACCTAAAAGAAAGTTAAATAGGTTTATTGAAGGTCATAGGATCCTTTTCAGTAAAGTTCCTGAGCTCTGTTGCATGGACTTCGTGTTTCAGTAATTATTTTTCATGCTTGGTTTTGGCTTGTGGTTACATTTTCAATTTCCATCCATTATAGTAGCCTATTTTTTAAAATTAAAACTTGTAGATTGATGCCATATATAGTTAATATTTTCTAATTATTTTGAAGAAATTGACCTTCACGTAGTCTGTTGTATGTAAGACACATTAGTACAAATAGGAATAAGATTTTAAAAAGTGGTTTTAAAATCACTGTCACCAGTTGGAATTTTTAATTCTAGCACTGTATAAAATCTGTTTTGTTACTAATGATCTCTTAGTTGCTAAATCCAAGGGTCTTTTCTCAATTGCTGGACCTCCTTGCAGCCTTTGATACTTTTGATCACTTTTTCCTCCTTGATGCTCTCTTCTCTCCAGGTTTTTGGGATACCACTCTCTCCTGGTTCACTTCCTATCTGTGTGACACTTCCTTCTCTGTCTCCTTTACTGAATCTTCTCCCAGATTATGCCTTCTAACCATAGGTGTTCTACAGCCTCCTGTCTTGGACCTTATTCTTTTCTCCCTACATACTATTTCATTTGATGAGCTTCTCAGCTGCCATGGATTTAATCTCTTTGCTGGTAGTTCTCAAATCTACCCATCCCTACCCCAATCTCTCTGCTGATCTCCAGTTGTGCCTCTCCAGTTGCCTTTCAGACCACTTTACTGGATGTCCAATAGACATCTTAAAATCAGTTTGTTCAAAATGAAACTCATTGTCTTCCCCTAAATCCTTTCTGCCTCCTACCTTCTTTTCTGTAGAGGGCAACATTGTCCTTCCAGTCCTTTGGACTTAAAACCTGGAAGTCATCCTGAATTTCTCATTATCTTTCTTCCCCCCACTTCTCCCTCCAATCCAGTCTGTTGCCAACACCTGTCAATTTTGCCTTTTCAACATTTCTCCAGTAAGCCTCATTTTCTTCTCTGACTCTGCGACCACTCTAGTGCCTCATTACCTTAAGTATTGATTATTGCAATAGCTGCTGATGGGTCTGGCTGCCTCAAGTCTCTCCCTATTTCAGTTCATCCTCTATTCATCTACTAAAGTGATTTTCTGAAAGCATAAGTCTTATCATATCACATATTCCTTGCCCACACTCAGTAAACTCCAGTGACTACCTTTTGTCTCAGGATCAAATACAGAGTCATCTGTTTGGTTTTTAGAGAGCACTTCATAACTTTTCCTACCTTTCCAGTCTTCTTATACCTTACTTATATTGGCCTCTTGGCTGTTCTACAAAGAAGGTATTCTATCTCTTAGCTCTAGGCATTTTCTGTAGCTGTCCCCTACGCTTGGAATGCTCTCTTGTGTCTGTTCCAACTACTGACCTTCTTGGCTCCCTTTCAATCTGAAATCCTACATTCTATGGGTAGCCTTTCCAACCCCTCTTAATTACAGTCACTTCCTCTTGTTAATGATTTATTGTTTATTCTGTATCTGTTTTATTATATATTTGTTTTCATATTGTCTCTCCCTTTAAATTGTAAGCTTCTTGAGGGCAGGGACCATCATTTGCCTCTTTTTTAAAAAAATTATTTATTTTTATTTTATAGTATTCAGTTCTACAAGCTTTTGAGTTTTAAATTTTCTCTTCCTCCCTGCCCCCCCTCCCATGGTGTGCCATCTGATACAGGCTTTTGTATTAAATATATGCATTTGTATTAAATATATTTTCACATTAGTCATGTTGTAAAGAAGAATATAACCAATGGAATTCTCTATTTTTGTAGTCCAAGTTTAGCACAGTACTTGGCACAGAGTAAGTAATAATTAATAAATATTGATTGATTGTTTAGAATAAACAGAGGAGAGTTGCTTCTGTGCTAATCCTTTGATCCTGAAATGGGAGAAATGTACAGGAAGAATATATTATATTAGGAGAGAGTAAAGGAATTAAGAAATGAGAATACTGCTTACTTGACCAATAAAGATAGCATTGAACTTTAGGAAACAGCAATGAATAGATTTGAGTTTGATTAGAGAGACTGGCTGAATGTGGTAAGCAGTAATAATTTAGGGAGGAAGGAGAATCTCTTTTTAAGAATAATTATAAGATATTTGAAATTTTTACACCATAATTCCAAGCATGTTAGCTTATGATTACCTTCATTCTATGAATGATAGAACCTTATTTTTCCTCACTTGCTTTTTTGTCTGCCCTCCCCAATGGATGATTTTTTTGTAGACTAATATTTGACAGTCACACAGCTGATCTCTGAAGTCTGAGACTCTTTTTAAAAAATTTATCATCATTTTAAAATTTTATCTTTTATTCCAAATTTCACAGACATTAAAAAAAAGATAACACTGAAAGAAGAACAGAAAAAGAGGATTGTATGTGAAACCATGAATCTCTCTTATGTAAAGGCTTTCTTAGAAAACATTGTCAGGCGTGGTGGACACATCCCTATTATAATTCCTGCTATAGAGTGAGGCTGAGGCTGTGGATTGCTTGAGCTTAGAAATTCCGAATTTACCTTCCTTCCAGGGTTGTGGTGATGATCAAAGGAGATAACATTTGTGAGGTGCGCTAGAAACACTACCTGCTGTTGTTATTATTGCTATTATTACTGTTACTAGCAATTTTAGCAGTGGATCTAGAGTATACATTTTTAGGGCATTCCTGAGAGAGAAATCCCCTTTTATTGGTGTAGAGCTACCTTATTTATTTTGGATTTATCTTCAGTATTCTTTTGATTTGAGCCTTCTTTGATACTTAAGTGGATCCATTGATTTGGCTATTACCTCCAGACTGTTTCACTTCCCTCTGTTCTCATCTTGTGTTACTCTTATATCTCTCTCTATAAATCCCCCAGAGGGGATCTCTTTAATATGCTAGAAGCCTCAATCATACTTTTCTTTTAATTTTAATACTGGGAAAATACCGAAACAAATGATCATGTTATCTTTTCGTTCAGACTTACAGACTGAAGATCCTTTCCCCTCCTTTCCCCTCCCTCTTCCTCCTTTGCCTTCCCTTCTCTTCTCTTCCCCTCCCTTATCCTCCTTTCCCAAAACCTTAAATCTACTGCACTCTGAAGCCCATACATTGGACAATACTAGGCCCTTGCCTAAGGTCTGTTTCTGGTCCCTTCTGGCTTAAGAGTGATTATCAGTAGTTAACTGTGGCTGTTTTCCTCTCAGCCTGATGTACTTATTTTTCTTTGCCTCATTAAAGGGGCCCTGCCCTGGCTACTTCTTAAACAGACCTGTTCACTGAATGGGCGTTACCTCACCCTAAGTGAGTACCTGCATAGACCTTGGCCTAAAGGGGCCAAGGTCTCCCATTACTTCTTGGGCCATCTCCAGTCATACTGGGGAATATCTGGTCACTGGATTAAGATGGCTCTGGAGGAGAAGTGAGGCTGGTGACCTGCACAGCCCTCCCTCATTCAAAACAAAGAGTCAAGTGCAAGTCATGTCATCATTTCTCTGATGGCACGGTCTTCTTTGGTAACAAAGGATGAACACAACTACAGACTGAAGCATATTCCAGTATCTGTTTATCTTGTTAGGCATTAATAGTGAAGAATTGGTCTTGAATGGAAAATCTCACCTAGAAGAGGATAAGGTACCTGGAAGCAAAAACAGCCACAGTCATGTCCTTTTGTGATAAAATTAGTAGGAAGTACTGATTTGGAGAAGCTATAGATAATCTAGTTTATTTAAATCTATGTAGATTAAAGTGGTTTTTTTTATGTTCCATATTATGCTTGTATTAGCAGATTAGTAAAATTTAATCTAGTTCTGTGGTTTTTTAAACCCTCTGTGGAGTGGAATTATCTTGAGAATCTAGCCCAAAAGTTGAAAAAATGATGGCTAGAGGAGATCTTGTGCACATCCTGTTGTTAAACCAAGACTGTTTCAGCAAATGAATTTTGGTTGAACATGAGGTTGAGTGCCTAAATCTAGTGGATTATGTTACTGCTGGATGGGTGAATTGTGTCTAGGTGGTTAATTTTTATGGCTTAGAATCAGTAGTACTCTCAAATATATTAGTTCTGTAACCAGTATTGTTTAACAATACATGGTTAAAAACAAAACAGCCTAAAAAAATAAACTAAAAGCTGCCCAAACTTTTGCTATTATCATATCAGTGAAATACAAGATTCCACTGAAAAAATTATGAAAAAATTCCAGTGAAAAAATTGACACTAAAATGGATTCAAGAGTAATTCATCAAACTAAATGCAACATAATCCAGAAAAAGATATGAAATTCAGAATTACATTTTGCAATTATACCTCATATGATTACTTAATTATATTGAAATTTTCTTTTAGTCCATCTAACACCAGTAACACCAGTCAAAAATGGGATGAATGGTAAAAATCGCAAGAGAATAATGCCTGATCCATTGACTGAACCACCTGTGGTAGATCCTATTCATGAAGCTCGTATTTACTGCAATATTCCAAGCATTACTGAACGTAGTGCAGAAGGTAGGTTTTTGCAATATCATGTAACAAATTTGATAGCTACAACAAAGTACTTTTTTTCTTAGAACTGTTTTGAAGAGTCACAAGTTTAAAATTCTTGAATTTATGAGGGTCAGAAAGGAATGAAAGAAATAAGTACTCTGCCTTCCTTTTCATGGAAATTAATGGTTTATGTTGATAGGTAGAGTTTTGCTTTGTAGATAGGTTTTTAATGAACACTTTTTTATATTGAAGCATTTCTGTAAAACCTAGTAAAGCTTAACACTGTTCCTAAAACTAATTTTAAATTACATATTTCATATATGTAGGTCATGCACCATATTATTTCAAGCTAGTATCTGTTCATGTGTTAATTCGTCATGGAGATAGATACCCACTTTATGCCATTCCTAAAACAAAGAGGCCAGAAATTGACTGTACTTTGGTTGCTAACAGGTAAGCTGCATTTTAAAAAATCTTTTCCATAATTATAATTTTTGAAACTAACATGTTCTTTCCTTTGTTTTTTATCACCAGCTGTTGCTGTACTTTATACATTTTAATTTTTCAAAATTATAGAGGTAGCATATTCTTCAGGGTCTCTTTTTTAAAATGTGAATGATAATTTTGGTTTATTTATTCATTCATTCATTCATTTATTTACTTTTAAAGCCAAAGAAAACAAAGTTTATTAAAGATTCGCCAAATTGGGTTGCCTCTTAAGGAGCCTAAGCATTTGTAATGCTTGTATTCACAAGCAGGCCAGATAGAATCTCAGCTAGACAGACTCTGAGCTGGATTGAATCTGAGCGCCTTCATGGAGGCAAGATGGAACTTAAATATAGAAAAGAGTATAGGAGGGATGGGGGTTTTGGGGGGGAGTCTGGTAGTCCAGGGTGATGGGAGGAGGGGTTTAGGAAGGGTCTTGAGGAGAAGTCCAAAGAGGTTCAAAGACTGGAAACACCTGGAGGCTATCTGGAGATATCAGACAATGGAGGGTTTGGGTGGGAAGCAGGTGGAGCATTCCAGAGATCTTGATAGGGGCTGTATGGGAATGGGGTTTTGATGAGATTAAGGATGGGGAGTGCAACAGAGACCTGAAATGATAATAAAAAGCCCATGGGCTTTCTGAGACTGCTAGTACAAAAGGCAAGATTAGATTTGAGTAAGAAAGGCCAGAATAAGTAGGAAGATTCAAGGGGAGCTCAAGGAGGCTCCCAGAGTCTGAACCCCATCATTCCCCTCCTCAAACAGATTGAACCCAAATTCTTTTGGGGGTAAAGGGCAAAGGTCTCAGCTTCTGAAACTTCTTCCTGCTAGCAAGGAGTGTAGAGCTGTCCCTGCCTTGATGGGTCCTGTTCAAGGGTTTAGAACCTGGGCAGTGCCAGGTCCAGTGGGCTGGAGTGGAGACCTTGGATTCAGATGGAGCTTAGTATATAGCCTGGGCTGTCATCTGGAAATTGAAGGCTTGCACTCTGGAAAAGACAAAACCTTCAGCCTTCGTTTTTGCCCAGGGCTTGGTGAGAGAGGTGGAGAAAGTGGGAGCACTGCTAGCACCCAGGCTTTCCCATTGTTCCAAGTCTTGAGAAGACTGGAGGACAGGGTACTGGGGGGGCGGCTCCACCACTTTTCCATCCTCAGGGACAATCTTTCCTCCAATGTCCCTCCTGGTCATGGTCCCTGGTGGTCTAGTGGTTAGGATTTGGCGCTTTCAGCACCGTGGCCCGGGTTCGATTTCGGGTCAGGGAACCATAAATGATGAGGTTGAGGGGTGATGGTGGACCCCAAAATACTGACGGTCTGGGTCATGCTCGAATGAATTCGACTCAAGCTTTCTTAAAGCCAAAGAAAACAAAGTTTATTAAAGATTCGCCAAATTGGGTTGCCTCTTAAGGAGCCTAAGCATTTGTAACGCTTGTATTTACAAGCAGGCCAGATAGAATCTCAGCTAGACAGAGTCCGAGCTGGATTGAATCTAAGTGGTTTATTTATTTTTAAAAAATAAAATTAGATTATAAATTCCTTGAAGGCAGAGACTCTTGTCTTACTCTTTGTATCTTTTGGATGGCAATATGACACAATGGAAAGAACATATTGCTTATGGTGTCTGGAGGCCTGCGTTCAGATTTCACCTCTGAAGTTTACTTGTCCATTTGGCAATCACTGTATCTCCCTGGGCCTTAGTTGTCTCATCTATAAAATGACATTCTAGTTCTAGGTCCATGATTTTGTGATGCCCAACTATCATGATATCTTGCGTTTTCAGTAAATATTTGAATGAATAAATGGAGAAAACATCAAGAATACAAAGTGGAAAATACAAATGCAGAAATTTTAAGATCTTAAAGTTATAATGGTAGTTAACTACAAGAAAAAGTATCAAATGCCAAGGATATATTTAGAGATGTGTATTTTCCGAAAGAGGTAGTGTGGTCATGTGACCAAATGGCTGTTCATGGTGAAGTGAAGACTTGGGTACAAGTTATGCTTCTGACACGTACTAGCTGCCTGTCACTAATCACTTAACTCCTCAGAGCCCCCCAAGGTTATAAATTGCAGAGCAAATGTCATTGGTATAGGTAATTTCCTTACCAAAAGTTGCCTTCAACTAATGAGACATTAGATCTGATTTTCGAAAGTACCAACAGTGGTCTTTTTTTTAAAATTTAATTTATATAGTAGAAATATACTTACAAATTACCTAATAAAAAACCAGGAGAAGACTGTACTTGATTTGAGTTGATATGGGGTAACAGAATTGAGGTGGTATCAAATTTAGTTCCTTTGGTTACCCTCACCTGTTTGTACAGAGTCTTTGGCCCAAATTAGAACTTATATCTCTCCCTAGTGATGTGACCTAAAATTTCATATAATCACCAACTTTTGTTGATTACTTCCTAGTGTCAGATTTAAATTTGTCTGTATGATTAAGGCAGGCTGTTTCAAATCAGTTCATTTTCCACATCCAAAATGTTGTGGTATAGGACTCTGTGGCTTTTTGTTATAGTGAGATTTTCCTCCTTCCACTTATCATGTCCCTATAGGACAATATCATATTACCTGTTGAAACTGTACTAAATCTGTCTGAAAAACAAGATTATCAGTTCTGTAATGGTTAGAACCTTTACTTATATGCTTATTTTGTATCCCACAAAGTGCTCAATACTAGGCTAGATATTTAGTAGATTCTTTTTAAATTGAATTAAATTATCTCTTGAGACTTGAATAGAAGAATATTAATTGATTTTAAGTTGTTATAAAAAATGTTTTTCAGAGTTAATAGAATGCTCTTTTCCAGTTAGATGCTTTTTACTCTTGAATAATCATTCCATGAATTTACATGCATCAATATCGTTACCTAATTTAAATTCCAATGTAAACTATTTGAATTTATTTTCTGGTAAGAATGCTACTTTTTTTCCCTTAGTATTCTAGAGAACAACTCATTACTTATACAGTTTATGCTGCAGCATTGTTGACTTTCTACTGGGTATGCAAAAATAGCTTTGAGGTCCTAGATTGAACTTTTTATGCATTAATGTTTGTGATATAAATAGATACTCAAAGTGAATAAGAAAATGAGGCCAGTCCTTTGAAATCTTTAAAGTTAAACATTTTTACTACTTTCAGTGTTCATCATGCATAAAGATTTCTGATGAGACCAGGGTCAGGTATATTTTTATTGAAGAAGAATTTATTTCATGGATTTGATTAATAAACACCAAAACTCATAAAAATTTTAATGTTTAAGCAAAAAATGTTGTCTGAGGTTATAGAATATATATAGTTTATATAGTATTTATTTTTATTAATTATTGTCCAAGAAAAGGACAATTATGTGGTTAAATTAGGGTAAAATGAATTATTTGTCCCTGTCTCTATCAGATCCACTAACATTAGTAGAACATTAAAATTTATATGAGAATGAAGCTTCTTCTGTTAAAAAAATACTTCATTATAATTGCCTTCTTCACTGAAGTTCTGATTTGATATCTTATCAAAGTGTAGAGGTGACCTTGATTTATTGTAGGTTATGCCAGCAGCAGCTCTGGTAAGTTCAGTACCAAGCTGGTAAGTCTTTGATTATGGGTCTGGTCTTAGATTGTATGCCTTTGATTTAGGGGTTAGCTCAGTTAAATTCAGAGAAGTTTATCACTAGGTTGCCCACAAGTTGATAATTTTTTTTCTGCCTCAGCATCTCTTCAAGATCAGGTACCATATTTGTGGAGGGGTCAGGATTTGTGTAAGTGAAAGAAGTATCCACACCAGTGAGATCATAGATCTTTGAAATATTAAAGTAATAATCCCATAAGTGAAAATTTCTGAATATGGATTTCCCTTATGTAGAGATAATATCACAAATCACCTCTTATAGGAAAAAAAACCTAATTGGTAATTAAATTATTTTTAACATGAAGATGTATTTATGAGTAAGCACACAGTGAAAACATGAAGAATTTAGGAAACTATTTTCCTGTAACTGTCTTTAGTCAATTAAACTTAAGTTTAATTTCCAGATTATTCCCACAAAGGCTTTTGCTTAGATTCTTAATCAAAATCTAGGGATACTAAGAGAAGCATTTTATATATTCTGAGGGATAATCTATAGTTTATGAAGATTAGTATTGAAAGCTTTGTTTTCATTTTATGAAAATGTTAATTTCCAAGATTGCAAATATTTTTATGTATTAAGTTTTAGGAAAAAAAATTGTGTTTTCTGCTCTAGTGAAAAACATAATGTACCCTGTGGTATTTAGGATAACATCATTTAGTATTAGAGTATGCCAGGTTTAGCATATTATAATTTTAAGATGTACCTTTACAAAGTGAAGTTTTGAGATTTATGTTTTTTTGGTCAGGTTACTGAAATCATTTTAGCATATTTAGAATCATGATTGCTTCCATTTAAATATCACTGTTAATGGAGTTCAAGTGGTGAGCGTTTGCTTTTAGAGTAGTGTGGTCTTTACCCTTTTCCTTGCTGTTTTTTGTTTTTAATCTAGCAGTCAAATTCCTGCTTTCTGTCATAAAGTAAACATCAGCATTTTTGGAAAGTGTGCATGAATTCTTGTTATTTTGTTAATCAGGGAAAATTATTTATTAATAGATACTTTACTTTTAAATTTAATGTTATATTAATACACTGCAAAGATTAAAACTTAAGGTTTTACTGGTTTTTTTTTTTTGGCCAGCCAGTGGTTTGACTCAAGGTGCGTTTAAATGTGGTGTAAACATGGTGAAATGCTTTAGCTTTAATCATAGAAGTAAAGTGCTTAATCATATGCTTCTATTCACTACAAGGTTAATTCTGTAAAAATACTGCTTTCGTCATCTCATACACAGGCTGAAAAACCTCCAGTGACTCAGTCTGAGCTTCCTGGCATGGCATTCAATGCCCCCTACAATCTGTCTGTGGGGTGTCTAATTTTATTTTCCTCCCCTCCCCAGTTAAATCCTGTACTATCCCCTAAACATGACTAGCACATTCCTCTCTTTCAGGCTTTGCTCATGGCATTCCTGTTGTCTAGAATAACTTCCCTATCTTTCCCAACTATTTAAATCCTATTCATCTTGCAAGACCTTGCTCAGATCTCATTCATCCATGAAGCCTTTTAAGACCACTTCAGCTTGAAGCCCTCTCTCATTCCTTTGAAATCCTATAGCAGTTTTTGTCTGTACAGCTCAATTGACAAAAGAAACAAATGATCTTGTGTGTGTGTGTGTGTGTATTTTACTTTCCTTACTCGATTGTAAATTCCCTTTATAGCCCTACATTCACTTGTCCGTTGTTTGATTTATATCAGGCTGAGTTAAATATTATCATCTATAAAGTTAACTATAAAGTTGAATTTTCAACTTTACATAAAGGCAAGATACATGAAACAGTTGGAAAGTAAGAGTGTATAGTAAAGTTCTAAATTATACAATAAAACAAATATATGTAATAGAAGTTAAAGGGAAAAAATGAGTGTAGTCTGAACTTCCCAAGAAAAGCTTTAAATAGGAGGTGAAGGATTCAAACTGGAACTTGAAGAGTGACAGTTTTATTGATGAGTGTAAGTGATCAAGTAATAATTAAATTTTAATATTAAAAATCTGGTAATCAGTACATCAGTTCATGGTCTTATATGACAGCATGTCTCCTTCAAGTTTCTGCTTGCTTCTCTGAGAAATGGTTAGGGTTGTAACCCTTTATCCTTAGAGCCAGTTTTACCTCTTGAACTTTAAATGTGGTCAGTGGGTGAGAGGGAATAGTCAGCATCAAAGCCTCAGGAGCCTAGTAGACCCCAAAAAACATTTGTTAGATTAGCTAACCAGCTAGCTTCAGAGAAGTTGAATTAAAAAATCATGATTAAATCTAGAGAGGAGGCCTGGAATCTATAATAAGGGGAGATAACTCGAGAGCATACAGATAATTGGGAGCTGCCTGCCTATGAATGCCTTCGAAAATCTAAAGCTTATTATCTTAAGTGTGGATTAAAAATGCTTATAAAGAGAGATTCTAGGTGCAAAAAAGCATCTAACTTTGAACAATATGATTGCTTACAATAAACGATTCACTTCGATCAATTTATAGTTTTGTTTTTGTATCATTATATAAAACATTTACTGGACTAGAATGTATTTTGATTTGTTCCTTTTAGGAAGCCAAACCATCCTAAACTTGAAGCTTTCATCAGTCACATGTCAAAAGCATCTGCAGTCTTGATGGAAGGCACGCTCAGTACCCTGCCTCTTTATCCTAGTCACTCACTGTGTGAGATGGGAGAGCTCACACAGACAGGCAAGCTTACTCTTGGTTCTTTTCAATTTCCCTTGGAGGTTGTTTTCTGTGGTTGGAAATGCTACTGGTCATGTTTTTACAGGTTATTTTATGTTGAAATCTATTGCCTTGCATGTAACTTTGATCTTCAAAAAGCTTGTTTAGGGACAATGACCAAATGAGATAATAATTGTAAAACACTTTGAAAATCTTAAAACTTAAATCATCAGTTTTTGCTGCATCAGTTCTAGTGTTAACTTCTTAGCATTCATTGGGAGGAAATTTGATTTGAAAAGATTGACCCTATCCTCTACCACATCACTAGGACAAGAGAGGCAATAATGAATCTTACTAAAGTACTTCAAGGATCTGTTGTAATTGTTGTGGGTACTCTCCCCAGGTATTAGTAGATAGTCTTCTAGAGTTACCCTTTCCATGCAAATGATGAGCCTCTCCAAATTTAGCTAGACTGGTCCTCAAACAACAGATACGTAGTCACTAAACTCTTAAACTAAGCTTTTCCAGCTTGATGTGGGACCTATCATTTGGTATATTTTTCGGCATAACTTTTGAGAACTCAGTGTCACTTTAATATGATGATTAGAGTAGCATGAAGTCTCTAAATAAAAGAATTGTCATATTACATCAAACCAGTAGCCCATCCGATCTGTATTTGGTTGGCTTCTGAGAAGTGTCTTCAAGGTTGATGATATGTAGAGAGCACAATTTTCTTTGTGAACTCAGCCTCAGTTTCAAATGTTTAGGAATGTTCTCTGTATATTTTTTTCCAAGTCCTTTTAATTAATTATGGATCAAAGAATTCACCAAAAATTTATTTATATATACCTTGGTCTCCATTTATATTTTAAATCTGCCATACTTCTTGAGGTTCAGTTCAATTCAACAACATTTATTAAATGTCATCTATATACAATGTACTTGGATTCTGGGGGATAATAAAAACAGGAAATGGATTCTCTCTCCATCTGGTGTTCCCTTCTACTGCAGATAACAGTTTCCTCAAGTTTATATTTCACTGTAAAATAGGGCTTTCTTTTTTGACAGAAAAAATACTCTTTTATCTCTTTCAAGCATTAAGGAGAGACTCCCCTACCTGTTCTAATATTTTGAGATTTGATTGCATTCAATTCAGCAGACATTTATTCAGTGTGTAGAACACTATGCTACTCACTTGGAAAGAGATGAAGTTTAGATAAGACATGATTCTTTCTCTCATGGAACTTAGTCTAGTCAAGGCTATTGCATATACAAAAATAACCATAAATCATAATAAGTTCTTAGGAAATTACAATCTGATAAACAAGTCACTTTTAAAATATTTATTCCCTTCTTGACTTTATGAACTTCAATCATATCCCCTCATTGTAGAGTGAAGAATTAGGAATTTTTTTTGTTTAGCTTTTAAGAGTTCCCCCACATAGTTTAGGAATTTACTTTCTCTTCTCTGGCCTTATTGCATTTTTTTTGAGTTTGTATTCTGGGTGTCTTCTGTGACTCATGGTTTTATGCAGAGATAACAAGTGTTTACCTCTTTTGTTTTTTTCCCTTTTTGAGGATGCCTAGCATGTTGTTTGTCTTTTTTTTGGCTATAGTCAGCAGCACATTTTATACTTCCTGAGTATATCAGTGGCCCCTAGACCTCTTCTTTTGATTGTACCTGATTGAGTAAAGCCACTAATTATATAGTTTAGATCATCTTTTCTTAAATATATTATCTCATATATGCCTATATTAAAAATTCATTTCTTGGTTTTCTGCCTAACCATGTAGCTTTATGAAATCTGTGTATAGTTTTTCATTATCAGCTTCGTGTTTTACTACTTGGGATTGCTTAGTGGAGCCTACCAATTTTGAAATTTTACTGTACCTAATCTTTTAAGCACTAAGATAAAAAGGTCATTAAGAGTTTAAATTGCTTCTCTTGAGACAGTAGTTCCCACCAGCTCAGGAATGGGAAGACTAAGTGAGACCAAAAAAGGGAGATTAATGAATGAGAGAATAGTAGCAAATGAGTAGGTTTTTAAAATTTATTTACACTTGATTAAAAGAATATATTGAGCAAGCTGGAGCTTCATTCTTGAGTTGAAGAATACTTTCTAATGGAGAAGAAAAAGTCATTCCTCTGTCCTTTCTGGTTATAGACTTGGCAGCCAGTTGCTTATATGTGGTGGCTGATATTTTCATCCTCTTGGGAGGTTCCCTGAGTAATATAGAAGACAGCCAAGGACTGGGAGTTTGGGGGATTGAATAGAAGTTATGCTCTCTAGGAAAAGCAACTGTGGAAAAACCATTATCACATTACTCCTAGGAGGACAGATATCTGTCTGCCATCTCTGCTATATAAATTTGCATGTATTTTTCCTTCATGTATTGATGATGGTTGGCCAGCTTGCAGAGCTGAGTTGGGTTCAGATAGTTCTGTTTTATATAGATTTAAAAAATCATAGAACTTAAGATTGATTGAATTTTTATGTACTTGTCCCTCATTCTCTTTTTTATGCTCTCTTTTTGTTTACTTTCCTTCAACTCTTATATTCAGGAAAACTTTTGTTATCATTTTTGTTAGGTGTTGTTCAACACTTGAAGAATGGACAGCTGTTACGAGACATTTATTTAAAGAAACACAAACTCCTTCCAAAAGATTGGACCACAAAGCATCTTTACTTAGAGACAACTGGAAAAAGTCGAACTCTCCAAAGTGGACTGGCCTTGCTCTATAGTCTTCTCCCAGATTTTGAGTGGAAGAAAATTAACTTTAGGCACCAGTGGAGCACTATCTTCTGTTCTGGAAGTTGTGATTGCCCTATGAGAAATCAATATCTAGAAAAGGAACAACGTCGCCAGTACCTCTTGCGTGTTAAAAACAACCAGTTAGAGAACACTTACGTGGAAATGGCAAAAATAGTGGGTATTCCCACAAGGCAACTAAGAGCTGCTAACCCCATAGATTCTATGTTATGCCACTTTTGCCACAATGTCAGTTTCCCTTGTACCAAAAATGGCTGTATTGACATGGAGCATTTTAAAGTTATCAAGACACATCAGATAGAGGATGAGAGAGAGAGACGTGAAAGGAAACTTTATTTCAAGTATGCACTACTGGCCTCTCATCCTGTACTTAACCAGACAGTCAACCGGATGCTGCGCATTGCAGAAGGGAAGAAGGAAGAGATTTTTGTTCTTTATTCTGCTCATGATGTTACTTTGTCACCAGTTCTCAGTGCCTTGGGTATTACTGAAGCCAGGTTTCCAAGATTTGCGGCCAGATTGGTCTTTGAACTGTGGCAAGATGGGGAAAGACCTGCTGACCATTTTATCCGTATTCTTTATAATGGAGTTGATGTTACATTCCACACCTCTTTTTGCCAGGAACACCACAAGCATTCCAGCAAGCCTATGTGTCCTCTTGAAGATTTTGTTCACTTTGTCAAAAGGGACATGTTTTCAGTCTTAAATAGTAGTAGTTATTATGATGCATGTCATAGAAAATCATTTTAAAAGAAAATCATTCTGTATTTTGTGAAATTTGTGCTGGTACAGAAGATGACCACTTCCGATTCTTTCTGATTGAAAAGGGTACGTCAGTATTGCTTTGAAAATTCTTAGAAATCCTTGCTTGGGACCATGTAGCTTGAGCGACTCGAACAGCAAATAATTTACTATGATTTGGTACATGATTTTAGTTCATTAATTTGGTACAGTTCTACTTCATTCAGAAGCAGAGGTACTCTGCTGTAAATTGATACTGCTTGGAATAAATGACTTTCCTCCTTATGCCAGAGTAGATAAGTTTAGGTTGCCAGTTGAGAATTTCATTCTCTTGACTGCCATGGTACTATATAATATGTAACCAACAAACCTCATCCACAATATTTCTTAATCTTGTGCAGTTATAGTTACTCCTTAAATGAAATTATTCCTGAATTGGATATCCAACACCTCTCTACTGTGATTGTACTTGCAGAAGTAATTTGAATACCAAGAACTTTATGTTGGTTCTTCCAGTTCTTTTACTAGCAGCATACTTCTTGGTATAACAATCTAATTACAACAGAATATGAGGAAAATGATCATTAAATCAGGATGAATCTAATAGTAAAATTATTAAGGTACTTTATGTTCAGGATGACAAAAAATACTGTGGTATAAGATCATTAAGTGTATTTTAAATATTTGTCTGCTGTAGCAAAAGCTGGATATGCTGAAACTTTGATAAGCAATTTAGTATTTTTATAGTCTAGAAAAATATTTTCTAAGACTTGTGTTAGAAATGATGTGGTACTAATCTCAATTTTCTGTATTTTCTTGATATTCAGAGATTTATGAAAGCCAATTTTGGATATCTTCAATGAACAAACATATTACCAAAAAATAGTATTAGTGAGTAATTATCTTTGACCAATTGTGGAATTGAATATGTTTTTAAACCAGTTTTGTCAGTTACACATGGTAAAATCTGATTTGATTTTTAAGGAGATATTTGAGGTAAAACTTCATTAGCAAAATATTAAATTAATCTTTATAGTGATAGATTTTTTATACTTTTAGAAAAGATTCTAATTTAATCTCTGATAGTTGAAATAATGGTGCTAGTTAAATCGGAGGAAATGTAATCTATGAGTGGGATTCTCTAGTGTTTTTGGCATTCCAGACTCTTCATTTTATTTTTTGCTCAGTGCTGCATTTGAATGCACTTGTTTCTATCAATAAATTTTTGAGAAGTATTTGTATATTTTGTGGTTCACATTGTGTATGCTGAGTACATTTAGTGTTTTTAAAACTTTATCTTGAATGCTTCTATTCTTGCTTAAAAGCTTAAGTGTCACAACTTGCTAGCATTTTACTCCTAATTAGATTTTTTATAACCACTCAAGATATATCTGAGTAAGAACTTCTAAATATGGTACAAATATTTGAGAATAAAGGTGTGATCCAGAAGACTTTTTTAAAAAATCAGATTACAACTAGATAGGATAGACAAGATACTTTGGATAATAACCAGCACCTAAATATGGCAATGGATATTGCCTCCCAAGACTTTGTGTATGAGTAAAATTAAAAGACTGATATTTTAACACATTAATCCCAAAGTGTAGTGATTGGTTTAAAGCCATGATATAGTAGAGAGAATACTAGACAGATGTGGGAGTAGCAGTTCAGCCTCTTAGCAGCAAGGTTATTTTAGGCAAGTCATGTTACCACAAGTCTCTCCTCTCCTACTCCCCCCCCTTGGGTCTCTCACCTGGAAAAGGACAATACTTGCTTCAATGATCTCTAAAGCTGGTCTTTCCCAGCTTTATGATTTTATGAAGTTTAAATTTGTGGCAGATTTTTACAGAAAGTTTTATTAATGTTGGAAATTTAAGAGAACACTAGATATATCCGTGGGACAATGTGGGATTGTTAAGATGTATTTGAGGACTTTGAATTTGACAGAACAAACATATTGCTAACCAAAAACAGTATCACAAGTCCATGAGGCATTGTGTTGCAACTAGATTTATTACAAGAGAAATGAAAATGCATGTGGAACCTAAGCAAGTGCATGGAATTCACAATTCATGCAAAAGTTTGTGTTTTATGACAGTGAAACAAAGGAAGGAGGAGAAAACAAAAATTCCTAAAGGGAAGTGGTGCAGGAGGGGGAAAAGGTGAGAAAAGGACAAAACCCCCTTACCTTAACAATGTATACATATATACACACATACGTATGTGAATGTAATTGTGTGTACATATGTATGTGCGTGTATATATGTACAAATATAATCAGTTTCCTAGTCCAGTTGAACAATTATTCTTTTTCAGTTTGTGAGTCTTTAAGATTTTTTGTTGTGATTACTATTTTTTCTTCATAAATCCTTTTAAAATGATAGAAATGAACATAATAATATACGCCTAAAGTTATATTGATGAGTCTATAGTCATGATTCTCAAACCATTTTGGTCTCAGGATTCCTCTACACTTTAAAAAAAATTATTGAGGATTCCCTGTTGAGTTTTGTTATGTGGATAGGTTTGTGTTATGTGGGTTTTTTATCAATTAATATTTACCACATTAGAAATTAAAACATCTTAGTATTATGAAAATAGTTTTGACCTCATGAACTCCCTGAAAGGGACTTGGGCTCCTCTCAATTTGAGAACCACTGGTCCAGAGCACTGTAGTAGAGTTGGGCTGGCTGGAAAGATTTAGGAAATAGTGTGGTTATGCAGCAGTGTGCATTGGCTAAACAATTTGTGAGAATAAAGTAGAAAACTTGACATTAAATTTTTGATTTTCATGTTGACTGGTGGCAAGTCAAGTTTTTTTTTTCCCCAGAGACTTTGGGTTAAGTCACTTGTTCAGGGTCACACAGCTACTAAGTGTCTGAGGTTGGATTTGAATTCAGGTTCTCCTGACTTCAGTGCTCTATCCACTGCACCTTGTAGCAAGGTATTTTCACCTATATCCCTACTAGGTAATTTAATTTAAAAGTTTGGGTTATTACTAATAACCCAAATTGGCTTTATTGATGTCCATTTGTATGGCAGCCAAAAGACTTAACAACAAAAACCAAAAGAGCAAGTCCAAATAAAGAGTGATGTAGATGAGGTCTAGTTAACTAGGTTCTGAAATAATTAGAATGCTTCTGTGGACTTGAACCATTTGATTTCCCTGAGGAATTATCAGTCAAACTTTCCTAGGCCCTGTTGTTCAGACATTTCCAGTCAGTCCAATTTAAATCAATAAACATTAATTTTTTCCAACAATTTATTTATTTATTTTTAGTTTTCAACATTCATTTCCACAAGATTTTGTGTTTCAAATTTTCTCCCCATCTCTCCCCTCCTTTCACCCCAAAACATGTGCATTCTGATTACCCCCTCCTCCAATCTACCCTCCCTTCTATCACACTCCTCCCTTCCCTTATCCTCATCTTCTCTCTTTTCTTGTAGGGCAAGATAGATTTTTATACCCCATTACCTGTATTTCTTATTTCTCAGTTACATGCAAAAACAATTCTCAACATTCATTCCTAAAACTTTTGAGTTCCAACTTCTCTCCCCTCGTCCCTCCCAACTCAACCTCACTGAGAAGGCAAGCAATTCAGTATAGGCTATATATGTGTAGTTTTGTTAAAGAGTTCTATAATAGTCACATTGTGAAAGACTACCTATATTTTCCTCCATCCTATCCTGCCCCCCCCATTTGTTCTGTTCTCTCTTGACCTTATCCCTCCCCAAAAGTGTTTACTTTTAATTACTCCCCTTCTTCCCATTTGCCCTCCCTTCTGTAATCCCCCCCATATCCCACTTATCCCTTTCTCCCCTACTTTCCTGCAGTGTAAGTAGATTTTCATACCAAATTGAGTGTGCATGTTATTCCCTCCTTAAGCCAAATGTGATGAGAGTAAGCTTCACTTTTTTCCTTTCACCTTCCCCTTTTACCCGCCACTGAAAAAGCTTTTTCTTGCCTTTTTCATAAGAGATATTTTGCCCCATTCCATTTTTCTCTTTCTCCTCCCAATATATTTCTCTCTCAACCTTTAATTTTATTTATTTAGATATCATCCCTTCCTATTCAACTCACCCTGTGCCCTCTGTCTATATATAAGCATATAATCTCTCCAACTACCCAAATACTGAGAAAAGTTTCAAGAGTTACAAATATTATCTTTCCATGTAGGAATGTAAATAGTTCAGCTTTAGTAAGTCCCTTATGATTTCTCTTTCCTGTTTACCTTTTCATGCTTCTCTTGATTCTTGTGTTTGAAAGTCATATTTTCTATTCAGCTCTGGTCTTTTCATCAAGAATACTTGAAAGTCCTCTATTTCATTGAATTAACATTTTTCTCCTGAAGTATTATATTCAGTTTTGCTGGGTAGGTGATTCTTGGTTTTAGTCCCAGTTCCTTTGACTTTTGGAGTATCATATTCCAAGCCCTTTGATTCCTCAATGTAGAAGCAGCCATATCTTGTGTTATCCTGATTATCTTTCCACAGTACTTGAATTGTTTCTTTCTAGCTGCTTGTAATATTTTCTCCTTCACCTGGGAACTCTGGAATTTGGCCACAATATTCCTAGGAGGTTTTCTTTTTGAATCTCTTTCAGGAGGTGATAGGTGAATTCTTTCAATATTTATTTTACCCTCTGGTTCCAGAATATCAGGGCAGTTTTCCTTGATAATTTCATGAAAGATGATGTCTAGGCTCTTTTTTTGATCATGGCTTTCAGGTAGTCCCATAGTTTTTAAATTTTCTCTCCTGGATCTGTTTTCCAGGTCAGTTGTTTTTCCAATGAGATATTTCACATTGTCTTCTATTTTTTCATTCTTTTGGTTTTGTTTTATAATTTCTTGGTTTCTCATAAAGTCATTAGCTTTCATCTGCTCCATTCTAATTTTTAAAGAACTATTTTCTTCAGTCAGCTTTTGAACCTCCTTTTCCATTTGACTAATTCTGCTTTTTAAAGCATTCTTCTCCTCATTGGTTTGTTGGACCTCCTTTGCCTTTTGGGTTATGTCTATTTTTATTCATTCATTTATCTATTTATTTAATTAACTTTTTACATTCATTTTCACAAATTTTTGGGTTCCAAATTTTCTCCCCTTTTATCCCCTCCCCACACCCCAATACCCCAAGCAATCTAATTTTCCCTATCTCCAATTTGCCCTCTCTTCTGTCATCCCTCCCTTCTCTTGTCTCCATCTTCTCTTTTCTCCTGTAGGGCCAGATGACTTTCTATTCCTCATTAACTGTATGTCTTCTTTCCTAGTTACAACAACAATATTAAACAGTTGTTCCTAAAACTTTGAGTTCCAAATTCTCCCCATCCCTCCCTCCCCACCCATTCCCTTTGGGATGGCAGGCAATTCAATATAGGCCCTATCTGTGTAGTTTTGCAAATGACCTCTGTGATAGTCGTGTTGTGTAAGACTAACTGAATTACCATCCCTCCTAACCTGCCCCTCGTTGTTTCTCTTCTGTCTTTTGATTCTATCCCTCCCCAAGTGTTGACTACAAATTGCTCCCTCCTCCCTTTGCCCTCCCTTCCATCATTCCCCCCCTGCAATATCTCCTTCTCCCCCCCTATCTTATACTGTAAGATAGGTTTTCATACCAAAATGAGTGTGCATTTCACTCCTTCGTTTAGTCAAATGTGATGAGGGTAAACTTCTTGGTTTTTTTTTTTTTCTCAGCTCTCCTCTTTTTCCCTCCACTAAGAAAAACTCCTACCTGCCTCTTAAATGACATATAGTTACCCCCTTCCCTTTCCCTCTCTTTCCTCCCCCTACATTTCTCTCTCACCATTTACCTTAGTTTCTTTTAAGGTATGGTCCCATCCTATTCAGTTCAATCTGTGCTCTCTATCTCTGTATGTGTGTGCATTTGTGTATGTGTGTGCATGCGTGTACATGTGTATGTGTGGTCCCACCAACTACCCAGATACTGAAAAGTTTTAAGAGTTACAAATATTGTCTTTCCCTGTATGAATGTATACAGTTCACTTCTGGTAAGTCCCTTAATACTTCTCTTTGCTGTTTCCTTTTTCATGCTTCTTCTCATTCTTGTGTTTGAAAGTCAAATTTTCTTTTCAGCTCTGGTCTTTTCATTAAGAATGATTGAAAGCCCTCTGTTTCATTGAAAGACCATATTTTCCCTTGAAGTATTATACTCAGTTTAGCTGGGTAGGTGATTCTTGGTTTGAGTCCTAGTTCCTTTGCCTTCTGGAATATCCTATTCCACGCCCTTTGATCCCTTAATGTAGAAGCTGCTAGATCTTGAGTTATCCTGATTGTATTTCCACAGTACTGGAATTGTTTCTTTCTAGCTGCTTGCAAGATTTTTTCCTTGAGCTGGGAGTTCTGGAATTTGGCCACAATGTTCCTAGGAGTTTCTTTTTTTGGATCTCTTTCAGGTGGTGATCGATGGATTCTTTCAATACTTATTTTGCCCTCTGGTTCTAGAATGTCAGGGCAGTTTTCCTTGATAATTTCATGAAAGATGATGTCTAGGCTCTTTTTTTGATCATGGCTTTCAGGTAGTCCCATAATTTTTAAATTGTCTCTCCTGGATCTATTTTCCAGGTTAGTTGTTTTTCCCATGAGATATTTCACATTCTCTTCCATTTTTTTGTTCTTTTGGTTTTGTTTAGTGATTTCTTGGTTTCTCGTAAAGTCTCCATCTGCTCCATTCTAATTTTGAGAGAACTATTAAATTCAGTGAGCTTTTGAGCCTCTTTTTCCATTTGGCTCATTCTGCTTTTGAAAGCATTCTTCTCCTCATTGGCTTTTTGAACCTCTTTTGCCAATTGAGTGAGCCTATTTTTCAAGGTGTTAATTTCCTCAGCATTTTTTTGGGTCTCCTTTACCAAGGTATTGACCCATTTTTCATACTTTTCTTGCATGTCTCTCATTTCTCTTCCCAGTTTTTCCTCTACCTGTCTAACTTGCTTTTCAAAATCCTTTTTGAGCTCTTCCAAGGCCTGAGCCCACCCGCCACCCCCCTGGGGTGTCTGGGGTACTGAGGCCCCGCCCTCCATGTCTGTCCCTGATGGCAAGAATACGTCCTCATCTTCGTCAGATCTGAAGGTCGGGATCATTTTCATTTGTTGGAAAAAACTCTCTATAGTCTTATTTTTCTTCCTTTTTCTAGGCATTTTCCCAGCCAGTTAATTGACTTCTGAGATTCCTTTCCACCCCCGCCTGGATCCACCCAGCTAGTGCTTGGCCTCTGAGATTCAAATGGGCTTTCCGGCAGCAAGCTTTAATTCTGGCGTTGGGGTGGGGGCAGGGCCGCCTCCCAGGCTCAGTTCCCTCAGGGGCTTTATGCAGAGATTTTCAGGAACAGAGCGGGTGGGGGCGGGGTGGGGGGCCCCGCCTCCTAGGCTCAGTTCCCTTGGGGGCTTTATGCAGAGGCCTTCAGTAATAGAGCGGGGTGGGGGGAGGGCCGTCTCCCAGGCTCAGCTCCGTCAGGTTTTATGTAGAAACCTTCCGTAATGAAGATCCTGCCTGCTGTTGGGGGATTCCTGAGTCCTGGGCCGCTGCTGCCTCAGCCGCTGCCCACACCTCTGCCTCCGCCGCTTCCTGCCCCCGTCTCTGCCGCCGCTGCTTCCTCCCGAGGGGGCCCGAGTCACGGAGACGCCCTGCTCCCCCTCTCGTCCAGCCCAGCCTTCTTTCTCACTGACCTGTAGCTTCTGTGGGCGGAGGTACTTTCTTGGCTGCCGGAGCTTCCGTGTCTGAAGCCTGCTCAGGTCAGCTTCTCTGGGGCCGCGGCCAGAGCAGCGTTGGGGTGGGGTCCGCTTTCCGGGGCGCGACGGACCATCGGGATGGGTCTCCAGGGCTCCCTGGAACGGAAATCTCTTCCACTCCGTTTCTGCACACCTTGTATTGACCCAGAAGTTATGGGGGTCTCTTTTTACATTAATTCTATGTGCTTTGTTTTTGGAGCTCGTAAATGTGCGTCCTTCTACTCCGCCATCTTGGCTCCGCACCCTGGTTATGTCTATTTTTAAAGGTGTTAATTTTGTCAGCATTTTTTGGGGTCTCCTTTAGCAAGTTGTTGATTTGCTTTTCATGATTTTCTTGCATCACTTTCATTTCTCTTCCCAATTTTTCCTCCACCTCTCTTATTTGATTTTCAGAATCTCTTTTGAGCTCTTCCATGACCTGAGACCATTGCATATTTGGATGCAGAAGCCTTGACTTTTAGATCTTCCCCTGTTGGTGTGCATTGTTCCTCCTCATCTAACAGAATGAAAGAAAATATCTGCTCACCAAGAAAGCAACCTTCTGTTGTCTTATTCTTTTTCCCTTTTGGGGGGGGCAGGGCATTTTCCCAGCCAATTACTTGACTTTTGATTTCTTTGTCAAGGAGAGGGTATACTCTGGAGACCTCTAAGTTCTTATTTCCTCCAAGGTATCACAGTCAAGGGAGAGGATTTAATAACAGTTCTGGTCTGTGAGCAAGATTCCCTCTCCATTGCTTCCACCAGCTCCACCATGCCATCACTTCTCTTCACCCCAGGACAGCCACTCAGGGCTTAGATCCAGATCAGCTGTTCAATTCCCTCAGGAGTGTTAGGCCAGGGCTCCAACAATGGAAGCTGCTGCTGCCTGGAGTTGGGGCTAGACCACTGCATTCCCTTCTCATACAAGTGAAAGAGCTTTCTCACTGACCTTTAAAGCTGTCTTTGGTGTTTGTGAGTTGAAGAATCTGGGACCCACAACTGCTGCTGGTGGCATGGCTCCTTGAAGCCTGCTCCAGTCCTGTCCTTGCCACAGCACAGCCCATGCTGTGCTTTGTGCCATGCCCTTGCTGGACTGCACTCCCTCAGTAAACATTCATTAAGCACCATTGTGCAGATTACGATAATAGAATGCTGGTAGAATTCTTAAGACAGGCCATTCTACTTTTGGGCAACTCCAATTGTTAGGAAGTTTTTCCTTGCATGAAGCCTAAATTTATCTTTTTTGCAACTTCAACCATTATCCTTAGTTTTGTCCCTTTGGAACTAAACAGAACAAATAAGATACATCTTTTATGCGATAGCCCTTCAGATACTTGAAGTTCCTCTCCAATCTTCTCTCAACTAGATATATCTAATTCAACTTGACCCACTACAGTATTAACTTGAGGACTTTTCCTTACCTTTGTGTGGATACAAACTGGTTAATCAATGTACTTCTTAAAGTGTGATGTCCAGAACTAAACATAGTTGTTTTTTATGTAGGGAGAAGGTAAGGGGAAAGCAACCAGGGTTAGGTGACTTGCCCAGGGACACACAGCTGAATTTGAACTTGGGTCCTCCTCACTTCAGGGCCAATTATCTGTCCACTATACCACCTAACTAGCTCTCTGTAGACAGTATTTCAGAAGTTGTCTGATCAGGGCAGAGAACATTAGGCTTTTTGGCTCTTTATTCCTTGATAATAATGCCTCTCAATATTGTCTAACATTGGCAGCTAAGTGGTGCCATAGTGCACAGAGTGCTTGGGACTCTCAGGAAGACACTGGGTTCCAGTTTGATCTCAGACACTAGTTATGTGACCCTGAGCAAGTTACTAAACCCTTCTCAGTCTCAGTTTCCTCAACTGTAATATCACTCGCCTTGCAGGGTTGCTGTGAAGATAACAACACTAATATTAACTAGTATATAGTGCTCTCTTTGTGCCAGCATTTTACAGTGTTAGCTGATTTGATCTTCACACCAGTCCTGGAAGGTTTATGCAGTCATAATTCCCATTTTACAAATGGGGAAACTAAGGCAAACAGGTTCAGTGGCTTGCACAGAGTCATATAGCTTAGTAAGTGTCTGAGGGTAGATTTGAACTTGGGTCTTCCTGACTCCAGACTCTGTGCTGTATCCTCTGCACCAGGGTAATGGGATAATATTTGTAAAATGCTTAGCACAGTGCCTAGCACAATAAACATTATTCCCAACACTTCCTCCCCATTAGTTTTCTCAGCTCTCATATCTCTCACATTGCTGAGCTTGCTGTACACTAAAACAACTTTCTTCAGATGAGTTGCCCTCTAACCATGCCTCCCTCATATGTGTGAAGATTTTTTTGACTCTAAGTGTAAAACTTGATACTTACTGCTATTAAATTTGGTTTGATGGTGGTATGGTACTCTAGCCTGTGAAGAGCTTTTCAAATTCAGATTGCCATTTGTCTGTTAACAATCCCTCTTAGCTTTGTGTAATTTTAAAATTTGACAAACATGCATCCAGAACTTAGCTAAATCACTGATTTAAAAAAAATGAAGCAGAATAGCATCAAGTAGAGATTCCAGAAGTCACTCTACTGCAGTTTCCAATATGACATTAAACTATGAATAACTATCCTTTTGTGTCAACTGTTCGCTCAGTTCTGAATCAATACCGTTTGTACCATTGTACAAATGTTAAACTCTGGCCAGCAAATCCAAAGACAGCTCTATAGGTAAACTCAATTCACATTTATATAGTGCTTTCCTAACAACAACCTAATGAGTTAGGTAATTCAAAGATCATACATACTCACTTTACAGAGGAGAAAATCACACGAGTTAAGTGACAAGCCCTTTGGGGACCCAGTAAGTTCCAGAGCTAGGATTTGATCCAGGACTCCTGATTACTAAGTCATTGCTTTTTCTGTTGTGTCATGTTGCCTTTCTGTAGCTAAACTTGGAAGGGAACACACCATTGAGCAACCACTCCGAGGGTTTCTGAGACTGAGCAAAACTTACTTATGAACAGAACAAAATACTTTCAAATTGTCTTCCTTAGTCAGAAACACTCCTAGGTACACTGGAGGTGAGAAGCTGAATTCAAACATATTAAATGCCTAGTCTGAGCTAGGTTATGGGGATGTAGAGACAAAGGGGAGCTCTAGTAAGATGGGTGAGTGAATGGTCATGCCAAAGCTCAGATCTTATTTATCACTTTAAGATGGGTGCCAAAATCGGGAGAGGTAAAAGGAAAGTTTTCACATGGAAAAATTTGCAGGGACCGAACCAAATGAGTATACAAAAAAGGTCCAATAATACAATAAATAATATGGGGTAAAAGACAGGTGAAATCTCCAGAAAAGGGGAATAATATGATGATAACTATGAGTTGATTCCTAACAGAGATTGGGTGAACTACAAGCAGACTTACAGCCATTGGAGAGCTTAATAAAAGATGTTAAATGAAGATACAAGGTCAAATTAGAACTCTTAATGAAGATTAAAAAGAGAAAGTTGAAGAATGAAAAGAAACGATTGATGTCTCCCACCCATTGGTAGAGGTGCTGGGCTATATAGATATGTATGGAATGAGGCATACATTTTTGGACATGACCAATGTATTGATTTGTTTTTAGTTGTTTAAAGGGAGAGTTCTATTGGGTGGGAGAGGGCAGAAAGATGGTGATATTAAAAAACAAAGCTCTTAAAAAGGAAGAAAAGGCTGACTGAAAAAAATGAAATTATGTGAAAAAAAACAATTATAATTAGGTCAATAGCTACCAAAATAGAATACCTGAGATCTGTGGGAGCACAGGCAAATCACCTTGAAAATAGAGAATGGTAAGATAACCCAAGAATTATCTTAAGATGAAACAAAAGCCTAAATGCTATAGTCCAGAAAAAAATTTGCCCAGAAATATTGAAAACGGAGAGCAAAGCGCATAGAATGTTGGCGGAAGAACCCCAAATTCAGACTATTTAGAAATATAGTCATCAAGTTCCAGAGCTTTTGACATTAAACAAAGGACCTTATAAGCAGCTTAGGAGGAAACTTTACATTTCAAAGGAAGATATTCTGAATCATGAAAGTAAAAACTGAAGTGTGACATCCTATTAAAGCAAAGGAAATAAATTTATAGTCCCTAGATAACATTCTGTAAAACTCACCAATGAAGAAAGGATTTTATGTTCAGTATAAGGAAAGCATTTAATCTTATTCTTATAGAAGCCTTCACTTTCTCCTGAAACGGATCACTGTCTGCCTTTCAACCCTGATCCTTGCCACAAGACCAGCTCATCTTCCATTCCTATCACACCATTCCTTGAAGGCTCTTTTATTCTTATTTTTCATCGGTTATATGTCTGCTCATCCTTCTACCATGTACCTTTCCATTGTCCTTTGTGTGATGTTAATTTTTAATTTTTAGGAGACATGTATGTTTTGTTGCCATATAACAAGAGTGGTTGAACATTGGCTTTTATTTTCATGTGAGGCTTAGGGTTATTAAAGGAGACTCTCAGTTTCCAGATGTGGGGAGGGAGTGCATTCCAGGAAGGAGACTGAATTCAAAACATGGTGATGAGAATTGATGTGTGTGTGTGTGTGTGTGTGGATGTGTGTGTTATATAGATTCAGAGTTTGTCTGGATTTCAGAGTACGGGAAGGGTGGTAATGTCCAATGATACTAGAAGGATGGATTAGGGATAGGTTATAAAAGTTTTTAAAAGCTAAATAGAGGAATTTATATTTTATTCTGGAGGAAACAGGAAGTCAGTGGAGTTTATTGAGCGAAAGAGGAACATGGCTTTTAAGGAAAATCGTACTGTGGAGGATGGATGGAAATAGGGCAACCCCATGGAAAGGAGAATAATTGGGAGGCCATTAGCAATAATATAGAGAGGTGGTGAAGGCTTGAACTAGAGCAATAACTGAGTAGAGACAAAAAGCAAGATTTGGCAACCGATTGGTTATGTGGGAGTGAGGGAGAGTTTAGGATAATGTCAAGGTTCTGTCTGGGAGACTAGAATAATTTGTTGTTCAGTCATGTATGACTCTATTGACCCCATTTGGGGTTTTCCCAGCAGATACTGAAGTGGTTTGCCATTTCCTTCCTCAGCTCATTTCATAGACGGGGTAACTGAGTCAAGGCTAAATGACTTGCCCAGGGTCACACAGCTAGTTTGAAGTCAGATTTGAACTCAAGAAGATGACTTCCTGATTCCAGGCCTGCCACTCTATCCCCAATTCCACCTAGTAGAAATAGAGATGTTTGGGAAAAGGGTGGGATTCGGCAGGGTGAATATTGAGTTCTGTTTTGGACATGTTAAGTTTGAGACATCCAATACTTTCAGTTGGAAATTTCTAATAGGCAATTAATTGGTGGTACAGGACTTCATGAAATTTAGACAAGAGACTGGGCCTGAATATGTTCTAGAACTGGGAGGCATTGGTATAGAAATGATAATTAGACCTACAGAGGCTGATGAGGACACTAAAGGTGAAAGTGGAGAGAAAGAATAGGGGGGGCCTAGAACAGAGTGAAGGATGATCTGGATGATCTATTAGCGAAGGAGACAAATAGGAAGAGAAGCAGGGGAGAGTGGGGCATGAAAGCCCCTAGAAGAGTGAGTATTGAGGAGGTTATTTCTGTTGTTACGTCTTCCAAGAAATCTTGCAGGATTTCAATATCTCTACATAGAGTACCTGTGTGTCATCCCTGCCTTTGATATAGTGTCCTTCTGGTTTTGTTTATAGCATGAATGTTGAGATTGATGTGATTCAGCTCTTCCAAGCAGTATTTCCATTCAGTGATCACCAGATAAGGATCTCTCATGTAGAATACCAATAGTTAAATGAAAGTTTACATTGTATAAGAATTTTGTTACTCATAGCAACTTCTGTCTCACTTCTGCTATTCTGACACTGCTTTTGTAAAGGGACCACATGGGACTGAAGGTCATTTTTCTTTATTTTATGACTTGCCATGGAAATTAAAAAAAAATTAATCAACTGTCTACCCTGCTAGTGATGTGCTTCTCCATTCTTAGCTAGGTTGATGCTCAGGAAACAGACTTGGTTAGTTACCCGAACTCTATTAAGGTTACATACTGTAATACAATAAAAATCATAATTGGTAAAGAAAATAAAAGATACAGACCTAAATGGAAACTAAACAATGTCTTAAATGATGAACAGAGGAAAAGAACAAAAAGAAACAAAATATTTATATTAAGGGGGAAATAATAGAGATAATGTCAACTTTATGGGATGAAGCTAAAGCACTTTATTTTTTTTAATTTTTTTTTTTAATGTTTTACAATCATTTCCTTAAAGTTAAGATTTTATCCCCCCCACCCTTCCCCCAATACCCCCCTCCCTCCCCATGACAGCATACAATTCTGTTTAGGTTCTACATATACTTTCCTATTGAGCACATTTTCACTATATTCATGCTACGTAGTCGAACTAAAATAAATGGAAGAAATCATATAACAAATCAACACGTGATACACTAAACCCACCCACACACAAACATGATCTGCTACATTCTGCAAATGACTTCCACATTTCTATCTCTGAGTGTGGAAGACATTTTGCCTTAGAAGACAGACATTAGGATTTTTTTTTTTCTCAGTAAGTTCTTGTGTTATTACAAAGTTCCAAGTCTACCAGAAAAAACTCTCGCACACTGTGGTCGTTGCTGTGCACAAAGTTCTCCTGGTTCTGCTCCTTTCGCTCAGCATCAGATCATATAAGTCCTTCCAGGCCTCCCTGAAGTCTTCTTGTTCATCATTTCTTATGGCACAATAGTACTCCATTACATTCACATACCATAATTTATTCAGCCATTCCCCAATTGATGGGCATCCCCTTGACTTCCAGTTTTTGGCTACCACACAGAGTGCTGCTATAAATATTTTTGTACACGTGGGACCCTTTCCCGTTTTTATAATCTCTTGGGGATACAATCCTAGTAGCGATATTTCTGGGTCAAAGGGTATGCACATTTTTGTAGCCCTTTGGGCATAGTTCCAAACCGTTCTCCAGAAGGGTTGGATGATCTCACAGCTCCACCAACAATGAATTAGTGTTCCAACTCTCCCACATCCTCTCCAGCATTTATCGTTTTCTTGTTCTGTCACGTTTGCCAATCTTACAGGTGTGATGTGGTACCTCAGAGTTGTTTTGATTTGCATCTCTCTAATCAATAGTGATTTAGAGCACTTTTTCATATGATTATAGATATCTTTGATTTCTTCCCCTGAAAATTGCTTGTTCATATCCTTTGACCATTTATCAATTGGGGATAAGATAAAGCACTTTAGAAAAAATTGTATATCATTAAATTAACAAAAGAGAATAGGATATACGAATTGAATCTGAAATAAATTAGAAGGAAAAAATTGGGAAGTTCCATTTAAAATAACTACCAGATGCACAATATATATGGGCCAAGGCATGAATTCCCTTGGAATTTAGAGATATAAATCTGAATGACATTTATTCTTTAATTTTTAGAAAAAAATTCCACCCCAGAAAAGATGCTCTTCTCTCATTTCCCTATCTTTTTCTTCTTCTTTAACACCTAAAAGGACATTATTGCTTCACCAAGTTATCCAGATACTGCCCTTTGTGTATAGTTTTCTGTATTTGTCATTTGTATGTCCATGTAGCTATCCATGCATACAGTTTTACCATCCCTAGCTTCCCTGTTAGTCCATTCAGGAATGGTTTGGGGTTGAGGGGAATGTGCATTATATATGGACAATGATAGAACCATGTATGTAGAAATAATAGATAGTTGAGCTATATTGTCACAATAAAATAGGGAGACTGGGAGCAATATGGATAGAATACCAGGTCTAGAGTCAGGATGGTCTGAGTTCAAAGCAGGCCTCAGACACATACTAGCTGTGAGATCCTAGGCAGTCAGCCACTTGACCCTGTTTGCCTCAGTTTTCTCATCTGTAAAATGAACTGGAGAAGGAAATGGCAAACTACTCCAAATGCCAGGAAAACCCAACATGGATGAAGAATCAGACACAACTCAAGAAATTATGATAAAAATGAAGATACCATCTAAATTAATCTATGGAATGCTGTGCAAAGAGTTATAAAACTATATACTCTGACCCAGCAATACCACTATTAGGTCTGTTTCCCAAGGCGACTAGGGGAAAAGGAAAGGAATCTATATGTTCTAAAACATTTATAGCAACTCTTATTGTGGTAGCAAAGAACTGGAAATTGAAGGGATGTTTATCGTTTGGAGAATGGGTAAGCAAGTTGTGGTATATGATCGTGATGGAATACTACTGCACTGTAAGAAATGGTGAGCTTGTTGATTTTAGAAAAACATGGAAAGGCGTGCATGAAAAAATGAAAAGTGACATGAGCAGCACCAAGAGAATGTTGTATACAGTAACAGCATTATTTCAAAGAAGGATTGTTCTGAGTACTATAAATACTCAAATCTGAGTGCTATAAATACTCAAATCAACTATAAGGGACTTATGATGGAAGATGTTATATACCTCCAGAGAAAGGTATAACTGATAAATAGAAGTGTGCATGGTATGTTTATATATATATTTAAAAATCTACATCAGATAATGTCCTTCTCTAGTAAAGGGTGGGGAGGGAGGGAGATAGTTTTTGAAATTTTGAAATGTAACCAAAAAAAAAGAAAAAAATGAAAAAAATTGCTTCCACACTTTACTGTGTGATCTTCAGCAAATGCCCTAATCTCTGAGCCTCTTTTGCCTCACTTTTAAAATGGGATCACATTAGCCCTGCCTACCTTACATCATTACTGTGGAAAACAAATTAAATATTGTATATGAAAACATTTTGAAAACTCTAATGTGTTATATAATTACAAGTTATTGATAGTAGTAATAGTATATAATATACAATTTATATTCATAAATTTTATTAATATTAAATAATTTTAAATTATAAATAATAATTTACATATAATAATGATAGTAATAGTCATTATTACTTCTGCACCAAGATACCTATCCTTAGGGGCTGAAGGAGAGAAAGGGTCTGAGGGTTCTAGATTGAGGGGTCAAGCCATTATTTTTCCCCAAGGATTTCGTTGTATCTGTACTATATTTCATTGTATCCCCAAAACGGGATCTTCAGTGCTACTCTGGGACCAGAGTACCCTCTTAGCCTTTTATACCTTTTTGCAAGAGAGTACCACCATGTGGTTTAGCTGGGGAGTTATATCACCTGCCCTCAAGTGCTAGCTCTCAGTCTATTGAGAAAACATATGGTTCCTGGTCTAGGTGTATTTTGGCGATGTTGTTTTAGGACCTTGGAATCCCCCCAAACTAAAGAGGGCCACCGGAGAGTTGACTGAAATCCAGGCATTTTTAAAACGGTGCTGTGGTCAAGGCTTTGTAGGGGTTTCAAAGAATTGCAGGACAGCTCAGGGAGTTTACAGTCTAACGGGAAAGGAAGCAAGTATGCTTGAAAGTAATATATTAGTATGTAATACTATATTATTACAATTTTATGAAAGTAAAGTAGTATGTAATGTGTTAAATGAGTCAAAAAATATAAAATGTCGTTAAATGTCTTTGCTTTACAGAGAGGCATGAACATGGGGCTAAGAAAGTTTATATTATCTTCTCCTCACTTCCCAAACCTGCTTCCTCATCAAATCTTTGGCCTCAACTCGTCAAAAAACTACGTTAGCTCCAGGCACAAGGTGCCAAATCTCAGTGAAAATTCAATTATGAATCCCTCCTTCCTGCACCTTCATCATCATTCCAATACAATTCAATCCAATCTAAGCAATATTTATGAAGCCCCTACTATGACAATGTGGCAGGCACTGTACAAATAAAGTCCCTGCCCTCAAGGAGCATCTAAATGTGGGGAAGAGAGAAAGCACACAAAAAGAGGAAGCAAAGTAGGGAACAGTGCCAAGGGGGACTGAGCACAGGGGCATCTTGTTCTGGGGAGTTTCAACCAGGCAGAGTAGCAGATTTCACAGTAGTCAGTCATGTTAGTGCTTTATAAAGGAAGGCATTAGAAGGAGTTTGGTACTGCACTCTCCAGCCCTTCAATCAGAGGGGAGAAGAGGCAGAGACAGGTGGTGTCAGTCAAAACTGGAGTTAGCAGTAAAATTGTAAGTTTAAAAGGGGCAAACTTAATCTGAGAGAGGCATCTTGTTTCCTGGAGTTGAAGCCCGGCATAACAGCAGATGCTTATTAAGTACTATGTACAAAACATGGTGCTAGTCACCAGAGATTACAAAAATAAAAATGATCTTTGCCCTCAAGGTGCTTGTATTCCATTAGGCGCATACAGCATGTTATATATATATGAATAGTACAAGATAGTTTGGGGAACCACAGAGCACTGAGATTGGTGGGGATGGTGAATCAGGGAAGGTTTTATAGAGGAGGTGGCAATTGAGGTGAATCTTGGAGAAAGATATTTCTGACAGATGGATGTGGGGAGGCAATGTATTCCAATCTTGAGGGATGCTCTGTGGGAACACAGGAAGAGAGGAGATGGAAATTGAGTTCCAGGAACAGCTCCTAGTTCAGTTTGGCTGGGAAACGACACATGAAAGAGAGAAAAGGCTGGAAAGGTAGATTGAAGGCAGAGTGTGGAGGATTTTAATAGAGAGCCACTGAGCAGGGGAGGACTATTTCTTTTCTTTTTTTCAGTGTTTAAGAAATGTTGTTATTGATAGCAATTGTTTTTTATCACCTTCATTTTCAAATATATTTCTCACTAATCTCCTATTCAAGGAGCCATCCCTTGAAACAAAGATTTAAAAAAAAAAAAAAGCAGTATGAAGACTATACATTGTCTGACAAAAGATACAATATTCCACATCCTTAGTTTCCTTCCTCTACAAAGGAAAGATAGAAGTAAATTTAAAAAATTGCTCTCTGAGACCAAGCGTGGTCATATAATGGTACAATGTTCATTTCTTTCTCTCTTTTTGTTATTGTTCTTTCCACTAATGTTGGTAAAGTCACTGTGTATTTTGTTTTTCTGGTTTAGATTACTTCATTTCCTTAATTCCTCTAAAGTCTTCCCATGCTTCTCTGATTTCTTCATGTATTAAATCATGGACTGTCAGTTTATGTAGCTATTCCTTAATTGATGGGCATTTACTTTGTTTCTAATTCTCTGCTATCACAAAGAATTGTTATGAATATTTTGGTTCATATCATACAATTATTTTTAAAAATAAATTTATTTTCAGTTTTCAACATTCACTTCCACAAAATTTTGAATTTCAAATTTTCTCCCCATCTTCCCCCTACCTCCACCCTAGGACAGAGTGTATTTTGATCGCCCTTTCATCCCATCTGCCCTCCCTTGTTTCACCCCCCTGCCCCACACTCTTATCCCCTTCCCTTCTGTGGATCCTGTAAGGTAAGATAGATTTCTATACCCTATTTGTCTATATATCTTATTTCTAACATTCATTTTTAAAGCTTTGAGTTCCACATTCTCTCCCTTCCTCCCTCCCCACCCACCCTCATTGAGAAGAAAAGCAATTGGATAATGGTTATACGTATGTGGACATGCTAAACATCTCCTTAACAGTGATTTTGTGAAAGACTAGCTGTATTTCCCTATATTCAGTCCCACCCTCCATTTATTCAGTTCTCTCCTTTGACTTGTCCCTCTACCAAAATATTTGCCTCTGATTACTTGTTCCCTCAATCTTACATCCCTTCTATTACTTCCCCTCTTATTCCTTTCCCCCTGCTTTCCTGTAGGGTAAGATAAACTTCCATACCCAACTGAGTGTGTATATTATTCCCTTCTGAAGCCAAATCCAATGAAAGGATGGCTCACTTATTCCCTCTCACCTTCTCCTTCCCCTCCGTTGTAAAAGCTCTTTCTTGCCTCTTTTATGTAAGATGATTAACTACATTCTACCTCTCCCTTTCTGTTTCTCCTAGTACATTCCTCCCAACCCTTAATTTTCTTTTTATATATATATATATATATATATATATATATATATATATATATATATATATATAAATTCCTTCTATCCTAATACTGAGAAAGGTCTCATGAGTTACAAATATCATCTTTCTATGTAGGAATATAAACAGTTCAACATTAATAAATCCCTTATGGTTTCTCTTTCCTATTACCTTTTCATGTTTCTCTTGATTCTTGTATTTGAAAGTCAAATTTTCTTTTCAGCTCTGGTCTTTTTAACAAGAATGCTTGGAAGTCCTCTATTTCATTGAAGTTCCATTTCCCCCCCTGAAGTATTATACTCAGTTTTGCTGGGTAGGTGATTCTTGGTTTTAATCCTATCTCCTTTGAGCTCTGGAATATCTTATTCCAAGCCCTCTGATCCCTTAGTGTAGAAGCTGCTAGATATTGTGTTATCCTGATTGTGTTTAAAAATACTTGAATCACTTCTTTCTGGCTGTTTGTAATATTTTCTCCTTGACCTGGGAACTCTGGAATTTTGCTACAATATTCCTAGGAGTATGCCTTTTGGGATCTCTTTCAGGAGGTGATTGGTGGATTCTTTCCATTTTTATTTTACCCTCTGATTCTAGAATGTCAGGGCAGTTTTTCTTGATAACTTCCTGAAAGAGGATGTCTAGCTCTTTTTTTGATCATAGCTTTCAGGTAGTCTAATAGCTTTCAGGTAGTCTAATAGCTTTCAGGTAGTCTAATAATTTTAAAATTATCTCTCCTGGATCCATTTTCTAGGTCAGTTGTTTTTCCAATGAGATACTTCACGTCTCTTCTATTTTTTCATTATGATTTTGTTTTATGATTTCTTGATTTTTCATAAAGCCATTAGTTTCCATTTGCTCCATTCTAATTTTTAAAGAATTATTTTCTTCAGTGAGCTTTTGGACCTCTTTTTCCATTTGATCCATTCTGCTTTTTAAGTCATTCTTCCTCTCATTGGTTTTTTTGGACCTCTTTTGCTATTTGGGTTAACCTAATTTTAAAGATGTTATTTCTTCAGCATTTATTTTGGATTTCCTTTAGCATGCTGTTGACTCGTTTTTCATGATTTTCTTGCATCACTCTCATTTCTCATCCCAGTTTTTCCTCTACTTCTCTTACTTGATTTTCAAAATCCTTTTTCAGCTCTTCCATGGTCTGAGATTGATTCATATTTTTCTTAAAGGCTTTGGATTCAGGAGCTTTGGCTTTGTTATCTTCTTCTGGCTGTAGGTTTTGATCTTCCTTGTCATCAATGACATAAGAAAATACCTCTTCACTGAGAAAGTAAGAATCTATAGTCTGTTTCTTTCCCCCTGTGTGCTCATTTGCTAATTTTCCCAGTCAGTTACTTGACCTTTGAGCTTTGTTAAGTGCAGGTCTCCAGAAGCAGTGTCCACTTTGTCAGTGTCTGCATCTGCCCTGGGACTGGGGCAAGCCAGGGTTGGGGCTTGGCCTGACCTGATTCCCTTCTTCACCAAGTGAGAGACCCTTCCCACTGACCTTTGAAGCTGTCTTTAGTGTTTGTAGATTGAGAAGTCTGGAATCTGCAGCAGCCTCCCGTGATTCAGTTTCTTAAGGCCTGCTCCCACTCTGTCCAGGCTGGCGCAACCCACTCTGAACTGTGCTCTGCCCCCTGCCAGGTGGGATAGACCCTTCATGTCGACTTTCCAGATTGTCTTTGGCTGCCATTTTGCTTCAGTGTGTCATTCTGTGGTTTTTGCTGCTCCAGAATTTGTCTAGAGTCATTTTTTACAGGTTTTTTGAAAGATTTGGGGGGAGAGCTGTAGCTGGTCCCTGCTTCTACTCCATCATCTTGACTTCCTCCCCCCACTGTTATTTTTGTATTTGACCTTTTGAGGACATATGCCTATTGGTGGTATATTTTGGTCAAAAGGTATTGATTTTTCATGGTTACTTGTTTAGCACAATCCCAAATTGCTGCCCAGAATGACTGGAACAATCCATAGCTCAATCATCAGCATCATATGGATCAGCTTGTCTTTCTGATGTCCCTATTTCTGTTTGTAGTATTTCCTTTATTTTTGGTCATCTTTGTCAATTTGTTGGGAGAGGTAAAACATCAGTTATTTTGATGTGCATTTGTTTTATTATGTTATAATGAAACATTTAATATGTTGCTAATTGTTTATAATTCTTCTGAGGATTATTTTTTCATATCCTTTGACCACTTATATATTGGGAATGGATACAGGCCTGTTTAATAGGAGGAGTATTGGTTGAAGGAAGGTACAGCTAGGTGAAGGATACATTGGAGAAAGACAAGAATAGAAGTAAGGAAATCATTAGAAAGTTATTACAGTGATTGAGGTAAAGGGTGTGAGGGCTGCACTAGTGTAGTGGCATTATGAACAGAGAGAAGGAAACAGGAGTGAGAAATGTTGTGGAGGAGGTAGAATTAATGGGATTTAGAAAATGATTGTATATGGTGGAATGAAGGAGAGTAAAGATTCCAAGATGGAGTTAATTAGGACATCCAGTTTAGGAACCTGAGTGCCTGAGAGGTTGTTTGGTCTCTTCAACAGAAATAGCGAAGTTTGGAAGAGGTAAGAAGTTAAGGGGTATGGGGATGGCAAGACCAATTGAATTAAAAAGGGATTTCTTGAGTATCTACTGTGTATTCAGTCTTATTCCCATAGTTCATTCTCTGTCTATGTTACCCATTTGGCTATCTTGTCACAGAAAGAACCATATTATTGTTGTTCAGTGGTTTTCAGTCATGTCTGACTCTTTGTGACTACATTAATGGTTATCTTGTCAAAGATACTGGAGTGTTTTGCCATTTCCTTCTTTAGTTCATTTTACAAATGAGGAAACTGAGTCAAACAGGGTTAAGTGATTTGCCTAGTGCCACACAGCTAGTGTCTGAGGTCATATTTGAACTCAGGTCATCCTGACTCCAGGATTGGAACTGTATCCACTTCACCACCTTGCTGCCCTGGGAGAAGTATACCATGTTTATATTAGCTACCATTGTATATGTAACTTCTATGAGAAATATTCATACATACCAGCCTGGTAACATGCTGAACGTTTAGGACATAAGTGATACGACTTTGGCATCTTTAAGTGACTTGGACTGATGGCCATATTTCTACCATTGCTAGGTCTTGGTGCATTCTTTCTGTTTCATAACTTCTTTTCTGGGATTTTACCTTCTTTTATTTTCTCTAGTATCCCATTTTCAAGTTCATTGAGTTCATTGAACACCATTATATCACTTAGTGTGCTCTATCCAACACTTCTTAAACTGTGGATTGTGACCCCAAGGTTTCTGAACACCCAAAGATCAAATATTAATTAAAAATAAAATGCGAGGTGTTTTTGGCAGTGCTTGCCCGTGTTGCATTGACCAATTTCACTCAGTCTTGGTTCTGAACCCACAACATGCACACTTTGCACATCCTCTCAGGCCATGCAACACTAATGTATGCTGCCAAAACTTGACAAGGGATCATGAGTGGAAAAAGTTTTAGAAGCCCGGTGTCAGTACTGTTTCACTTGGTGATCTGATTGGCTTCCATGAATTTAATTCCCAACTTTATGCTGATGATTTATTTATATAAAATAATTTACATATCTAGTCTTAAGTTCTCTGCTGACCTCCAATCTTACATCTCTAATTGTCTTTCAGACATTTCAAACTGGATATTTAGTAGACATCTGAAACTCAATATGTCCAAAACTAAACTGCCCCTAAACCTCCTCCTCCTAACTTCCCTATTACTGTTGAGGCAGTACTATCCTCTCAGTTCCTTCAGGCTTACAAACTAGGTGTCATTTTCAGTTCCTCACTATCTTTCACCTCCCAACATTGCTCATATATTCCCCATTCTCTTCTCTGATACTGTCACCCCCTGAGTGCGGGCCCTTATCGTCTCATACTTGTACTATTGCAATAACTTGCTAATGCTGCCTCAAGTCTCCTCCCTCTTCACCACCCCCCTCTCCACCCCAATTTATTCAACTGCCAAAGTGATTTTCCTAAAGCTCAGGTCTGACCATGTCACTCTTGTACTTATTAAACTCCAGTGACTCTCATCACTAACAGGATCAAATACAAAATCCTCCATTTGACATTCAAAACTTTTCATAAACTAGCCCTCTCCTATCTTTCCAGTCTTGTGGTTTAGTTTCCAACACATACTCTCTGATGCAATGACATTGGCCTCCTGGCTGTTCCATGAACAAGACATTCCATCTCTTGGCTCTCTGGTTTTCACCAATGCCTAGAATTCTTTTCCTTTTCATTTCCAAATGCTGCCTTCCTTTTGAGCACCTACTGAAATCCTCCTACAGGAAGCCTTTCCTTAATCCCTCTTAATTTTGGGTGCCTTTCCTCTTTTAATTATTTTACTTTTCAACCTGTATATAAGCTTGCTTGTACATATTGTCTTTTTTTCTCCCTCATTAAAATTTTGAGCTCCTTGAGGGCAGGGAATGCCTTTTGCCTGCTTTTTTTTTTTTCTCCCCAGTGCCTGGCACATAGTAGGTGTTTAATAAATATTTATTGACTAAATTTTAACCTTTTTCACTGAAATAATAGCTTAAAACCACACTAAGACTTTTGTTATTATTTGTTATTTTAAAGTTATCTGCATAGTATGTTGAGCTCTGGAATGATAAAGTGTTTTATAAACCCAACAAGCAAATTTTGCTTTATTACAAATGATCATTTCTTTGATGATGATAATTATATTTGGTTATAAGGTACATATCAATAATAGTGATTTTTCCCATGCATATTAGATCTAATATTGACAGGAGAGAAAAACAATTAGCAATTAGAATTAAGATTTGAATTTTGTTTCTGCTTATACTTCTTTTATTAAGACCAATGGCTTAAGTAAAAGGTTCTGTCTTTATGAGAGGTTTTCACAGACTGGTGTCTTTCCAATAAATGGAGGAGTGCAGCCAATTTCATTTACCGAATTTGGAGTTGATATGTATTGCTGAATCAGAGACACCTGAGGATGTCAGAGCTGGAAGAAACCGTAGAGATAATGTAGTCCAATCTTAATCAAAAACCATTTGCAGAGTGATGTCATGAATAGAGAGCTGGCCTCGGAGCCAGGAAGATCTGGATTCAAGACCATGCTGTGACAGATACTGACTGTGACCCTGGGCAAGTCACCATGCTCTAGAAAACTCTCTAAGACTATAAATTGCAGAGAAGGTGCTTTCCTGCATTGATAGGAGTTTTTTTTCCCCTAGGAGTTCCTTATATCAATAAAATTAGAGATCCATTCTATATTCTTTATCAATAAGGATTAGGCACACATTTTATAGATTCAGGATTTGAATTTAAGAGGAGTAACAGCTGGTTTTTTAGTAGTCATGTCTTTTTTGACCAGTCATTTCAGTTGTGTCTAACTCTTTGAGATTCCATTTGGGATTTTCTTGGCAGAGATATTGGAGTGGTTTGCCATTTCCTTCTCTAGTTCATTTTACAATTGAGGAAAGTGTGGCACATAGGGTTAAATGACTTGCCCAGGGACACATAGCTAGTAAATACCCGAGGCCAGATTTAAATTCACGAAGGTGAGTCTTCCTGACTCCAGGCTCAGCAGTATATCCACTACACCACCTAGCTGCCCTAGTCATGTTACTAGAACCCATAAAATCATAAGGGACTTCAGAGATCATTCATCTAGTCCAATTCTCCCTGCCCCTTTTCTTAAAAATACAAATAAGGAAACAGATCTAGAGATAGGACATGCAATACTGGAAAGAGTGCTGGTACTAGAATCAGAGGATATGGGTTGGTATCCTGGTTCTGTCACTTTGGTGACCTGAATGATTTAGGGTATCAGTTAATCTCTCTGGGCCTCAGTTTCCATATTTGTAAAGTAAGATAGTTCAACCAAATGACTTCTAAGGTCCCTTCCAGTTGTAAATGGATGATATAATTGATTTGCCCTAAGCCACTTCATGGTAAATGGCAGAGCTGGGGATTCCACCTGATGCTGTCAGATTCCTAATCCTGTCCCCTTGCTTTCGCACTATATTATACTATACTGCCCTCCGGGTGTGAAGGTTTATAATGTAACTGATTTATTTTGCATTTATACTGTCACTGATTTCCAAAATTCTTTATAATATTATGTCAGTTAGAATGTGAACTTTGTCTGTTCCTGGTAGCTTCTTTCTTTTCTCCTGATAGTGTCTGGATTGTAAGCAAAGTCATTTTTTTCTTTTCTTTTTTTCTAAGGCAGCAGAAAATACTTTAATCTCTACCACTAGGTGGAACTACAAATCTCTCTATATTTTCCCTGGGACCTGGGAAACATTGTGGATGTATAGAAGGAGCCCCCAGACCAACTATTTTTCTAGCCTATCTTGAATCTGACTTGCTCATGAGCACGCTCTGCCCCAACCCAGCAGGTCCTTCTGGTTTTTTTTTTTTTCTTCTTTCCTATTAAAATCCACTCCCAGAGAAGATTCTGAAAAACCTTCAGTTCAACTGGCAGATGAAGTGTGCAAGCTTACCTCTCTACATGGGAGAATTTGCATTTGGACTAGTGACAATGCCTTACATCATAGAAGCTAACGTTGAAAATTCAGCTGTCAACAGGTCAGGTGGAGAGAGAAGTATTTGGACGGACAAGGTGGTGGATGTTCTTGGTATCCCTGAAATCACACTACCTAGGACAGCCACTTGTTCTATTCATGCATGAAGATATTTCTGAATCTAAGTAATAACACTAGAGGTACAATTCTAAAGAGATCTGAGTATCCCTGGCAGGGATGAGTTTGCCACAGTTGGTTTGAAATTCCCCAAGAATGGAAATTAATTTGCGATGGATTCCCCAGTTTGCTTTGGGTGCAGTATGGGGTAAGTCACATTCCCTCTCTGGGTTTCAATGTCTTCATCTAAGGGAGGGGTTTTGACCAGATGATGTCTAAAGTCTTCTACTCTAAATCCAATGAAGACTTTTGAAAATAAATTGGGGGAATATCTTCTCATTTTCAATATCTCTCCCCACTATGATTTCTATTTCCTAAAAAAGAAAGTTGAAGAAAAATGGAATTTTTCCTCTCTCTTTTTCTGAATGATACAAGATCATATAATATTCATAAAGTTAGAGCTGAGACTTTAGAAATCATATAGTCTAGCATCCTCATAGAAACTGAAGCACACAGAGAAAAAGAAGATATACTGCTTAATTGCGATGACAGAAAAATATAAGTAAACACACAGGAAAAGATATAGAAAAATTCACAAAATAACATCTTGCTATCCTAAGAAAAATTAAAGATATTTGTCAGCAGATTATGTCTTTTTCCATGAATTAAAAAAATTAGAAACATTTCTTATATTCCTCTTAATTTAATTAAATTCAATAAACATTTAGTGTTAGTGTGCTGTGTGCTGGGGGTACAAGGATAAAAACCAAAACTCCCTTCCCCCAAAGACCTTATGTTCTAGGGGGTACGTGTGTGGAGGGGGTGGGGGAAGGAGAGATAAGGATACAGCATTTTGTTAGGGTTGTTCAGTCATTTTAGTCATGTCTGACTCTTCGTGATCCCTTTCAGGGTTTTCTTGGCAAAGATACTTGGAGTGATTTGCCATTTCCTTCTCTAGCTCATTTTATAGATGACGAAAGTGAGGCAAACAGGGTCTAAGTCCCAGGGTCACACAGGTAGTAAGTGTCTGAGGCCAGATTTAAACTCCGGTCTTCCTGACTGCAGGCCTAGCACTCTATCTACTGTGCCACCTAGCTGCCCTATTGAAGATACTACATTCATCCTATTAAACAGATAAATAATTTTGGAAGAGGGAATTAATATTTGGGGGGGAATCAAGAAACATTTCATGTAGGAGGTGAACCTTGAAAGGAGCTAGGGAATCCAAGAGTCAGAGATGAGGAAAGAAAGTATTCCAAGCATGGGGGACAACCTAGACACAGGCACGGAGACAGGACCTTCTATCCTTGTTGGTTAAAATCTGGGGAAATTATAAGTATAGGAATGGGAGCATAATTAGCATAGTATGTTCAATAGGCAGCAAGGCTATTTCTGATCAGAGTGAAAGGTTTGTATTAGAGCACAAAAAGAAATAAATTTAAAAAGGTGGGGTGAGTCAAATTTAGGGAGGACCATAACAGTTAGGCAGAGAAATGTTATGCAGTAGAAAATAGGGAGCTATTGGAATGGCTTCTGAGGAGGAGATTTCCTGGTTTTTTAATCCTTAGATAGAGATGTGACCCCCTAGAGAAAAGTTGGGAAAATGTTACAGAAGGGATGAAGGAAGAAAGAAATTTCCAATTTTTGAGAAAATAATTTTTTTTCCCCATATATATATATATATATATATATATATATATATATATATATATGTGTGTGTGTGTGTGTGTGTATAAGTGTGTCTGTGGTGTAGTGTGTTTGTGATTGAAGGAAGGTGGTTTAAGAGTGGATTGGTGTCCTTCAATTTCAGCTTTGGATTCTCTCCTCTTCTTTGAACATAGAGCCCACAAGATAGTCGCTAATATCCAATGTGACCCCTTTTCTAAGTTTTTTCCGCTTCTTCAAAGGCCCAGGTTTCTTGCAGGTGACTTCAGAAACCTTCCAGTTTTTTCTGTTCTTTTTTGTTATTTGATGTCCAAATGTATTCTAAAAAGGAAGGTGATCTTCTCACAACTGCCAAGTCAGTGAGAGTGTGAATCTACACAGCTACAATCACCAAGAAGGTGAACTCAGTGGTTCTTTGGGCAAATAACCAGTTTTCAGCTGAAGGGTTGGCTAAATTAATCAGCTATTTTCCCCTAATTCCTTTGTCTGTGGGTAATCTTAAGAAGGGAAGTGAATACAGACTTTCTGACTTCAGAAACCTACCTCTTTCTTGGTTCACAGTCATACTAGTAAGATGTCACAGTGACAGAAGACATTTCCTCTGACTGATCTTTTGTGTGTGACAATTTCATTTATTATGAAAACATCTTTGAGTGGATTGTAAGATCTATGGGGTATATAGCTCTTTATGGGTATATAGCATTTTAGGCAGTGCAGTGCCAGGGAGAAACAATGAAATTAAAAGTGGAGAACTGAGTTCATAGAATCATACATTAAGAACTAGAAGGAATCTTCAGGGTCGTCTAATCCAATCATATCATTTTACAGATAAGGAAACTGAAGCATAGAGTAGTTAGATGACTTTCCCAGGGTCACTCAGCTGGTAAATACCTGAGTTGAGATTTGAAACTAGCTCATTTTAGCTGAGTCAAGTGCCCAGTGTCCAGTGGGGTCAGACTCAGAAGTGCATTTCTGCAGGTGGCATATTCACTTAGAAAACCACAAATTCACATTATTTATATTTATTATTTTATTTTTTTGGAATAATTTTTTGTTTATTTGTAAATAAATTTATATTTATTTAATTTTGTTAAACCTTTCCCAGTTGCATTTTAATTTGCTTCAGGCTTCTTTTGGGAGTTTTGTAGGCTACATGCTATCAGAGTTTGGTACCTGCCTTATTCTGCTATTACTTAGGTGTATGATCTGGAATGAATAATATTTTAATAAAAGAATTACAGAAATACCAACTTTTCCTTATTTTGAGTCAAATTTTCCTTTTTTAAAAATAATTCTCAAGTTATAGAACAAATTGAATCTCTCTTCTACATGCAACTTTTATTGAAAGTCAACATACATAATGTTCAAAAGTCTTAGTGTAGTTTTAAGCTATTAAAGCTATGAATTTTGAAGTATTAAAGTACATATGTTTGTATATATGTTTATATACACATACATAAATATTTGTATGAAACTGATTTCATAGTAATGAAGAAATTCCTTCTATAAGTACAGGATAATTGCTTTGTAACTTATAATCTTATAGCGTTGGCTTGGACTTTAAGATTTTAAGTAACTTGTCAGGGTCACACAGACATTATGTACCAGAAATAGGAGTTCTACCTTTATATATGTATTGTGTGTGTGTGTGTATATATGTATATATATAAAACATATATATAACATATATGTACATATGTGTATTTCCCTACTTCATGGGGAATTCTGACGACTTTGAGAACTGGCCCTTCCCTCCACTTAGTGCTCATGAGATTCAGGCCTCACATTTGGGTTACTTGTTGGTCTTGATTCCTTATTTTCCTGGAGCCTCCGATACATTTTGCACAAAGATGCCAGACTAGTCTTACTTATAAACTGCTTTCATGATGTTATACATCTACACAAATCGCTTCAATGGTTCCAACCTATTTCAATTTCAGTTCTCAACTTTTCAGTCTGATTTTGAAGACACTTGATAATTTGGTCCCATTCTAAGTGTCAAGTTTTACTTTTACAATGCTTTAACATAAACACTATCCATCAATCTGATTGGTCTCCTTAACTGTGATATAAATAAGCCACAGCCGTCTGTGTCTATTCCTATCACCTCAGAGATTAGAAAATATTATAAATCAGAGCTTGATTTATTGTTTTATTTAGACTTAAAATGATGGAGAATGTAGCTAATAATGTAGATAAAACCCAATAGTTTGTCCTGCTATGCCTCTCCCCTCCTCCCCCCTTGAGCCGGTTGTTAAATATTTACCAGCTCACCACTGTAATTAGGCAAAGGAATGTCAGCAATACAAAACAGTTCCCAAATAATGGTCTCCTCACATCATCCTCTAGAGCTAATCACTGGATCAAGAGTCAAGAACTTTGGACCCAGGACTTGATTCCCTTCTCCTCAAAACTAGGATGTAGGCTTAGGATCTGGTACAGACTGACATACCTTTTCTGTTCATTATCATATTGCTGTCAGGGACTTCTTTGACTGGTTCATTACTTTTGGAGCAGGGTGAATGAAGGCAGTATAGGCTGCAGCAAGGGCTAGATTACTTTCTCCATTCTGCCCTGGCTTCTCTTACTTTGTTTTCTCTCTTTCCCAGCTGCCAGGAGGGATTTCACATCTCTTCCCGCTTTCTCCACATTCCAGAGCCTCCCAGGGCATTTCACTTTCTGTTGCTTCTACCATCATTTCTATTTTCCATTCCTCTCTCATTCCCTTTACCAGGCAGTTGAAGACCTGTTGCTGCTCTGCGAAGGGTGAGAGAGTCAGACAGAATGAGAACTATATGACCTATACTGTAAAGTCCCACTTATGGCCTTCCTTTTTTCATTAAGCCTTTCTTCCAACCATTATTGATTTCTACTTTCTCTGAATTTCTATAGAACTTATTATCTTTGTACTTAAATTTTGGCACTTATATATTACTTGTATCACAAATCTTGTCTCCCCAATTAGACTATGAACTCCTACTAAGCTGAGATTGTGTTTTGTTCTTTTTGAAAACCTTCAGCAACTTTTTCAGGGCTGAGCACCTATATGTTCAATAAATACTTGTTGAATTGGATTTGAATGTACTGATTTTATTTTCATCCAGATGTTGAAAGTTAGGGTAGATGCAGCCTATGATGATCTTCATAAAACTGGCCATGTTCAAACCTTCCATAATAGAGGGTGTGCTTACATGATTGGAGTTCTAAGTGTTTCCTCTCACCTATACTCAAAGTTTGCCAAAGGGAAGTGCTGCCTGGCTCAATATATATTCAATGGACAGCTGCTTGAATAGTCATTATGGAAAGAGAAAGTCCTTTTTAATAGTAGGTTACATTAGCATTCCTGGAGACTCATTAAGCATTTACAATTTCCTGGAATAGTGTAGGATTTTTTCCCTTTGGGTGCTACCACTAGTAGATAGAAGTCTACTTCCTGTGTTTATATATGCAACAACAAATTTTTGATGAATTATACTGGAAATTCTTTGTTTGGCTTATAGCTAATGAGTAGGAACCCTGTTTGGTTTATTTATTTATTTTTAAAGCAAAAATTCAAGTAGGTGTTTCCCAGCCTATATTTAACAACTCCCAGAGGGGAAACAATTTCAGAGCTGTATGAGAAAGAATGCTTCCTTTGGAAAACCCCTTAGTTAATGAGGCCTTCCAGGAAGACCACAGCTGTGGCCACAAGATGTGGAAACAACTGGTTGATTCAACCAGTTCAAGAAAATAATCAAGTTATCAGGCAAAAACAGTCCAACTAAGTGGGTAGGTAGCATCAGAATAGTAGAGTAGCATCAAAGCAGCATGGCAACCATGAGAGGAATAAAACCACTGGACTTGGAATGAAAAGTTGTGGATTTTAGTTCTTGCTGTACTGCTACTTACTTGCTTTGTGATCTTAATCCACTTAGTTTCTCTGGCTTACTAATCTGAAACATAACATTACCTATCATATCTAACCTAACTGTTTAAACAGCATTGTAATATGTGAGGTATTTTAGGAAGGTTGATTTGGCAATGTTCAGGACTGATTTGGCAAGTCAAGGGAGATCATGTAATCTTAGTCTGTATTAAGAAAGGTCCAGGATCCAAAGATATGGAGGTGAAAGTTTCTCTGTTCTTTGTGCTGGTCAGATCACATGTAGAATATTGTGGTGTTGTGGGTACCATAAATTAACAATCCAGAGAGTATCTTCTGGAGGATGGTGGTAAATCGTATGGTGACAGATGCTGTGTTCATGATATGTGGGACTAGGTAATAGGAAAGGTAATTTTGGCTGGAGAAGATTTTGGTGCCACATTATACTTGTTTTCAAACACTTGAAGGACTTTCATGTGGAGAAAAAAGATTTAAAGTAAAATAAGTTCCTAGAATTAGTACTGAAAGGGATCTGAGGGGCCATCAAATGCAATCCTTTAATTTTTAGAGTTGAGAAAACTAAGATATAGAATGATTTGCCGATGGTCATAGCTGATGCCTGAGGCAGTATTTGAACCCACTTCTTTCTGTCCCTATGTCTAGTGTTCTAGTAAAAAAAGATATCCACAGAAGGCAGATCAAGGAGCAAATGGGGGGAGCTGGAAAGATTGAAGCTAGGTTTGTGCCCTATTTGGTCTCATGGCTCAGGTTAGAGCAAAGACCCAGGTTTGAGAGTTTATAGAAAATTGGCACTCAGAAAACTAGCGCAAATTTGATCTTTCTTACTATGCAGTGAGGCAAGCAGGTAAAAATGAAGCACACAGAGGGGATGGAGCCAAGATGGCAGAGGAGAAGGATGGACCTGTAAAAGCTCTCCCCCATAACCCATAAAATACCTGTAAAAAATGACTCTAAACAAATTCTAGATCAGCAGAAGCCACAAAACGACAAAGTGATAGAGATTTCCAGTCCAAGGCAGCTTAGAAGGCCAACAGGAAAGGTCTGTTGTACTGGGCTTGGAGCGGAGTGCAGCTCAGCCTTGGCCGTATGGCAGGTACAGGTCCAGAGCAGGCTTCAGGGCTTGGAATCCCCAGCAGCAGCTGCGGTTCTCAGATTGCTCAACCCACAAACTCCAAAGACAGCTTCAAAGGTAAGTGAGAAAGCTCTTAGATCTGGGTGCAAAGGGAATGTGATCTGGCCCCGCCAGCAGCAGCCACTGAGGTGGCAGTGTCCATTTTTGGAACCCTCAGGCTAAAGACCCTGGGGGAATTGAGCAGCAGATCTGGATCTCACTGAGTGGCTCCCCTAGGATGAAGAGTGGTGCTGGTGTGGTGGAGCTGGAGACTGTTGTAGAGAGGGAATTCTACTTGCAGATCCTGGGCAGAAAAGTTTTTGATTGCTCCCAGACCAGAACACAGGCCAAGAGAGGAGTAAACTCCTCTTCCTTGATTGTGCCACCTTGGAGGAACTAAGAACTTACAAGTCCCTAGACTATACCCTCCTCTTGACAAAGGACTCAAAAGTCAAGTAATTGTCTGGGAAAATGCCCCAAAAGGGAAAAAAATAAGAGTATAGAAGGTTACTTTCTTGGTGAACAGGTATTTTCTTCCATCCATTTGGTTGAGGAAGAACAAGGAATACCATAAAAGTCAAGGCTTCTGCATCCCAAACCTCCAAAATAAATATGCAGTGGTCTCAGGCCATGGAAGAGCTCAAAAAGGATTTTGAAATCAAGTAAGAGAGGTGGAGGAAAAATTGGGAAGAGAAATTAGAGCGATGTAAAAAAAAAACCATATAAAGCAAGTCAACAGCTTGCTAAAAGAGACACAAAAAAGTGCTGAAGAAAATAACACCCTTAAAAATAGACCAACTCAAATGGCAAAAGAGATCCAAAAAGTCATTGAGGAGAAGGATGCTTTAAAAAGCAGAATTAGCCAAATGGAAAAGGAGGTTCAAAAGCTCACTGAAGAAAATGGTTCTTTAAAAATTAGAATGGAGCAGATGGAAGCTAATGACTTTATGAGAAGCCAAGAAATTACAAAACAAAACCAAAAGAATGAAAGAAATAGAAGATAATGTGAAATATCTCATTGGAAAAACAAGTAACCTGGAAAATAGATCCAGCAGAGATAATTTAAAAATCATGGAACTACCTGAAAGCCATGATCTAAAAAAGAGCCAAGATATCATCTTTCATGAAAATATCAAGGAAAACTGCCCTGATATTCTAGAACCAGAGGGGAAAATATTGAAAGAATTCACCTGTCACCTCCTGAAAGAGATCCAAAAAGAAAAACTCCTAGAAATCTTGTAGCCAAATTCCAGAGTTCCCAGGTCAAGGAGAAAATATTACAAGCAGCTAGAAAGAAACAATTGGGATATTGAGGAAATACAATCAGGATAACACAAGATCTAGCAGCTTCTACATTAAGGGATCAAAGGACTTGGTATATGATATTCCAGAAATCAAAGGAACTAGGATTAAAACCAAGAATCACCTACCCAGCAAAACTGAGAATAATAGTTCAGGGGAAAAACAGTCATTCAATGAAATAGAGGACTTTCAAGCATTCTTGATGAAAAGACCAGAGCTGAAAAGAAAATTTGACTTTCAAACACAAGAATCAAGAGAAGCATGACTAAAGTTGAAACTGTTTACATTCCTACTTGGAAAAATCATATTTGTAACTCTTGAAACTTTTCCCAGTATTTGAGTAGTTGGAGGGATCACACACACACACACACACACACACACACACACACACATAGACAGAGGGTATAAGGTAAGTTTAATAGGAAGGGATGATATCAACAAAAATAGAATTAAGGGGTGGGAGGAGAAAGGGAGAAATGGAATGGGGCAAACTATCTCTCATAAAAGAGGCCAGAAAAAGCTTTTTCAATGGAGGAGAAAAGGAAGGAGGTGAGAGGGATAAAGCGAAGCTTGCTCTCATCACATTTGGCTCAAGGAAGGAACAATATGCACACTCAATTTGGTATGAAAACCTCTCTTACACTACAGGAAAGTAGGGGAGAAGGGGATTAGTGGGGTGTACGGGGATGACAGAAGGGAGGGCAAATGGGAAGAGAGGGGTTATCAGAATAGGGCAGTGGAAAACCGCAGGTTGTGTGTTATTACTCACATGTTTATGGTCATTAGGACTATTTAGCCTAAGTGACTCCATATTGGAGTCCTATCACTTATAACTACAATATCAAACAGCATATTTTAAAAAATCACATTTATTACAACTGGATATAAGAAAACTCTTTTCAACAATTAGAGCTATCCAAAAATGGAATGGGCTACTTTGGTGAGGTGGGTGGGTTTTTCCTCCCTTGAAGTTGTCAAGCAAAGGTTGCTTGACCACTTGCCAGGTAAATCATCAGAAGGGATTTTTTTTTCCAATATGGGTTGAAATAGATGACTGTTGAGATACCTTCGTACTTGTGATTAATTGGAGGGAGGAGAGACTGTACTCAGGGACATCTAAATATTGCTAAGTGGCAATATTTAGGTATAAGATGACAAGATTATGGTCATATAATAGAGTATTAAAGTTGGAAAAGACATTTGAGATAAGTAGCCCAACTCCCTTATTTTACAAATGAAGAAACTGAGGCCCAGAGTGAGATGGTTGAGGTTTGAATGGAGAGGAGGAACAAACACATTTCTCTCTACACTTTCTCTTTCTTCATGACATTGTCAGTCATAGATTTAATTATCATCTCTATGCCAATGACTTCAAATAACTAGCCCTACTCTCTTCTCTGAACTTCAGTCCTACATCACCAATTGCCTGTTGGACATTTCAACCTGGATGTCCTGAAGTCTTCTTGAATTCAACATTGTAAAACAGAGCTCATTGTCTTTCCCCCTCAATCCCACCCCTCTCCAAATTTCTGTATTTCTGTCAAAAGCACCACCATTTTTCTAGTCTCTCACATTTGTAGATTATATCCTCGGATATTCTCTTTACTTCATTGCACACATCTAGTTAGTTGCCAAACCTTGCCATTTTTGCATTCATAACATCTGTTACTTTTGACCTCTTCTCTCCATTTTCACATCTCCTGCCTTAGTTCAATCCTCCTTTCTTGCCTAGATGATTCAGAATGATCTCCAAAATCTTCCCTTCCTACTCTTTAAATATCTTTCCATTTCAGTCCTAAAGAGGTTCAGTGAATTTCTTTAAGTACAGATTTGACTATGTCATTCCCTTACTCAGGAAACTTCAGTGGTTCCCTATTGCCTCTAGGATAAAATGTAACCTCTTTTGTTTAGCTTTCAAAATACTAAACTTTGCCCCAACCGATTGTCCCAGTTTTATTGGGAATCACTGTTGCTTCCACATTCTGTGATCCAGGTAAACTAGCTTTTTCTTTGTTCCTTATACACATCCCCTGTCCCCATGCCTTTTCACTATTCCCCAAATCTGGAATTCTCTGCCTCCTCATATATGCCTTATAGAGTTGATCTCTTCCTTCAAGACACTCTCAAACACCACCTTCTGTGTGAACCCTTTCGTCATCCCCTTAATTGCTAGTGCTTTCTTTCTCAAATGACCTTTTATGTATTTGTATTTATTCTCTTTATAGTTATTCTATCTATGTTTAAATAACCCAGGAGTGAAACCTGAATCATTTCTATAATACTCTTTTCATTGTTAAAGAGGATGATGACTCAATGCTACATACGTGTGTGAAGGGCAGAGTTGACAGTAGGGCTTGTGAGAGAAGGTAACTTTTCTTGCTTCAGCATTGAGTGAAGAAACATATAGTTGAGGATTCAGTGGAGAAACTTAGAGAGGGAAAGAGAGAGGGAGAGAGAGGGAGAGAGAGAGAGGGAGAGAGGGAGAGAGAGAGAGAGAGAGAGAGAGAGAGAGAGAGAGAGAGAGAGAGAGAGAGAGAGAGAGAGAGAGGGAGGGAGGGAGGGAGAGGGAGAGAGAATCTGGGAAGTAGAATACATGTAGAGGAACCAGTGATTCCACATGTCCCTGATTTCTAGCTTGATTCTCTTTTGGGAAATTTCCCCTTGGGTGAGATCAGACTCTCATCTCCCTGTCTCTATCTCTTTTGCTGAGATATCTCATTCCCATTGGGATTTGTTCTGAGTATTTTCTGGTATATTCTAGTTAGTATAACTTCTTTGATTTCTATTTGCTATTACTTGGATAAATGGATTTATTCACTATTCATTATATTTGATTGTCTTATGGGTAACATTTGGTTGCAAAGAACTAGCTTCCAAGGCTATAACTTGGGATAATCTTTCTCCTTTAAGAGATAGCAACCAGATAAGCAGCTTGCACCTAAAGACCATTTTTTTTTCTAAACTTATAATATCTTGGGTGGAGCAGATAGATATAATTCTAGTGTGGTTCCTCTCTCTTCTGAGGACAACAGAGTGGCCAGCCTTGTGGGAACAATTTCCTGTTCCCTTCCAGTCAGGATCCAAAGTCATCCTTTAAGAAAGACAAATGAGATTGCTAAGATATCTATTCATGCTTCCCCATAAACCACTTTTAGACAACTCATGTGGTCTTATACCAAACCTAAATGAGAGCACACACCTTACAGCATGTTTGGATACCCTGTACTTACTGCCTCTCCTATTAGAATACATGCCCTTTGAGAGTAGGACTCATTTCATTCATTGGATTTGCATCCTTAGTGATGGGCATATAGTAAGTGCTTAACAAATACTTTTTGGCTGATGGTCAAAAATTCATGTTTATAGAGAACAAAGTGCTTTCCTTGTAACAGTCCTGTGGGGTAGGGGTCAGCTAACATATTATTATTTTACAGATGAGAAGCCTGAAAACTCCAAGAGGTTAAGTGACTTTCCTAGGGTCACATAGCTAGTGTCAGAACAAGGTTCTGTATGTCAGCAGACTCTGCTGACTCTCCAAAAAAGTATTTGATTCTCGGCATCACCCTACTTTGAAGTCAGTGAGCCTATGGGTCTACCAGAGCACCAGAGCATTTCCCTCTCTGAGTTCAACTACTCACCAGCCAAATGCTTTTTCCTCACCCCAGGTTGTGTTGACTCAGTGCTGGGCTAGGGTAATGGGAAGCTGTTGCTAGGGTTACCTCTATCAGCTGCTGTGGATGAGGTTTATAATCCTACTATTAAGCTGGCTTTCTTTGTTAACACAGCATGATTGCTCCATCCTTGCCTTGATGACTGGTGAGGATCAATCCCCAAACTGCTCAAGGAAAGGGAGCCATCCCCAGAAGCCACAGTGCTTTGGAAGGGATTAAAGAGTGGAGCCTGTTGTTTGCTTTCCTGCTAGGGTGAGCAGATCAAATTCCACTCCATGAGACTAGTATCCTGGACCTTTTGCTGAGGCACTCAGAAATGTCACTGTAAGTAATCTTCTTCTGTTTCTTTCTTAGTCTCCCAGTCAGATCAACAGGGTCTTAGGCAGTGTTTGGCATTCTCAAAAAAAGGTGGAGTCAGTCAGTGAAGAATAATTTATAAAGCATTAACTATGTGTCATCACAATGCTAGGTGTTGGAGATACAAAGTAAAGTTGAAAACCAATGCCTGTTTTCAAGGAGTTCACAGGGAAAGAAAAAGCATGCATTAAACAACTGTGTATAAACAAGATATATACAGGATAAATTGGAGACAATTTTTGAGAGATGGCACTATAATGTCAGCTGGACCTTAAAGGATGCCAGAGAAGTCAGGAGACAGAGATGATATGGAGGTGACTTGGGATATCTTACTATGCACTTGTACTTTGTATGAGAAAGGGATTTCTGACTGCACTCAAATGATGATTGATCAGAATTTATGACTCCTGGGACAGGGTTTTGAAATTCAAATAAAGCTGGACAGGATCTTAAAGATTATTTAGTCTAGGATTCTTAACTGTGTGTGTGTGTGTGTGTGTGTGTGTGTGTGTGTGTGTGGTGAAATCTGTCAGCCCCTTTTCAGAATAAGTTTTTAAATGCGTAAAATGAAACACATACCATTACAAAGGAAACCATCTATACTGAAGTAAAGATGTGATTTTTTCCCATTCAGTTTCATGGACCTCTTGAAATCTAATCACAGACTCCAGATTAAGGAGCCCTACTCTGATCCAATTCCTTTATTTAACTGGTAAGGAACTAGAGGTCCCAACTTTAAGGAGTGGATATAGGAAGTTGAGTAGCAGAACCAGAATTTTAATTTAAGCCCTCTGCTTCCACAGTTCAGGCTTTTTCCATAGCATTCCGTCTTACCCAAGAGCAAACTCTCGCTCAAATTTTGTATTCAGTAACTGTTCTATTTCCATATCAAAGAAAAGTTGATGGGGTCCTACATTTTAGATGTGCCACTGCAGGGGGGGTGGAATATCAGAGCTCCTATTCCCCGAAGTGAGAGCTCAGCCCTAAATAGCCCAACCACCCAAGGGGACTTCCCAGAGTTTCTAACTTAGAGTCTGCAGAATGTTTCTTTTAAACCACATTTCTTTTAGAGAAGCAAAACAGAGCATAGGAAGACTCCACAGGACAGGTAGGGATTTTTTTTGCTTGAGTTTGAGAAACTATTTGCAAGTTTGAGGTTTCTGAAGTTTTAGCTCCTCTCCCTGGGGTACAGTAACACTTTGGGGAGGCAGAGTGCCATAATGGATGGGGTGTTGGCCTTTGAATCAGGAAGACCTCCCTTCAGCTCCTGCCTCAGCCATAGTTGTGAAACGCTGGGCAGTTCACTTAATCTTGCTGCACTCGGGTTTTCTCATCTATAAAATGGGGATAATAATAGAGGATAATGAATACATAATAATAAATAATAGATAAACAGGATAATAATCATAGAATTATTGTGAGAATCAATTGAGACACTGTACATAAAAGGTTTTGCAAATCTTAACAGACTATAAAAATGTGAGTTGCTTTCCAATCTCTCCATTAGTACCTATCTCATAGGATTGTTGTAAGGCTCAAATGAGAATGTTGAACACTTGATAAACTTTAGAACATTATATAAATAGTTATTTTTGTTGATGTGTCTGTACACTCAGAAAAGCTGATAATCAGAACTCTTGCTTCTGGGTAATATTCCGGAATAATAAGTAATACAGCAATGGTGTCGTATGACTATAAAGCTCTTCCATAGACATCATCTCTGGCCTCTGAGTGGCACAAGAATTATTATTATTATTTTTTTTTTTAGCATTTTTCAGAAGAGAAAACAGAGTTCAGAGAGGTAGTAACATTCCTACAGCAGAATTTGAACTAAGGTTTTCTCATTCTGGGTCCAGTGTATTCTCCACTGTTCTATGCCAGTAACTTGAAATATTTAGAAAACGATGTTTGCTGCATCCCTGGATATAGTCTGGGTCTACACATGTACAACCAACACAGTTATTTTGACTGAATCAGTGTCTTCTTGGGCAACAGAGACACATGTGTTGATTGAATGAATCAGGTTTAACTCATATTCTAGTTGATCAGAACAGTGTGTGTGTGTGTGTGTGTGTGTGTGTATAAAGTCATATAGTTTTTGGCCATATAAAAGTCAAAGGTTTGCATAATTCTAAAGCAAATGGGTGATAGCCCTCAAAATTTAATGTGAATAACAAATCAACCTAGGAACTTAGAGTTATGTTAATTTAATAGTAAATTAGTTGATAGAATTTCAGAAATGAGTATCATTAGTGTCTCTGCCTTGGTTAAATCACTTTACTTCTCTGGTCATCAGTTTTATCTGTAAAATGACAGGATTACACTATTCCCTTCTAAGGCCCTTTCTAGCTTTAATTCTATGATCTTTTGGTAGATCTCCCAAGGAGAATAGGTTCTGGGTATGAATATGAAGAAAGGCAGAAGATATGTCAACATTTGTATATAATAGCATCATCATCTTAAACTGGGGGTGGTTAGCTTGGAGAAGAGAAGACTTAGAAGGGATGTCATAATGATCCATAATTTTTTGAAAATTATCCTATGGAAGAGGGATTAGAATTGTTTGCTTCTTCCTACAGGGCTGAACTATGGGTAATGCATTGAAATTAGAGAGAAGGATATTTTTGCTCAAGATAAGGAAAAGCTTCTGAGTTTCAGTTATCCAAAAGTGGTATGGTCTGACTTGGTCAGTATTGTGTTCCCCATCACTGGAAATCTTCTGATGAAGATGAGATGGCCACTTGTCTGACACATTGTAGATGATGTTGCTATTATGGTATGGAGTTGGATGAATGACCTCTGAGCTCTCATCTAATCCTGTGACTCTGTGAAATGATTATAAATGTGGGCTTTGCAGTAGCAAAATCTCAGTTTTATATAACCATAGAAAGTTCTATTTAGTCTCTCATTTAAGTCTGGCAACCCAGTATTAGGTTCTTGGGGTTTTTGTGCTATTATCATCTCCATGTTATAGATGAGGAAGCTGAAACTCAAAGTTTAAGTGACTTTCTCATAGTCAAAAAACTAGTAAATATCAGGATTTGAACCTTAATTTTCCAGACTACACGAACAGCCCTCTGACCCCATATCACCTTGCTTTGTTTAACCCATAAAGAAGATAGAGCTGTGGTTTCTGATAATTTTGAAAACAAAGAGGTAGTACTTTGTTATATTGGAAAATGAGGTGACAGAAGGCAATGCTTGATTTAAAAGCTGTTCCTGGTCTTTTTCTAGGAGGATATTCACTGACTGTCAGGGAGTATACACAGGTCTATTTCAGTGTCCAAATTCATCTTGCCTTTCCTTTGGGGTTATTAATATTTAACAGTTTCTTTGAAAGCATGCCAACTGTCTTGAAGCTCCAGGCTAGGCATGGAGGGAGGTAAAATGTTAGTAGTCAGTTTTACAGGAAGTGATGGGCCACCAACAAAAGAGGAATGGCATGGAAAAGGTTTAGGGCTTTTTCCTTTTCCTCTTATTGTATTTGATTTCTTTGTGTTCCTCTGCATTTAAACTACTTTAAAGTATCATTCAAAGTATTTTCTCTGAGTTGCCTCACCCTTTGCGTCTCCTCCTTTCTCCCACTTTCCCTGGTAGCAGGAAAAATGCAGTGTTATGTATGATCTGTCACTGAAAGGTGAGAACCTAGTGTGGCAAGCAGAAGCTGCAGGGAGGGCCCAGATTCATGTCACCAGATGAAACCCAAGCATCTTCAAGTAAAACATGGACCAGGCAAGCCTGTGAAACTCTAATGCTTAGAATTACCACTACAAATTTTAGCATTTGATTGGATTCCATTCAACAAATACATATCAAAGCCCAATTACGACCAAGTCAAGGTCCTAGTGTTGAGAGAGGCTAGAGAAAAAAGGCCTAGTTTCTGTCCTCAAAGTATTTAACCATTTGATTAGAAAGATTTTACAAATAGGAAAGAGTGAGCTTGGTAGAATGGGAAGAACTCTAGGCTTAGAAATATTGGGTCAAAGACCCAGATCTGGGAGGGATGAAAGAGACTGTTTCTTTATTTTATAGATAAGGAAAATGAGACATAGAGAGTTTAAGCAATTTCCTCAAGGTCACACAGTGAGTGTTTGAGGCTCCAGTCCACTGTCCTTTCCACTCTACTATGTTGCCTCTCAAATAAAGAGAACTAGGTTCAGATCTCAGCTTTACCACTTACTAGCTAGCAAATCCTAATTTATCTATGAAATAGATAGTATCTTGACTACTTCATGGGCAGCTAGGTGGCACAGAAGATAGTGCTGGGCTTGGAGTCAGGAAAACCTGAGTTCAAATCCAATCGCAGATACTTACTAGCTGTGTGACCCTGGGCAAGTCACTTGAGCCTGTTTACCTTGGTTTCTTCATCTGTAAAAGGAGCTGGAGAAAGAAATGGCAAACCACTCTAGGATCTTTGCCAAGAAAACCCTGTGGACAGTATTGGCATGCTATGGTCCACAGAGTCACAAAGAATAGGACAAAAATATATACATGCCAGGCACTATGTTAAGCACTTTACAAATGTATCTCATTTGATTCTTACAACAAACTTGTAAGGTAGGTGCTTTTATTTCCATTTTTTCAGTTGAGAAAACTGAGGCAAACATGTTAAGTGACTTACCCAGAATCATACAACTAGTAAATTAATGAGGCCAGCTTTGAATTCAGATCTTCCTGACTCCATTCCTGACCACATTCAATCTGCCATACCACATAACTAGCCCCAAAATATAAGACATTGGATGAAAATAAAAGAAGTCAAGTGCCTTGCACACAGTAGGTGCTTAATAGAATCATTGTTGATTGATAGATTGATGGCCCCCATTGCTCACAGAAGAAAATTATGTTCCTAATCACAGTTTCCAAAGAAGATGCCAAGATTTTTGCCTTCTAGGTTTTTGTGGTCTATTAGGTGAGAGAAGACATACACAAGTCACTGTCACACAAACCAGACTTTGAGTACATTGCGTGTATGTTCATCCTTCATTGCTGAAGAAGACCATGCCATCAGAGAAATAATGACATCACTTGCACTTGACTATGTTTTAAGTGAGGGAGGGCTGTGCAGGTCACCAGCCTCACTTCTCCTCCAGAGTCATCTGAATCCAGTGACCAGATATTCATCAGGATGGCTGGAGATGACCCAGGATGAGGCAATTGGAGTTAAGTGACTTGCCCAAGTCACACAGCTAGTGAGTGTCAAGTGTCTGAGGTGAGATTTGAACTTAGGTCCTCCTGACTCCTGCACTAGTGCTCTATCCACTGCATCACTTAGCTGCCCAAGAATGGAGAGTAGGAGAGGACAGAAGGAAGTCTTTCACAACATGACTGCTATGGAAGTGTTTTGAATGACTACATATGTGTAATCTATATTAAATTGCTTGCCTTCTCAATGAGGGTGGATGGGGAGAGGGGAACGGAAAGAATGTGGAACTCAAAGTTTTAAAAACGAATGCTAAAAATTGCTTTTACATGCAACTAGGAAATAAGACATATAGGCAATGGGGAATAGAAATCTATCTTGCCATACAGGAAAATAGAAGGGATTGGAATAAGAGAGATGAGGAGGGTAATAGAAGGGATAGCAGATGAGAAGAAAGGGTCATCAGAATACATGCTGTCTTGGAGTAGGGGAAGGGAGTAGACAGGGAGAAAATTTGAAATTCAAAATTTTGTGAAAGTGAGTGTTGAAAACTGAAAAGAAATAAATTTTAAAAAATTAAAAAAAACATGCTGGAATTCAGACTGAGATGAAGCTGGTGAGAAAAGTCAAGAACAGGAAAAAGGAAATTTAAAGACATATGGAATAAAAGAGGAAAAAAAGATGAAAAGATAAGACTGTTGTCTGGGTGGAGGGTAAATGATAACTGATAACAAAAAGAAAGCACTCAGAGATGCCCATCTCTAAGTTTGTTTCTGCTTTTACTGGCAAAAATAGACCAGGGGATGCTATAGATATAGATAATCAGTATTTTAGCAAAGTATATATTTGATAGTATCTTATGCCCTTCTTGTGGAAAAGATGGAAATGTGTGCTAAGTGATTACTTGATTTCAAAAATCAATCAACCAACTGTTATTCATTAAGCATTTACTAAGTTCCAGGCGCTGTAGTAGAAATGCAAAGACAAAAAAAAATTCTCTGCCCTTAAAGAGTTTTACATTCTACTGGGGGAAAATCATGTAGATATATAAATAAGTATATAATATATATGAAGCAAATACAAGGTAACAAGCTTAGAAAGAATTAGGTCTTTCCAAACTAAACAAGAGTAGGATAAAGGAAGGGTGTTGGTAAGGACAAAAGAGAGGAAAGGTTCATTCAAAGGAGAAGCAGGAGAAAATCAAAGATAAACTTCTGCTCCTTCAGAGGCAGATAGTCCTAGAGGAACCCAGAGAGGGAGAAGTAACTCTTTTTTGCTTAGAGATCAGGAAGAACTTCTCTAGGGAGGTGATTTTTCATCTGGGTCTTGCTGGATGGGTAAGATTTAGAAAGGAGGAACTGATGGGAGGAAGGCACTTAGGGTTACAAGAATGGTTCTGAGTAAGCACATGATTAAAAAAATTGTTTTGTTTTTTTTTTTCCCAAATAGGAGAGGGTGTAGGAGGAGATAAAAGCTGGAAAAGCAAGTGGAGGGTGCCTTGAATGGCAGGGCTGATAAAGTCAATGCCAAAGTGGTTTGGGAATTTTTTTTTCTGAAGTCAGTTGCAGATAAAACATGGTCTGGAATTGTTCTCTTATTGCTTTTTACATGATGGTATTTTGTTTTCCCAACAACCCTGGAGGCTTCTCCAGGACACAGATTCTGCCTTCTCCATATTTTCACTCTTCCACAATTCTTAGGCCAAGATTAGGGTCTCAGTAGAGTAATCTAAAAATAGCCATCTACAGTGCAAATATTGTTATTCCCCAGAAGTTGTTTTTTTTTTTTTTAATTTTTGGACACATAAATTCAATGAGGATGAAGAAATTTCTTTTTTTTAAATTTAATTTATTTATTTTTAGTTTTCAACATTCACATTCACAAGACTTTGAGTTCTAAATTTTCTCCCCATCTCTCCCCTCCACCCACCCCAAAACTTCTTGCATGGCAGTTACCCTTTCCCTAATCTGCCCTCCCTTTTATCACACCTCTCCCTTCTCTAAACCTCTTCCCCTCTTTTTTCTTGTGGGGCAAGATAGATTTCTATAACCCATTGCCTGTATATCTTATTTCCCAGTTGCATGTAAAAACGATTTTTAACATTCATTTTTAAAGCTTTGAGTTCCAGCATCTCTCCCTTCCTCCCTCACCTCTCATCACCACTGAGAAGGCAAGCAATTTGATATAGGTTAGATATGTGTAGTCATGCAAAAAAACGCTTCCATAACAGTCACATTTGGAAAGACTATTTCTTTCCATCCTATCCTTTTATTTATTTATTCTGTTCTCTCTTTTGACCCTGTCACTCCTCAAAAGTATTTACTTCTAAATACCCCCACCTCCCATTTGCCCTCTCTTCTATCATTCCCCAGACCCCACATATCCCCCTCTCCCCTACCTTCCTCTAGCATAAGATAGATTTTCATACCAAATTAAGTATGCATCTTATTCCCTCCTTAAGCCAAATCCGATAAGAGTAAGGTTCACTCTTTCCCTGTCACTTCCCCACTTTTCTCCTTCATTGAAAAAGCTTTTCCTGCCTCTTTAATGTGAGAGATAATTTACCCCATTCTATTTCTTCCTTTCTCCTTTGAGGATGAAGAAATTTCATTAGGAGAGAAAGAGTTGTTCAGGAAGAACTTTAATTTGTTTAACTGTTCTTGCAGATTGGTTAACTGATCAGGATTAGCTTTGAGGCTTTTCAAGTAGAAGTAAATCACAGGGGGCTTTCTCATCAGATATGGGTTGGATTAAAATTCAGCTCTGAGACTGTAACTCTCTGAGGAGCAACACACATTTACTTGAATGGCACTTTAAAATTTACTTTAAAAGTTATCCTTTGTCCTAGGTCAGCTTCACCTTACGAATTTTCAGAGCTGAAGATTGCCTCTGCCTTTTCCAGTTGAGCTGGTTTAAGAAAGCAGAAAACCTGATGCAGTGCTCTTTTCTCTCTTGTGGATGTATGGATCTTAGCCCCAGGAACGTGGCCGAAGAGACAATGCAGAGCCATTTTGGGGGAACGGCCACCCCGTTTGAAGTGGAAATTGTTAATCTGGCACCTGCTCTTTATCAGCTTCCGGGCAACTACTCCGTGAAACTTGAGGAGGCCTTTTGGGCACTCTTACCCTCACTCCAATGGTTCTTCATTCCTTTGATTCTCCTCACCACTGCCACACTGGCCTTGAACCCCCTGCTCCTGGTCACCATCCTGTGGAAGAAGAGATTCCGAAGTGAACCCCGTTACTTACTCTTTGCTAATGTCATGTTCTCTGATTTGGTCTATATCCTGTTCCATGTGTTGGTTTCAACAAGTAACCTTACTGGCTGGACACTTGGGCGAATTTTCTGTGGCCTCGTTACTGATGCTGTATTTATCTCTTACGCAAGCACCATCTTGTCATTTACTGTCATGGTGGCAGATACCTACCTTGCTGTAATGCTCCCCCTTCGCTATCTCTCCCTCATGTCCAGTGCCACTACCAGGAAAGTCGTGGCCACGATTTGGGTGGTGGCCTGCTTTTTCCCCACCTTCCTGGTTTGGTTTAGCAAACGGCAGGATTCGAGACTGGCAGATGAACCCTCACTATGTATCTTGCAGTTGAATCTGAGTTCTCACTCAGACAGCAATCACTTGATCACCGTGGCTCACGTTTTCATCTTCTGCTCTCTCTTTGTCTGTGCAGCTCTGATCTCCTACTGCTATGTGAAGATCTATCGCACGGCCAGGACGTCAAGCCTTTGTATAAATCGTTATTCGAGGGCCAAAGGAACATTACTGATTCATACGATGTTAATTGTACTGTATATCTGTCCAGTGGTGGTCTTTGCTGTGGATATTATGCTGTCTAGGTACCATCCCATTGGAAACAACTCCCGATTATGGCTGATGGTCATTAACAGTGAAATACTGATGCTGCTTCCTAGAGCCCTGTTGCCTTACTTGTATGGACTGAGATATCGGCAGCTCCTCCAGACTCTCAAAGGCTTAGTCTCTAGGAAAAGGACCAGTGGTATTCAAATAATTTCCTTCAGTTAGGGAAACTCAGAGTTTAAAGTAAGGAAACTCATTAGTCACATCAAATGGGTTTAAGGACTGTCTTCTCCAGACATCAAAATTATTTTGTTCTGTTATAGTGAAACATTTTCTAGAAAAGTCGTCAATAAGCACTTATAAAGGGTGTATTATGTGCCAGGTGCTGCAGCCTGTGCTGCTAACTGCATCCCGCGTCTCTGGAGACCAAATATGAAATAAAACTTATTCCCAAAGAGCCCTTGATTATGAAGGAAAGGAAAAGAGGGAAGTGTCATGCACCACCTTTATCCTTCTCTTTAATTCCTAGACCTTGTGGATTTCTGTTTTGATTTGGTGACTTCTCTGATTTTGATGAATAAGATGACTGAGGTGAGGAGGGGGTCAAGGAGTTGGAGAGCAATTTTGACTTGATGGCAGGACCAAAGGCCTATAAATAGCTCATCTACAGCTTTGCTTAGCTCTTATCTCCTGGTTCTTAACTTTATTACAAATGGCCCATAAACTGAGAGTTTCTATTAAATGTTTAGGCACCAGAAAAAGCATTTGTCAGACAGTTTCATTTGTTACCTGATCATAAAGTGTAATTATTCTGGGACATCCACCAGCCCATTGAAATAACATTGTTATTAAATATTTTCTTTTCTATAATGGTGTTGACTTTATTGATTTTTCCTTGTCTCATTTCTGAATTCGAGTGAACTGATCATAAATCTAATGCCTCTACTGCCTGTCCTTCTTTTGCTATAAAAGAAGGCAGAAACACAACATCCCAGCTAGGAAAACCTGTCATGCACTCAAACAAGTGGAATTAAAGGGAATTTTGTTCCTCCTTCTTGGTGAGCTAAAATACTTGTCTTTATAATTTCCCATGCCTCTGTTGTCTTTGCTGAGATTGTAAGTCCTAAGGGCCAGAGGTTGCATTCTTTTGCTTGAACTTCCTGTAGCATGGCTCAGTCCTACTTTTCTTCATCTTCTTTCTCTCACAGTCCAGTCAGACCATTTTACTCACTGCTTCTAAATATGCCTAGTTCATTCCTTTCTTGAGAGTTTTGTTCATACTGATGCCCCTGTTTAGAATGCCCCTTCGTATTTTCTCTATCTATCCAAATTCTGCCCATCCACAAGTTATCAGTTCATAGTGTAACTCCTTCATGAAGTCTTTCCAGACTGCCTCAATCTGTATTGAACTATTATAACACTTCCAGTCCACACCACTTACCTGGTCTTATGTTTTCTCATATTATTATTACTTTTCTTATATTTCATCCATCAGATTGTGAGTACCTCCAGGGAATGGGCCATGCATTTTCCTATTTTTGTGCCCACTGCCTAGCCCTCATTCCCACCTCCTCCCCTTTCCCACTCTGCCAGCATACACACACATCTTATAAGACTTAGCACAAGACTGAACATATAGTTCTGCTCAGTAAACACTTGAGCTGAATTGAATTACTGTATCATTTATACAAAAACCACTGGAAACACAGGGAAAGATTGATTTTTTTAAAAAAAGCATTTTATTGATATTCTTTTCTTCTTTGTTTACATCATTGTCACCCCTTCCCCGAAACCCTATCATATTACAAAATAAGTGTAGTCAAGCAAAACAAACCAACCTATAGAACATATCTGAAGACATATAGACCTTAGGCTGCACTTCTGTATCAATTCATTCAAGTCTTCACAAGTTGCTCTGAATTCTTCATAATTGTCATTTTGTCAGTTGTAATGATTGTCATTTTTAAAAAGCAAAATAAAATTCCATTAAATTCAGATACTACTTTTTTCTAGTTCTTTGTCATTGCAAAAAGGTGTTGCCATAAATATTTTTGTCTACACTATCATCTCCCTTCTATGTCTCACCATTCACTGGCGTAAGTTGCTTTTCAGTCACATCCCCAAGTTTCAGTTACATACACATTACCCACAGGCATATTTGTACAGAAGTACAAATCTACAGGTAGACACAGACACAGACCCACAGATACACATATATTTATAGAGACCCAGACCCAGAGGGATAATGCAACATTCTTTTTTTCCTCCTTCCTCTCCTTGGCTGTTCTCCTTTCTCACCCTAGCCAGGTCAGCTTACTAACTTTGTCACTGTCCCTCTATTGGTCTCATTTTCTTTGTCTCTAAAATGATGATGTTTGTGTTAGATCTCATGCTTTTTTGGTGTTATAGTCTTTTTTGGTCAGTCTAGTGAAATTGATGAATCACTACTCAGAATAATATTTTTAAATTCATAAAATATAACATACAAGATGACATATTAAGCCAATTATATTATAATATAGTTATCAAAATATTTTTTAGAAAATAAAAAAAACCCTGGGGGTTCAGAACCCCTAGACCATATGGTCTCTAAAGTCCAGTCCAAATCTGAATCTATGTTCTGGTAGAGCTGTATACAATCATTGTTACCATCTCTCCATACCCTTAGTCATCAAGTATAGCATAGTAGAATGTAAGATATTGGGACAGAGATTGTCTTGTTTTTATATCTTTATTTCCATTGTCTTGCCAGCAGCCTTACACATAATGATGTTCTTTGAAATGAAGGGGAACAATTTAACTCTAACTGTTCCACTGTATCAAGGAGAACCCATCCACTGAAAGGGAAACAACATGGGCTTTACCATTAGTAGAAATGCTTCTTTCCTTCATAAATGACTAATGGTAAAAAAAAAAAATTCCCACACTTCTATAATGCTTTATAGTTTTATAAAAATTTCTTCATAACTCTGTGACGTGGATAGTGTGTCCCTAGTGAAGGAGAAAATCCATTAGACTTCTTGGCAGCAGACCTAGGTATAAGTACCAACTTAAACATTTATCAGCTATGTGAGCTTAAAAAAAGAGTCATTTAACCTCTGTAACTCTGTTTCCTAATTTATTGAAGAGGAATGATGTTTACACTGCCTATCTATCTAACAGGATTGTTTGAAGGAAATTTCTATAAATGTGTTATATAGTTATATATTATTAGTTCAATTTTATAAGTCATTTGGTTGGTAAATGACAGGTCTGAGGAACGCAAACCCTAATCTTCTGGATTCCAAGTTTAATGTTCAGGTCATTACTGCCTCCACATTTGGAGATAGCCAAATATCTAGATGTTTGCTGTTACGTAGGCAAAACATCCAATAGTTTCTTTCCCTCTCACAGACTTAAGCCTAGTGGTCTATTTCACAGGATTTAGGAGAGTTTTGTTTTTTTTTTTAAATCTCCAAGTCTAATAATTGCAAAAAAGTCAGGGTTACATTTGTATGGACTAGGACACATCCATTAAGTTCAGGCTATATTGATACCTAGATGGATAGGGCTACTGGATCATTTGACTGACAGATTGTTTCACCAAGTAGCAGTCTATTTCATCCAGGTCATTATGGAAATGAAGACTTAAACAATCTGTGAAAAAAAGCCCAGTGAATTGAGAGGGTAAAATCAGTCAAACTGGTTTAGAATGAGTGACTAGAATTACGACTGATAGACTGCATTTATCTGTTTTCATCTGATTGGTGGGTACTTCAAGGACAAGAGAGAGGAGATGTTCAGGAGAGAGAAGTGGCTCATTGGATTTTAGAAGTGGAAAAGGCTTTAGAAGTCACTTAATCCAACTCTTAATTTTATGGACAAGGAATAAGAAGACTAGTGATATAGCATTGGTGTGAACTGGTAAATGTTTAAACAATAATGTTTAACTGGTTCTACAAAAAATGTATGTGACACATTTTTAAAGTTTTATCTGCTTTTTGACATTTTTTCTATTACTTTCTAAAATCTAGACAATCAACAAAGCAATAAACCATGCATTAATTTGTAGTGTTTGCGATGTTTGGGGTATAAATGTTCACACTAAAAAATATAACAACTGACTCTCACAAGCTGGTTGAGCTGATTCCATCATGTCCCTGAAATATATATGTGGCACAAAAACTTGATGAGATCTGTAATTTTGTGTGAATCACATAGATCATTGTAGATCACAATCTATCACTGATTTAGTAGACAAGTCCTAGAGAGTTGCTTGAGACAGAAAAATTAAATGACTTGCCCAGGGTCATAAACCAAAGGAGTATTAGTGGCTTTTGAATTTAAGACTCTTTGACTCTAAGTTCACAGGATTTAGGCTTACCATGTTCCAGGTTGATTCTCATAACAACTCTGAGACATAAGTGCTTTTATTATTCCTATTTTAGAGAAGAGGAAATTGAGGCAAACAGAGGCTAAGTGATTTGCCCAGGTTTGCACAGCTAGAGAGTGTCTAAGTCAGGATTTGAAATCGGATATTCCTGCAGCTCTACTCACTACCCACTTTCCTACACTATAGATATGTTATGGGCATGCGCCGCTTTTCTGACTCCACAAAAGAACAATGTTTCAGAGTTAGAAAAATCTTAGAAGCCATCTTGTCCAACTCCTTTGTTTTCCAGATAAAGAAACTGATGCCCAAAGTGACTTGTCTAAAGGTCACAGAGTAAGTGGCAGAATTAGGATTTGAAGTCAGATTTTCTAGCCCCAGATTCAGTGCCCTTTCTGTTACACCACACTGCCTCTACTGATCATGACTCTGTCTCTCCCATTGTCATTGTCATTGTGGTCCATTTTTGGAATGCCCAAGTCTTTTTCTCTTACAGCTGCACCAGTATGACCCTGCATTCTGTATGTTTCCTTCATCTAACACCAATGATCACCAATGATCTCTATAGCACCATACATCTAAGAGTGGGAACTTCTTGTGAGCAGGGACTATATTTTGCCTTTCTCTGTATTCTCAGAGCTTAATACAGTGCCTGCTACTTAAATGCTTGTTGAGTGACTAAGATAGAGATATTTAACAGAACCAGTATACAACATTATACACACACACACACACACACGTATGTCACCATGTCTGATACTGAAGGATAATATTTTAAAGTGAGAAAGGACTTTAAAGAGCATTTAACTCAGCCTCTTTGTTTTACAGGGCCAGACAGGTGACTTACCCAAGATTACCTAGTTTTTTTGGTTACAGATCCAGGATTAAAACCAGGTCTTCTGATTCTCAGTTCAATATTCTTTCTCCAATAAGCAGTCAATGTAAGCATCTGATTTGAGCCTAATGGCTGATATGGCATTGCAATTCACACTAGGAGGAGGTGAGCAAAGGACACAGGAAGTCCTTGCTGGGCCTTGTCCATCATACGTGTATGGGGGAGAGTTGATGTAAGAGCCAGAAAGTTCTCTTAAGATAACATAACTGGCGGCCTCAAATTAGGATGCTTTCTACCACACAGGAGTCTAAGGGTCTTGGTGATCTCTCTGTAGTGCAGCCCATAGAAGTAAGGGGACAGAGCTTTGGGGAGGACCACCAGGATGTTACAGATGGTGAGTGACAACCATATCCCAGTCTGTAGATTTATGTGATGATTACGGTAAAGCAGTGTTTCAACCACATGTGCCAGAAGAGGGCAAAAGTATAAGAATAGCACTGTGTGATGCAACAGGTATGTGATGCTTGCCCGGGAGGTCACACCCCTCCAGATGCCCAGCTGACGGGTTTTCACATAGAGGCTGAAGTAGCAAAAAGTAATTAGGAAGAGGCAGAGAAAGAGGGAGGTAACTGAAAGCACATAGCAGAATTTGACAGCATTATCTCCGTGCAGGGTCATTACCAGAATGACTGGGAGGGAACAGATTTCCACCGGGCAAAGTGCTGGCTCCTGCGTTGCCCACAGGATAAAGAAGAGGATGGCAGGGAAGAGACCAGCAAAGACCCAGATGGATAAGATAAGTTTCTTGGTTCGGAGCAAGGTCAGGAGGGAGGCATACTGCAGTGGCCACAGGATGGCCACATATGTGTCTAGCACCATGGCCACAGCGGTGAGGAGGCTGCCACAATAGGCCTGTGAAATCAGGAACAGGAGGAAGACACAGGCATACCTGGGGAGTCGGAAGTCAGCTACATTCAAAATGGTGGAGAGTGTGTAGAAAAAAAGGTAGAGCAGGTTGTAAAGCATGGCACTGCCCAAGATGAGGTATCGTGGCTCCTGGCGGGCATGGAAATTGGAGAAGATGGCAAACAAGATGAAGGGGATGACCGCAGCAGCCACCAACAGACAGATGACAGGAGGAATGAAGAAGAGTTTCATCCCCGTAAACTGGGATAGGGGAGCCCAGTCCCATATCCTGGACAAAGAACTCCTATTCAAGGGCAAGGTGTCATTGGTGTCTGCCTCTCTGCTGAAGACCAGTGTGGTGCTCAGTAGGAAGACCGAGAAGCAGACTGTGATGTTCATCTCTCGGATTGTCCTGGAGTAGCTGGAGAGAAGAAACCAATACCTTGGTTGGGAGTTGCTGAAGATGCTTACAAATTCTAGGCTTTCAGAGCTAGGTTGTGAGGGGCTACTACACGTGTCAGACCAGGATCTAGGCTGATAGCATATGCATAACAGGCACAGGGTTCAAGGTCAAGCTATCAGTCAGAAAAAGGATATGTAATAGGTATAATAACAATTGATATTTATATGACACTTCAAAGTTTGCAAAGCACTTTACATGCATGAACCCATTTAAACCTGACAACATCCCTGAAAAGTGATTTTTTAAATGAGGAAACGAGTTCAGAGAGATTAAGTGATTTACCAGTGGTCACAAAGCTAGTGAATGTCAGAGGCAGAATTTGAGCTCAGTGTTTTCCAGACTCCAAGTCCATCACTCTAGTAGCCCAAACGAATGATCTTGAGTTCATTAGGCAAAGCTACCCATGAAGTCTGGGCATTCCATGGTCATAGGACAGGGAGGGAGGGAGAAAAGTTAGAGCAGGCAGGCTATGATTGGAATCAGAGCTAAAACAAGCAAGAGGGACCCCCACAGGAAGCAAGATCTAGCTGTCATGAACTAGTGTACCCTAGTAATCCAGCTGGTTTAGAGCTGTGATCTCGGGACTGGGGATGACTGCCCAGATTTTAGACTTCTTGAAGAATATGGATGGCTAAGGATTGAAAGGCATGCAATGAGAACTTTCAAGAGGTAAGGCTTACCTTTCAGGCCCTTGGGTGGTTGCAGCAACTGCTTAAGGCAGAGATGGACCTACGCTGACTTGACATGGCAGTGCTGGATCAGAGAAAACCGTCTGACTCCTTTATCAGACTGATGTTCCTGGTAGAAAGTTCAAGGGTGATCAAATATTAAAGCATATTTATCAAGTCCAAGAGATTCTTTCCCCACAAGATGAGATTCTTTCCTCATGACAAATAACCTGCATCAGAAAGCACCAATCCTCTCTGAGTCTGTTCAAATAACTGATGCCCTCAGATCATGCTCTGCTTAGTGACTATATCCAGTTATTCATTCCTGACAGTATATCCCAGGGCCTATACCCATTGCCCAAGTCCAACAAGGCAGCAGATGGAATATTGACTTGATTAAATAGAGGGAGATAAAAAAAGATGTTCTGGCAAAATAAAGCCATAAATGGATCAGCTGACCAATCAGCAATTCTATGCCGGTGCCAAATTTATTGATCAGACAAAATCAAAGTAACATCACAAAAAAGAAACCCTCTTGTAAATAGTGTGCCACAAGACAGCGTGATACAGTCGATAGAAGACTGGACTTCTAGTTTGAATGACATAGGTTCAGATCCCGCCTCTGATATATTCTGATTATGTGATCATGGGTAAAGTAATTTAATCTTTCAATCTGAGGCAGTTTTGTAAGACCATAAGTTACATATACAATACGTATCTGCATCTGTGAAGGGAGTTGCCACACTAAAGGTTTCTCATACCAATGAGATAATAAATAGGCCTGGATGAACTCTCTCAGTGGCTACCCTCCTTTCCCCTAATGTACCAATTTGTGGTTAATAAAAGTAGTAATAATGACTTGCATTGATTTTTCTTAAAATGTTTTATTGACATATTTTGTTTTTACATTATCTTCATTTCTGATTATGCCTGATTCCTTTTACCCAATGATTCATTCCTTGTAAGAAAGGAAAAATTAAAGCAGTTTTTCAAAATCAACCAACATATCAACTGAGCTAGCAGTATGTGCAATGTTCCATAGTTCCCAAACTGCACAAAGGAGGGAGGTGAGTTTCCTTTTCTCTTCTGCGGGGAGGAAGAAGGGGTTAGTGCTTTGTATTTTTCAAAGCATTTTCATATTCATTACATCATTTGATATTCTTCATCCTTTGACGTAGGCAGGGCAGTTATTATTATCTCCACTAGGAAGAGGTCAAAGGACTTGCCCAATGACAGGACAAAGACTAGAACCTAGTTCAGAACTTTTGTGGAGGAAGTCCTAAAAATTACATATCTATGTGTGCAACTTAAGATCATGTAAGAAGGATGGAGACTTTTTTTTTGTGACTCCTCCTGTTCTCAAAGAGCCCTTCCTTGCTCAAGTAATGCTGAATTCTGCTGGAGGATCATGTAACTATGAAGACTGGGCTCACTGTAAATGTATGTTATTTAATGTCTGGTGGTTTGGTGGTCATGCTTTCAATCTTTCCTGATTAATTTTCCATCACTCTTTGTACACTGTTGATTATAAACTTCTCTTTTCTTAAACCTTCCAAACCTACAAATAAACTAGATCTAAATAGTAGAAGTAATATTTATTGTTCAAGTAATATTTATAGTTCATTTACATAAAGCCAATGTAATTTTTAAAATGACAGTTTTGCCTGATTAATCTATTTATTCAATGCTATCCTAATTAAATTACTAAAAGATTATTTTACTGAGTTAGAAAAAATAATAACAAAGTTCATTTGGAAGCTCCAAAATATCAGAAACTTCAAAGAAACTAGAGAAAAAGAGGTAAAGGAAGTAGATTTAGCAGTTGAGCAGAACTTGAACTATATTGTAAGGGAGAGCATTTTTGAAATATGACTAAAATGATTTTGATAATTTTAGATTAAAATCTTCTTGTATAAATAAAACCTATGTAGTCAAGAATAGAAGGAGTGCAGAAAATTGGGGGAAAAACTTTCATAGACAATCTCTCAGAAAGGATGTGATTAAGTTGCAATATTGCTGTGGTGTAGGAAATGATGAGCTGGTTGATATAGGAAAACATGGAAAGACTCAGACCTGTAAAGAAAGTTTCTGTCCACATTCAGAGAAACAGATGACAGGTAGAAATAAGCATAGTATGGTCTTACATATATGTGTATATATGTGTATGTTTATATATATATATATAGCCACACTTAATTGTAGCCTTGTTTAAGGTTGAGGCAGAAGGAGGGAGGGGACAAAATAAAGTAAAAAGTGCACAGCAAAGAATGAAAGAGAACTAACAAAGAAGCAAAGAAAAACTGGGTAACTTTGAAAACAATATTTAGTATTTATTATGTACGTTTTCTTGAAATGGAAATTTATTATTTTATATTGAATCCTCTCTGCTGTGTACATGGCAATGTTTTTTTTCCCCTCCTTTTATCATTTTGTATTTAAATTTAAAATAAAAAATTATCAAATAGAAAAAGAAGAGAAAAAAAGAAAAAACCCTCCAAACCACTTCTTCCCCACCCCTTTTTAGTAGAGATCTTCTTCTCAGGGCTTTCCTACTGAGCAGGTTGACTGAAACGTCGGGCCTGGAGTGCTGGCTCCAAGGTCACCATGACTCAAACTCAGGTCCTATGGGGATTATTTTGGGTACCTAGAAAATGAGAAAGACAAATATACAGAACAAAAACAGATACTCTTAAGCACATTTCTTGGGGCAAGGGGTTAAGAAAGGGACAGTAGAGGAAGTTCCTAGGGAACTGTAGCATGCTATGGGTGTTCAGTTCATGGTGTCCAGACTCTGGGTAAATGCACCTCAGAGCAGAAAGAGTGGTGAAAAAATGCTATCTGCATTCAGAGAAAGAACTGATAAATAGAAGTACATATAGAATAAATTTACATATATATGTATATATACCTATTTGTTTCTAATCTCTAGGTTGGGTTTGGGGGAGGGTAGAAAAAAAGAAGGAAGAAAAAGAAATTTACATGATTAATTTTGTTATATATTTGAAAGGAATAGTAAGTTATACTTAGTATATTTGCAGTTTTATATAAAATCCTCTTTTTATTGTATTATGTTATGGAAATACTTGTTTTATTCCACAAATATGTATTAATGTAAAAAACTAAAAGAAAAAAAGTGGTAAAAAAAAAAAAAGCTACTGGCTCATCTTCTAGTTTTAAAGATGCAAGTGTCGAGGACAGATTTGAATTCAAGTCTTCCTGAGCCTGGGTCCAGTCCTCTGCCTAGTTGCATCACCTAGTTGTTTTTACATCTAAAATAATGATAGCTCACATTTTTATAGTGCCTTAAGATTCACAAAGGAATGACAGTGGCATAAATATTATTATTGTCATTTTATAATTGACACACAACTGGAATTGGAAATTGAAACACAGAGAAGCAAGATGACTTTCCAGGTTCACAAAATTATTAAATGTTTAAGCCACGGATAAATCCATATCTCTTGATTCTATACCGTATAATTATACCATATACTATACCACACGGTCTTTCAGTCAGAGATATAATAATTTTGGCTTCTGGGGCAAGCTTCCCAAAATGCCTCTGAGGCAAGTGGCATGAAAGTTGATTATCCTTAGATTATCCTTGTAATTCATTATTTAAAGATACTAAAAGAAGTAAGACAAATTCAATCGAGCAGGTTCTATCGAACCATAGAGGTTTCTTTTACAATAAATGAGTTGTGTTAAATTTTTACACCTTCTAGTCAATGCCTGGGAAAACCTCAGGTTGCCTTGGGCTAGTTGTGGCTCTTGCTTTGAGTAATTTCTTTAAATGGGTGAATTAATTAATTCACGTAGTGTCTACTATGTGCCTAGTCAGTCTTCTGTTAGGGAATACAGAATCCTGCCCTCAAAGAGTTTAGTCTGGTTGAGACAGTAAATCTAATCCACATGAACAGAAGGAAAATTAAGTACCTAAAACATAAAGTACTGATTACAAATTGTGATAGGAGTTTTGACTTGTTCATCATGGGACTGAGTAATCCCTGAGTAATCAGGGAGTCTTCTTGGGAGATGTAGGACTTAAATTGAACCTTGAAGGATGGATAAAATTTAGTTCAGAGGAAGTTGGGAGGAAAGGCATTCCAGAGAGGGGAAATGGCAGGACCACTGCAATAGACTTAACTTCTCTGGTTGGGAGTGAAGGGAACACAGCTGCAGGATCTGGCAGACCAGGAAGAATCTATGGGAAGAATGAGGTTAGCTGAGGCCTTTAGGCAAACATTTCCACCCCACCCCCTGGAAAAGAGAGCAAATGCTGACTCACAGCTCTTTATATGGTAACTAAATATTTCAGTCTTAGAAATTCATGGATTGTTGGTTGGTTGGGAGGGAGTCAGTGTAATATCACAGATTCAGACTGCTACAGCACTGTCAGCTTTTAAAAACCCAACCTCACTGTATTATTCATCTTTCCAAAATTAAAAATAGTTGGAAAGAAGCTCAATTTGTTGAGGACCTTGGGAAGAAAGGAAGCGTGGTGTTGTCAGCTATTACAATGTCACATTTCTAACTTTAACTTCTTTTACATGAGGTGATATCATGAGGGACTAGTAACTGTTATTTATGAATATCAAGAGAGAAAGGTCAGCACTCCAGCTGATGAAGATGAAGTCCTAAAAGTTTTTTACAGTTCCCTCCCCTCCAACTGAAAATGTTGCAAGGTGTCTTTTTTCCTCTCACTTTTTTGTTATTTCCTGTAATACTTGTCAGTAACTCTCACTTTAGTGCGATTCAGATACCGTCTTGTTGGATGAGAACTTTTAAGGCAGCATTTGGCTCTATCAGATCTAGTGCTTTTTAAAATGGCCAACAAACAATTCAGTTGACAATGACTATGAAGATGTGTTCTCTTGGCTAACAGTGTTTCAAAGGCCTGTCTATGACCTTTACAAACTTTTATCAAGGGTGTGCTGGATATGTGTATAGATTATTTTCATGGATTTTTTAGAGATAGGAAAATAGTCATATGGATTAGTCCATCTAATACAATAAAATTCAACAAGCAATCATTAAATGCCTAGTGCGTCACAAGCATTGTGCTAGATATTGGGGGGTAAAAAGGTGAAAATGACACAGTCCCTATCTGTCTTCAAGGAGTCTACAGTCTAGCAGGGAGTGAGTGGAATATGACATTTACAAATAAGTATGATACAAGGTAGAATGTAATAGGGCAAAGGAAAGCCAGTGATGATGCTATGATAAATTTGATGAGGGAGTGATCACTTTCATCCGGGGCACGTGATAAGAAAATCTTCATGGATAAAGTAGTTAAGTTGGTTGAGTCTTGAAGGAATGGAAGGACTACAGAATGTTATGGGGACATCTTTAGCAAAGGCACAAAGATGGGAAATTGCAGGGCAAGAATAGAGGATAGAAGTTAGCCTAGTTTTTCTGGAACATAAAATATATGAAGGTGAGAAACATCAGATAAAGCTGGGCAGGTATATTAGGGCCATATTGTAAAGAGTCTTGAATGCCAGTGTCAGAAATGTAAATTAAATTATTTATGTGATCAATAGGAAGCTAATGAAGGTTTTTCAGTTGAAGAGTGATGTGATAATAGCTGTGTATTAGGCAAAGAGATTAATGTGGAAAACTGATTAGAGAGGGGATAGACTGGAAGCAAGAAGTTAGGAGGCTATTCTAGTAGACTAGATGAGAAGAGATAAGCATCAGAACTAGGGTGATAACTATAGAAATGAAGAGGATAGCCTGGATTTAAGAGGTATTGTAGAGGTAGAGATATAGGTTGTGGCACCTGCTTAGATGAATGGGGTGAGAGGCAGAAAAGAGCTTCAAAGATGACTTCCAGGAACTGGAAGGAGGTACCATTAACAAAGATAGAGAAATTAATTGCTATCTGTTGCTCAGTCATTTTTCAGTCAGGTCCAATTTTTGGTGACCCCATTGGGGTTTTCTTGGCAAAGATACTGGTATAGTTCGCCATTTCTTTCTCTAGCTCATTTTACAGATGACAAAACTGAGGCAAATAAGGTTAAGTGATTTGCCCAGGGTCACCCAGGTAGTGTCTGAGACCAGATTTGAACTCAGGAAGATGAATCTTTCTGACTCCAAGCCCAGCACTCTATCCACTGTACCACCCAGCTGCCCTGATTAAAAAAAAAATATGTAGCACAGTGCCTGGAACACTTACTGTTGTTTGGTCCTGTCTGATTCTTTGTGACCCCATGGGATCATACTGTCTGTAGGATTTTCTTCGCCAAGATATTGGAGTGGTTTGCCATATCCTTCTCTGGTAGATTAAGGCAATTGCAAGTTAAATGACTTGCCCAGGCCACAAAGCTAGTGAGTGTCTGAGGTCAAGTTTGAATAAGGTCTTTCTGACTCCAGACTCAGTGCTTTATCCACTAAACTATCTAGCTGCCTTAATTTCTTTTCCCCGACTAAATTTTAAGTTCCTTAGGTGCTCAAAAAGGCTATTTATTGACTGGGGATGGTGACCCTGCTTAATTCCTCTTATTACCAACCCTCAGTGTCTAGCACTATGATGCGTATAGTAGGTGCTCAATAAATTCTTAATACATTGAATTATTCACTAAGCACCTATGTTTGCTATAGTTAGCTACTGACCCCTGAGAAGGACATATGTCTTAACTTAACAATAGTGCGTATTGGTTTGCATGGAACCATCTACATTGCCAGAGGTTTGGGATGCTGTGGAATTAGAAGGTAGAAAGTGAATGCAAGTGTAACGGTGAACATTGTAGGGAATTCTTCCTCCTTAGAGAGGGGCTGGTGTGGAGGACATCTGATTGTGTTAACGCTTTGATAGTATTTAAAGGTCCTGGTGACTAGGAAGGATGTGAGTGCCTGGGAAGTTCACCTGATATAAACACTGGCCATTAGTAGAGAGTATTTGGTTGGAATTAGTGCAGTACATGTAAAAGATGGTCTAAAGACTGGGAGACATAGTGCAGTGATGTAGGGGAATTTTCTCTTTGTGTTGTCACTGTGTTTTTAGTCTAAGGAGTTGCTCAAAGGTGTTTGTGTTGGTCTGGGTTATACTTGGTATTGCTGTTAAGTTCACACGGCAGGCAACTAGGTGGTACAGTGGATAGAGCACCAGTGCAGGAGTCAGAAGGACCTGAGTTCAAATCTCACCTCAGACACTTGACTCTCACTAGCTGTGTGACCTTGAGCAAGTCACTTAACTCCAATTGCCTCATACTGGGTCATCTCCAGTTATCCTGATGAATATCTGGCCACTGGATTCAGATGGCTCTGGAGGAGAAGTGAGGCTAGTGACCTGCACAGCCCTCCCTCACTCAAAACAAAGTCAAGTGCAAGTCATGTCATTATTTGTTTGATGGCATGGTCTTCTTCAGCAATGAAGGATGAACACACACAAGTTCACACAGTGAGAGCTAGGATAGAAAACAAGCAAAGAGTCCATTGTAAAATCTAACCCAGCTTATTTAGCTGAAATGTATCAGTTAAACTTGCTTTTGACTTGCATCCCTTGCAGAGAGTACCCTGAATACTGAGTATTTGTACTCTCCCTCCTTCCCTCTTGTGACCCAAATCATGAATTATAAAGCAGCCTGGGGATAGAAGTGAAGTTTGCAGCTTTAAAAGAAAGTTTCCTCATAGCAACATTAACACACCTGGATGTAAATATAAATAGGTCTTAGAGATAGGAATAAGAGTAGAAAAGGTAGGCATCTGTCTAGGATATAACAGATGGGGGTGAGGAAGGAGACACGAGTACTTGTTATAAATGTACGTATTTTCAATGTCAGGGAATTATCCTCTAAATGATATATGTTTTATTTTTTTATGTCTAGATGTATGTGATACAGCAAAGCCTTGAAGTTACCAGTGTATAGGAATATGCAGAGATTCAATTCTAGAATCTTGTCCAGGACACAGAATGTTTACTTCTAGGCATAGGCCTTCTAGGTCCTTGGGTGCAGCCTTTTGACTGAGTCAAAGTTTTACTGAACAAATCTTTTTATTAAAGGGATAGGACTTAAGGACCTAGAGGGCTGCATGTAGCCTTGAGGCCGAGGTCGCAGGTTTCTACCCAGGATCTTGATCTCGTTAGCACTGAACTAACTAAACTCGTCAGACTCACACAGTGACATTGTATATGTTGGCCGTTGGAGACCAGAGTGGACTAGCTTTGCACTTCTGTTGCTCTTGACATGACTCAGTATGAAAGATCTTTGACCAAGAGGTCAGGGAATAAGAACTACAAGGCTAATGTCCTAGAGTTCTTTGCCTATGTGACTTTAGGCAAGTTTTGAAATTTCTGTGGATTTTAATTTCCTCATCTGTCAAATGGGAATAGTGATACTTGTCCTGCTTGTATCACAGGCTGTTTGGAGATCAAATGAGTTAATGGATAAGAAAGCACATTGGGAAAAAAAAAAGAAAAGCTGTATTAATTGCCAAATAAAATAATTGAATTCTTTCACTTGGTGTGAAATGGTAGGAAAAGGTGAGTACCGTTTGAACCTTCCCTCATCCATGAGGGATCTGCAGTTCCCTGCAGTGACAAAGCAGAGAGTCAGTTTCTCCTTCCTCAGACTCTCTTCCTTTCCTGAACTCATACACATGATGATATGAGGGAGGGAATGAGCTAGTTTTCCAAATCTACAAACTTGCTGAGGCACAAGCCTAAAAATAAGGAAAGATATTCTCACCGTTCCCCCCATTATCACTTTGGTAGAGTCATGCAAGGATCACTAAGGACATCTCTCTACAGCTTTCCGAAAACCCATTCCTTTTGCCACCACAGAACAGGTCTTGCTGCTCTATGGATTAGTTTTCAGGCTGGGATTATGCTGTAGCTTTCTTTTATAATAGTGATTTTGGGCCTTTTCTCACTGTGACACCGAATGGGAAACCAATGAGATTTTCACATTTTTTGTTCTAAAAGGACTTGAAAATACTTAATATCTAAATTGATGAAATTCACAAGTAACAGTGACAATCACAATAAAGAAATAGCTTCAAAAAGCCCTTTGACCCTTGGTCTTCTCCCTAAAACCCACTCCACTCACTAGTGGTCCTGGATTCACTGAAAGGCAGGCAAGAAGTAAAGACAGTGGTGACATCTACTTCTGAAAAGCCGGTGTATCTCTCAGGTCTTATTGTTGGTAGGAGACTGTCGTTGTTACAGTGGGAGCCCCTTATATTTAAAAAGAACTCCTCAACCATCACTATGTTTAACTGGAAGGCTGGAGAGCAGGAATTTTTTTTCTGGGTCTCCACAATCCTGTAGAGTTTTGTCATCAAAGGCTAACATAATTCTAGCTTGCTTTAGTTTACAGCCTCAAGATTAAATCCCTCATCAATATATGTATAGAATGTATTCCAAAAGTCTTAGTGCAATATTAAGCTTTAGTAGCATATCTTTCTAGTATCTCAGAAAGATAATTTTTTAAAAAATTAGTTTCATTGTTGCCTTTTATTTTTATACCACTCTTATTTCCCTTAATTTCTTCCTGTTCCCATCCATATTGGACCCTTCCTGGTTACAGTATGGAAGAAATTAGATTTTGACTAATACCACATAACTTCTACCAAGATAAACTCTAAAAATATGTGTGATCTAGATATAAAAGGTAATGCTATGAATAAATTATACCAACTTGGAAAAAATTACTTATCAAGAGAAGAGATCATGACCAAATAAAGGATAGAGAAGATTACCGAAAATAAGATGTTTATATAAAACTAAAAAGGTTTTATATAAATAAGTCCAATAAAACTAAGATTAAAAGAGAAATAATAACAGGGGAAAAAATCTTGGTAGTGAGCTTTTCTGATAGAAGTCATTTCTAATATGTATAAGATATATGTATAATATAGTAATGTATATTATTTATAAAAATAAAAGTCATACTTTAAAGACATTAATAGGCAATTCTCAAGGGAAGAAATCCAGGCTATCTAGAATTATATGAAAAAAATGCTCCAAATCACTAATAATTAGAGAAATACAAATTAAAATAATTCAGAGGTTCTACCTTATGCACATGGGGGAATTTGTGTTGTTTGACTTTACATATTCATTACAAGAAATAAGTGTTGTTATTGGAATATTTTTCTTCCCCTCCTTTTTTAAAAATTGGATGATAGGTGTTAAGGAGGGAAAATATATTTCTGTTAATTAAAAAAAACCCAATAACTTTAAGCATGGCATAGTGGATGGAGAGCAAAGCCAACCAGCTCAGCAACCAAATCTGACAGTGTGTGCTATAGTCTAACTCCACAGTCTCTAACTCTCTACTGATAGTAGGAAGGTTTGTTTTCTTATCAGTTCTCCAAGACTGAAATTGTTCATTATGATTTACCACACTTCACCTGCTTTTTTAGAGTTGCTGTAACTTAAATTATCGAGACCCTTCTGTATATTACTCTTTCAGAGATAATTTTGTGCTGTGATGGCTACCTGCTTTGCAGAATTTTTGTGAAGAAAGTGATCTATAATCCAATAAAGCTGTGAACTATTATTATTATCATTATTGGTAAGATCCCAGGGCCCATTCATCTTCCTCATGGCCAGGGCTGCTGAGAGCCTGTGGAGGGGTTATTGAAAGTAAATATCACAGGTTTATTGAGAACTTTGATGACAGTGTTGTTTTATGAGCATCCTCCTATATGGCCTGTTGGCCTTAAAACTTATTTTCCTTTCCACCTGTCTGTACCTCCAACCACCATGACGTATTTATTTATCTCTAAATCTATAATGAATGGTAGAGGTAAATAAAACAAGATTAGAGACAGAGAAAGCTGATTAAGGTAGTGACTACTTTGGTCAAACATCTAGGTGAAAGTAAATTATTTTCAGGCCACTATCTACTTGGTTTGTATGAAGGATCATAAGATTACAGAGTTACAGATGGAAGTGATCTTTGAGGTAATTTTATAGATGAGGAAACTGATATACAAAGGGGTTAAATGAATTATCCAAGGTCACACGATTAGGAAGTAACAGACTCTGGAGGTCAGGTTCTCCTGACTCCAAGTTTGGTATTTTTTCCCACCATGCCTTGCTGCCTCTGGATGTTGAAAAACAATCAGATTTTCTCCTAACCTCTGAGAGGAAAATACATTGGAATGTGTGGGTTCAAGGCCTGGTTCTATAACAATCTGTAGGATCCTAAGCAAATCTCAACTCTGCATCTCAGGATGTCAAATAGAGATCATAATCCTAGATCTCTCTATGTGGCAGGTTTATTGTGAGATTGTAACAATTGTCACGGGAAATCTAAAGCACTTTGTCAAGTATTACATAAGTATAATCTATTGTTAGTAATAAGCATTTTAGTATTTTTCTAATTTTCTGGACATTTGTTGTTTCATATGCCCACAGGTCCAACCTTATACATAGGCAGAGGAGGCAGTTGCTTATACAGTATGATAGAAATAGTGTCACCAATCCTCTGATAGACTTGTAAAGTCATAGAATGAAAGAGCTAGAGAGTACCTTTTTTTGGTGGGGAGGCAGAGTTGGGACTGGGAATGCAGATCACTCAATTCCTATACTAGCACTTTTTCTACTGTGTCAACAATATATCCCTCCTCTTTCTGTGCCCTTCTTGAACATAAATATCACAAAAGTCCCTTGATGCAGAGTGACCTTGGAAATGGTAAATTACATTTCCATATGGCCTGACCATGACCTCACCCCCTCCTGTTCCAGCAGATGCTAGGCCCGGTAGCACATATGGCAAGAGAAGCTTTATTCTGAGTCTAAGTGGAGAGGCTCTGATCCGTAATAATAGGGAAGAAAGTCTCCTTTGGGAATCTGTTTTAAGTGCCTATATTGCAATGAACATTTGCACATGCCACTTTCCCTTTTTTGTTTCCATTCTTACTTGGTCACTTTAGATAAAAAAAACACACACCACGTTTATTTAGTTCTTTACGTACATTATCTTATTTAGTCCTCACCACCAATCTGTGAAGTAGTACCAGGGTTCCTCATCATTTTTCAGGTGAGGAAACTGAGGCCCAGAGAGCTTATGTGTCTTGTCTATGGTCATGTAGCTGCTCTAACTCTAAACTAGATCTCTTGACTTGAAGTCCAAAGATCTTTCAACTACTATGAAAGGAAAATCAAATTTAGACTAAAAATACACTGACATTTAAGGTTAGTGCTCCAAGGCACTAGAGTTTTCACCAAATATGAGCAATAAGTCATTCATAGGGTCAAACAGTCCAGATTAATGGATCGTGAAGTTACAGGGAGTCCAAGAAATGAGATAGGGCTGGCCTGGGGGACCTTCTTAAATGGAGCTTCTCAAAAGAGTCATCCAGTCAAGGGGAGAGACCTGGGGTGAAGAGTACTTCCAATGTACGGATTCAAGTGAGGCTTCATGATGGAGAGCTGGGCCATGGTAGGGGAACTCAAGAATGAAGCCTGAAGAGGAATGAGATGTTCTGTGTCTATCATTGCCAAATACATAAAGACATTAATGAAGTATCACAGACACACACACACACACACACACACACACACACACACACACACCTATTTTTACTTGTGATGGCAGAAAAGTTTGGGTACTCAGATATGCACAGCTGAAAAACAACTTGCACAGGTCCCATTTCTAATACTTTATTTTTCAGATTCAGGCCTTATCTAGACCATAAGTTCATTGGACTTCAGTCTGGAAAGCACATTTCAGATCATTTACTCCAAACTCCCCATTTTATAGATGAAATCAGGGACCCAGAGATTTGAAGCAATTATCCCAAGGTAGAAGGGAGAACAAATTGGATTTGAACTCAGGTTCATTCTACTTTCTATTATACCACCTGTCTGGCCTTTCTGACATTGGCCAGTCATTGGGTCTTTATCATATTCCCCCTACTCCCTCACTCAACTCTGGACTCTGTCCCCTCTCCAGATTGCTAGTTCTGCAGTTCACCATCTTCTCTTTCTCTAGCCTTCTCTTCCATCCAGATTTTCAGGCCTAGTCTTTCCTGTCCCTCCAATATTGATTCTTTGTCTTTTAGCTCTATTGGTCTTCTCTCTCGATGGGGTGGTTCTTAATTCTGCCCACTGTGGCTCAGGTTTGTAGCCCAGTCTGAACATGGTTTCCTTTGTTATTCAGTTGTTTCAGTTGTGTCTGATTCTTTGTGACCCTACTTGGGGTTTTCTTAGTAGAGATACTGGAGAGGTTTGCCATTTCCTTCTCTAGCTCATTTACAGATGAGGAAACTGAGGCAAACAGGTTAAGTGACTTGTTCAGGATTATACAGCTAGTAAGAGTCTGAGGTCAAATTTGAACTCAAAAAGATGAGTTTTCCTGACTTTAGTTCCAGTGCTCTACCTACTACACCACTTTTGATGCCCTAAACATGACATCTGTTAAATGTCAAATGACAAACCCTTTTTATTGAAGTATTAATGACTTCAGACTATGGAGGAGGAGAAGGGCATTTCCTTTTGCTGTCCAGCTCTCCTACTTCCCCATAGTGCCCGTCCTGACAAGCAGAATATATTCTGTCACTCTATGATTCCTTTTTATAATGTGTGGGAGAGTTAAAAAAAAAAGCCATTCATCAACTGGTTGTCCTATTTATATAATGACAGATAATTGATTCAACTTATTTCTTCCCTCCTCCCCATTGCTGCTGAAACTGAGTGAATTTTTAATTGAAGTGACTTAATTGAGTAGGTGTTTTGACATTTTTTAGATATACCCTTAAAGATCTATACCTGCCCCTTGGGAAGTGAAAGATTTATAAAATGAAGGAATAAAGACTTAACACCTGATCCCCCAACCTTTTTCTTCCTGATCCAAAGCCTTCTCTCCCATTTCCCACCTGTAACTCTTTTCTTTCCTCCTCTGATGTCTGTTGATATCCAGGTCATTTTTATCATCAATATTTTAAACTTTCATTGTACAGGTATTTGTGTAGATAATATAAGAAAAACAATGACTAAAATATGACTATAAATGATTGCATGTTTTTGTAAGCTTTTATTATTTTTTGATTGCTAATTCCAAAACTAAAGGTAAGTGACTTTAGCATGATAATCACCAAATTGTTCTGTTTGTCTCCTGGATTCCTTTAGAAATGCTTTTTTTTTGTGTGTGTATGTATTTAATGTGGCTTTGTTACTGTTATTATTTTCTGTAATTACTTGGCTGTGGTCAGGCTGCTTGGTTTTGTTCAGTATCATTTCATGGAAGCATTCCTAGATTACTGTTCTATATTTGCTATTTCTTGTGTTATAATAACATTTCATTACATTCACATAACAAAATTTATTTACCATTCCCAAATCATTGAATACATCTTTTGTTTTTAGGTTTCCTTTTTTTCTTGCTATAACAAATATTGGTTCTAGGATTTTTTTGTATTTTTTTCCCCCATCAATAGACTTTCTAGGAGTAGAGTCTCAGTACTGAGACCAACAGATAACAGATTTTGCAACTCACTGTAAAATTTTGCATTGCTTTCCAAAAGGTTGAACCCATTCACAACTCTGGCAGGAGCACCTGTTTTAACACAGCTGTGCGTGCATTGAATTTTTTCATCTTTTATTACTTTTGTCAATTTGGTGGTAGAATAGCTATAGTTTGCATTTCTTGATTATTAGAGATTTCGTTGACAATAATTCTTTCCAGAACTACCTTTTATATCTTTTGACTGCTAGCCTATTGGAGAATGGTCTTTGAACTTGTGTCAGCTCCTTATGAACATTTGATGTCAAAGTTTTATCAGAAATCTGTCTTCCACTTTTGATGAGTTTATTTCTTCCCCTTTCAGAACATTGGTTTTCAGAAATTAAGTGAAACATGTGACCCTGCAACTGATTCATGCAGTCTTCAGCAAACTTGTCCTACCCCCTTTCCTTTATTTCTTCTTTTCCTCTCCCCCCTCCCCCTTGCCACCCATTAACCCTTCCTGTCACTCTGAGGATAAAATGGACCGTGATGGTTTATATGTCTTGTCCCTTCTGCTGCCGCTGCTGGCCTTCAGCATCTGTTATTGCAGCTGCCTTTGATGTAATATTCATGATCTCCCCTAGATCTGTTTCTGTTTCTCTTTCTTTCCTTTGAGTCTGTTTCAACTTAAGGCCCTTGTTCCCTTTCCGCATCTGATCCAAGGGCTCTTCTCTAATCCTTCCGCCACCTTTCCTTTTTGAATCCTCAACTCAATTACAAGAAGGCTTAGCCTCACACAAACCCCTGCCAGTTGTCTGGAAATTGTCATTTCTGCTTCATTGTTTGTTTCCTTTAGACTAATTAGTCTGCACAAGTTGACCTTCTATTTGATGAGTTATATATAGACTGCAGTTAACATCTGTCACCATTGCAATATTATTGAACCCCCTTACCTTTTTTGAAAAAAAGTTTTTATTCTAAATATAGTAACCATCAGTAAAAACAAACATTACTTCTTATAAACAAATACTTGGCTAGATCTATGATCTCATCCTCATAGGTAAATTCTCCAACTATGTGGCTCACATTCCATCCTTGTCCTCTCATCCGGTGCCATTCTTGTCCATTTCCTCTCACAAATCTTCCACAGGAGATCCTTCCAGTGTGTTGGAGGTCATCTCCTAGCTCTCTTGACATGAAAGATATAAATAAAGTGCAGGGCTGTCCACTGGTCATCTCCCTTTTACCATATGACTATAGATGACTATAGATGATCACCGTCTTTTCTAATCATATATCCCACTAAGCAGAGGATCTAAACCACTAGTCTATGAGCTAGAATTAAAAAAAATTGATAACTGTTTCACTATAACTGGTTTCCTTTTGAATCTGGTGTATTTTGTTTTATGCATTTAAAAACCATTGTACTGAGAAATAATCCACAGACTTCACCAGAATACCAAAGGTGGTCCATGACACACAAAAAGGTTAAGAATTCCTCCTTTAATGCAATCCTTTCTGCTGCCTCTGTTCCGCAATCCTTGACTGACAATGTGTTACAGACTATGTATTCTCCAATTATTTGAATGAATAATACCTGAATTTACAGAAAATATAGAATTTAAATATGGAATGTCTCAAAAGTCTTAGTGTAGTTTTAAGCTTTAACAACCTCAGAAATATAACTAGTATAAGCTTACTAAAACAATATTTGAAAGGTGATTTAAGTTAACATTTTAAAATATTGGTATGTTTCTTATTAAAATTCAATGCAATTACTGTCTGGTGCTATACATTGTTCTGCTTGGTTTTTGAACTTTGTAAAAAACTTTCATCAATTGCTCAGTGACAGAAAGGACTGCATTTGTAATTCTAGCCTTAAGATCATCCAAAGAATGAAGTTTTGATCCAAATTAGACAGTTTTGATTAGTTGTAAGTTGTTATTCAGAGATGTTTGACTCTTTGTGACCCCATTTAGGATTTTCTTGGCAAAGATACTAGAATGGTTTGACATTTTCCTTTTTCAGTTTATTTTACAGATGAGGAAATGAAAGTAGAGAGAGTTAAGTGACTTACCCAGGGTCACAGAGGTAGTGTCTGAAGCCAGATTTGAACTCAGGAAAATGAGTCTTCCAGACTCTTGTCCTAGTACTCTATCTACTACACCACCTAGCAGTGACACCATGTGAAAAAATCTAATGGAGATAGATTAGATGAAGCAAGATGACCTCCTCTACTGATCTCCTGGTTTGAAGAATGTTACATTAACAGTGCATAATAACATGGTGCACCATCTTGTTAAAATTCAAATAAAATAATTTATTATTTAAAATTTACAAAACTAAATAAAGGTAAGGAAATTTAAATACTAAAAATTTCAAGACATGCCTTTTTAAAGTTTATATATAAATAATGCATATATATATATATATAAAGTATAACATAACATATAAAGTTATGAAAGCTTAAAACCATACTAAGTCTTTTGGAATACCCTATATGAGATCCATTAAGTGTGAATTTTTAAGGAACTCTGGGTTGGGAAGAATGGATACCTGTTTGTGGGTTCTGGCTCCTGAAGGAGCTATAAATATATGGCAAATATTTATATTATTCATATGGTATGGGGCCTCAGCTTCTGTGTCTGCTTGCGAAAAGGAGGAGGACATGGTGCTGTTTGAGCCAATGTGGTGAAGTTGTTCAAATGCATCGACAAGTACAATCCTGAGAACCTGCCCACTACCCTGGAGCGCTACATGGAAACCCAGGCCAAGGAGAACACTGACCTTGAAGGCATGTTGGTGGTGCTTAAGTTATGCCAATTCAACCTGACCTTCTTTCAGACCACATTGACAGCCCAGATTCTGCTGAAGGATCTCACCAATCTTCCCCACACGGACTTCTCCCTCTGCAAGTGCATGATTGACCAAGCTCGTCAAGAAGGGCAGCCTATCAGGCAGATCCTGTACTTGGGAAACTTGCTGGAGACCTGTCATTTCCAAGCTTTCTGGCATGCTCTAGATAAGAATGTGAATTTCCTTCTCCTTAATGGCATCATTAAGGAGACTCCATCTGAAAATTTATCTGCCATGTTGTGGGCATTGCATATCAACATATTGACCACTGGTTGCTGGCTGAGATGTTGGAAGATCTGTCAGACAACCAGCTGGAAGTATGGATGGGCAAATATGACTGGAGCTCCAGTGAGGCAGGACAGGTCTTCATTTGCAACCAAGAAAAGAGTATCAAGCCCAAAAACATTGTGGAAAAGACTGACTTTGAGAGTGTTTCCAGTATCATGGCCTCCTCCCAGTAACTCCTTCTACTGGATGTCTCCTTTTTTCTGCATTCTATTTCCTCTTACATATAGTCAGCTTCTTAAATAAAAGCCCTTTATTTCCTGGAAAATAAATAAAAAGTATGGTATGCTTTCTGTAGGGCAGCTAGGTAGTACATGCTAGGCCTGTAGTCAAGAAGACCTGGGTTCAAATGTGGCCTCAGACACTTACTAGCTGTGTGATCCTGGGTGAGTCATTTAGCCCTGATGGCCTCAGTTTCCTCATCTGTAAAATGAACCAGAGAAGAAAATGGCTAACCACTCCAGTATCTTTGCCAAGAAAACCCCAAATGGGGTCATGAAGAGTTGGACACAGCTGAATAACAACAAAAATGTTTTACAGAGGCACATTGGCTAGGAAGGGATAGCTCTGGAAGGTTTGCCTTACGGAAAAGCACAGGGGGATTCTTGGCTCTTCAACCTTTGGACAAAGATCTTGGTGAGGTGGCACCGTTGCAGTTCCTTAAAAGGAGGGAGTGTCAGGGACCTTGATGTCAAAGTAAACTTCCTGCTTCATAAAGAGCAGGAAATTTACTTATATAAGTAAAAAAGTCCTAGAACAAATTATGTGAAGGAAAGATGAAACACTAAAGAACAGTCTGAGTCTTTCATGTGCAAGGTCATCTTCTTGGCACAAAATCCTGAAGAAAGTGACATTTTAAAAGTAAACTGACCTTCAGTCTGGGCAGAACCTTTGGTGACTTATGAGCTGAACTGGGGTGGAGGGTAATAGGAAAGAAGGAAGGAACAAAGATAAACATGGACACACTGACGGTCACACACACACATAGGCCCCAGTAATACCAGTAATGCCTAGCCATGCGTGTGTTTGTCCTTCATTGCCGAAGAAGACCATGCCATCAGAGAAATGATGACATGACTTGCATTTGACTTTGTTTTGAGTGAGGGAGGGTTGTACAGGTCACCAGCCTGACTTTTCCTCCAGTCATCTGAATCCAGTGACCAGATACTCATCAGGATGACTGGAGATGACCCAGGATGAGGCAGTTGGGGTTAAGTGACTTGCCCAAGGTCACTAGCTAGTGAGTGTCAAGTGTCTGAGGTGACATTTGAACTCAGGTTCTCCTGACTCCTGCACTGGTGCTCTGTCCGCTGCACCACTTAGCTGCCCCAGTGCCTAACCATATCATCAGTCAGAACACAGTTTGTCTTTTGGACATAATCAGACAAGAACATAAGTTACTGACTGTCAGTTAATTTGTTTACAACTTTTGCTACTGCTTAGATTAGTTCATTTTTGTTCAAATACAGTAAAAACTTAGCCATCTGGCAGCCTCACCTATCCTTTTTGTTAGTTGAACAAAGGCCTCTGAGCAGCCAAAAACAATTCCAGAAAATCCATGCACATAAGCTTGTGTACTTCACTCAGGCCCTCATTTAGAACCTATTTACTTTTAGTTTGCACGCAATTCTAACAAGCCTCTTCCCCCTCCCCCCTTTTAAGTTCACAGCAAATTACAAGAGAAAATATGGAGGTTGCTAGAGGTGACCACATTTATTTCAGGGAAATGGAATTATTTATATTCTTATAGTAAAGAAGGAGGCGGAAAGCAAATAAAAGAACTTAAAAAGCAGAACAGTATAAGGCCATTTATTATGGAGTCAAACAGTTCAACATATTTTTATGGTTTCTGTTCATTTGATGACAATACAATACAATGGTTTATGTTCACAATGATCTCATGTCAGCTAGGAAAGCTTAGATTAAGTTCAATATGCTGTATTTGAGAAAGCAGGGAAGTATGTGAGCATTTTAAAAAAGATTTCCATCCGTAACATTTAAAATTTAAAAGTTTCAGAGGGCTAATCTCTCAGGTTTCAAGGAAATTAATATCTAGAATAATTAACTAATGTTGTGATGTGATGGAAAGAATATAAGATTTTGAGTTAGAGGACCTGGATTTGGTTCATAACCTTTCTAGGTCTCAGTTTTCTTAGTCATATAATTAAAAATGTTGAGTAAATGTATCTCTAAGGTCCCTTCTAGCTTTAAATCTCTTGATCAGCCTTTCCTAACTTAGTCAGGTTGGTCCTTGGGAAAAAACAAAGGACAGCCCTCAGCTGGTCCACTATTCTAAAGCTTACTAGTTTGCTAGCTCCTTCTAGATCTTTGCAGCTAGGTGATACAGAGTGGTGAACCTGGAGTCAGGAAGTTTTGTGGTTTTTAAGTCATCTTTTTAGTTGTGTCTGACTCTTTGTGATCCCTTTTTGGGTTTGACTTGGCAGAAATAGTGGCTTGGTGTGCCATTGCCTTCTCTAGTTCATTTTACAGATGAGAAAACTGAGGCAAACAGCATTAAGTGACTTGTCCAGGGTCGCACAGGTAGTAAGTATCTGATGCCAGATTTGAACTCATGAAGATGAGTCTTCCTGACTCCAGACCAGGCGCTCTATCCTCTGTGCCACCTAGCTGCCATTGATAGAGATAGAGAACCTGAAAGTGTATTTAAAAAAGAAAGTATAAGGAGTTATATAAATATAAAGTATATATTTTAATTACTCAAATATTGGATACTTGAGTGTTGGGGTCTTCTTCTGTCTCTGCTAATTATAGCCCTCTAAAACTTAGTAGATGGTCTTTGTGAGTTGTTGTAACCCAAAATGCTCACTAACCTTCTAGCTCCAGACCAAGGTAGTCTGGTACTTCATTGCTACACATGTAACCTGCCACCAGGTCCATTCTTGAAGCCTTTCCAACTGGATGGGACATTCCAGTACTGGTATTCCACTGACATGGCCTTCAAGAACCCAAGGGCATGCCCCCACTATGACTGGAGTAGGACCTCAGTAGAAGATACTGGCATGCATCTATGATTTTGGGAACTCCTTTTACCCATGCAGTATATCCCAGGGTTGCTTGAAGTTCTAAGAGATTAAGTAACTTGCCTAGGGTCTTACGCCTGGGGTGTGACAAGGCTTCCAAACTCTAAACCTCTGTAGGGAAATCCACTACACTGTGCTGCTCCCTCTCTCTATTAAGTAAATAAATATGATAAAATCCTTAGATTCAAGAAATCTGGGTAAAATTCCACAAGCTCTTTATTAAAGAAAGTTAGAGTAATGAGGACAGATAGGTGGCACAGTGGATAGTGTACTGGACTTGGAGTCAGGAAGACTCCTTTTCCTGAGTTCAAATTTAGCCTCAGACACCAACTATATGACCCTGTTGCCTTGGGTTTCTCACTTGTAAAATGAAAAGGAAATGCTAAACCACTCCAACATTTTTGCTAAGAAAATGGCAAATGCGGTCATAAAGTGTTGGACACGAATGAAAAATGACTGACTAAAAGAGAGTAATGGCAGACTCTTAGACTTTTGAAACTCTTTCCATATTCTGAGGATCTCAGTTTCAATCACAGCTCTGCCACACATTACCTATTTGAGTTTTGGCAAGACACTTTTCCTCAATGACAGGCCACAAATATTAATTAAGCATGTACTATGTGCCTGGTATCGTGCTAAGTACTAAGGATACAAAAACAAGCAAAAAGAGAGAGTCCCTTCCCTATGGGAGTTTACATTTTAGTGGAAAACAATAAAAAAAGGAGCCAAAAACCAGAGAGGAGGAATGTTCCAGGGTGAGAAGAGAGTTGAGACTTGGTGGAGAAGCCTGGAGAGTCAGAAGTAAGGACATTGGAATTCCCATTTGTTAAATTAAAGGGTTAGAGTAGACTATAATCCTCAAGTCTGGTCCATTCTTTGGTTCTATGCATCATCCCATAATTTATTTATCCAGAGATAAACAGAATGGGATAGTCTGGCTTCTAACCATGGTAACAGTGCTCTGATCACCTGCTGGGAGAGTCAGGATTATGTGACTCTGGTGCCTCCTGGGCTCCTTTTTGAAGCCTCCATGTCCAGCCAGAGCTGCTGTGTAATCTCTGAGCTTTCCACTCTGGCAGCATCCTATCCCCTAGGGCACTACCTTCCCAAATCTAGATTTTAATTAATTGGAATTGGGGATGATGACAGTTTCCATGACTAATTTCCCACTGTGGATTAGCAATAATAACTTCTTCCCCTTCTTGTTGTCCCCCACCCCTTTCTTCTGGCTCTGATAGATTCTTCCCTCCTGCTAAGACCATTTATTTTAATTATCACCATTCTGATCGCTGCCATTAACATATGATGGTGACTAGGAAGCTGCTGCTGCTGTTCCCTGTCACTGACACCAGGCGTTTTTCCTAAGCCTCTTAGATGAAATTGCCCTTTCAGTGATCCTCTCGGTGTCTCGCCTTCTCATTTTTCTCCAAGACTGCCAATCAGGGCTTTTCTTTACACCAGCTTTCTTATCTGATCGCATACTTTGTCTGACTATAGACATGCATCTCTGTATTTAAATTTCACACTAGTATCTTTAAGTCCCACTTTCTCCATGAAGCCTTACTTGGCAATTCCTATACAGCTGGGCTTTTTCTCTTTTTCTTAGGGTTGGAATGAGGCATTCTGATACTTTTTGTTGCAGATTTTAAGGTTGCAGGTTCCCTAAGAATTCTTGCCCACTAGAAAGCATAATAAATCTTTACCTTGACTTCAAGAATGGTTGAGTCCTCAAATTCATTGCAGGTTACCTGTCTCTGGTATTTTGGTCTTGGGGGGGGGTCTTACCCCCTCCCTTCCAACACTCATCATTATCACTAAATAAATGCTCAGTAAATATTTGTTGGAAATTGACTTGAATTTGATCTCCACATTTGCTAGTATTATCTGGCAGTCAAATCTGAAGAAAGGATACCTTTTGGGTTTGCTATGTCACATACCCTCTGGGAAAACTCAGAGAGGTGACTTGGTGCAGGGGGCAGATATTTCTGCTCTGAACATGGTTGAAGCTTCTTATGCAATTGTTTCTAGATTTGAGGCATACCTCAAATTTCAGGTAATGTCATAAACATCCCCCTCTGTTAGGCTCAGAGAAACCCTGTTGGGTGGCTCTGAAATTAGATAAAATTTAATTCAACAAGGTAGATTCTGGGGTTAGAAAAGCAAAATGGAAAACAGTTGCTGTTCTCATTATTTTATAGTAGTACTACTGAAAGTATAAATGTGCCTGCCTTAAAAAAACATTTAGTTTCTCTTGCTGTCTTGGGTGGTCTCATAAAATGCTGACGAATGAAGCCATTTCTTTCCTCTTGGCTGTAGAGAGGTGAGAACACTGGATTTAGAGGCAGAGATCTGGATTTGAATTCTGGCTCTGCTTAAATACTAACTGTATGAAATTGGGCAAATCATTTAACTTCCTCAAATATATTTAACCATTAGAGTCATTGACTGCCACTCTTCACAGAGAGATTCATTCAATATACTTAACTATGAAATACTTTTACTCGGAGGGAGAAGGAAGGAATTGGCATTTATTAAGCACCTACTATATTTGCTGGACACTGTTCTAAGAGCTGTACAAATATTACCTCATTTTATCCTCATCACAATCCTGGGAGGGAGGTATTATTATCATCCTCATTTTATAGTTGAGGAAACAGAGGGTGATAAAGGTTAAATAACTTGCCCAGGGTCACACAACTAGTAAGTATCTGAGGCTAAATTAATCCAGGCTCAGTGCTCTATTCACTGGACCACCTATCTGCCTCTAGGCCCACAAAGTGCTGCATAGATTGAGTCAACAAGTAAGTAGTGGATGCTATCAGTAAAAACAATGTATGATATGACATCTACTGAATGACCACAAGCCCACAAGTCCTGAGGAACTATAGAAACTCCTTCAGACTCAGGAGTTCTAGGAAATTTGTCACTTTGTTTAGCCTTTCCTCTTCCTACCCAACCAAAAGCCACTGGATAAATGAGTATGGATAACATAGCACATTTCTCATTCAGTCTGACTCACAGATTCAATAGGAGGGATCCTCAGGAATTCTGGACCTTAGATGTTAACATGGAATATAAACGTGGGCAAAGGTAGAAACTCCCATGGCTATGGCTCTTCTTAGCGTCTTGCCGTAATTAGGAATCTCCAATGCCTGCCATCTCAACTGTTTCATCTTTGAAGAGGAAGGTGAGGTTAGGGGATTCAATGCCTGGTCCTGCCAAGGAAGTCTATCCCAACCAAGCTTTCTCATGTCCCTCATTTGCTTTCACACCGCACACGTTAGCTGCATCTCATCCCTTCCTGTGACAACTTCTCTCACCCCTCAGTCTTAAAGCAATAGTGGGTGGGTGGGGAGGAAGAAGGTGGAGGTATGTCTACAAAATAAAAGGTATAGCAAGTAAAAGTAGGATTTCTAAGTTCTCTTCTAACTCATGATCTTGGGATTGGCAACAGTATGTAAAGACCTGATGATGTTTGCTGAGTCCTTATACACTATAATAATGGCAGTTTTTTTCTGATAAAGAAGAGATCATGAATAGCATGAGGGAACTATGTGGTATGTCTGGAGGGAGAGGTAGAGAACATTGAAATGGGGTCAGAGAAAGAAAAGGACACAAACACACACATACACATACATATACGTGCATACATATATACACCTACACATAAATATACAAATATACATATCTTCTTTAGAAGAGAATCAGGTATCTAGAGATTGAATTTAATTTGTGAATTTCATGTTTTTCTATACTCAAAGTCTACCTGGATTTTCCTTAAGACATTTTGTACACATTTCCTGACTGACTACAAAAGATTTGCCATAATCATGGCAGATTGCCATGAGATTTGAGATACCAGAGTCTAGTACAAGCACCAGAGTAATCATCTTGTAGGTCTGAGAAATGGAATGGACCTTGTGACACAGGACAAAGAGTGCTGCAGAGAAGTGTAATGTAGAGAGTTTCACTGTTCCTAATTGACCTTAAATATTATATTTACTATTTAAGACAGAGCCATTAAACAAACCATTTCCTCATGAAGTAGATCAGCAGAGAATCTTAGAAGAAAAGTCATCCTGTATTGTATCCTTTCATTACACATTGCTTCCAGTTCCTAACTACTTTTCCTTATGCTTCTTTAGGCAGCATTGCCACTAACTTTCAAAGTACACTTCATTTCTCTCAATGACTTCCTTCCTCCTGAAGTGAGGTAAGGAAATATGATTACTCATTTTTTAGAAATGGAAACAATGAATCATATACACTCATAGAATCTGAGAGTCTGAAAGAACTTTTAGAGGTCATTTAGTTCAGTCATTCTTGACACAGGAATTTTCTTTACTAGTTACAGAGAGAGTAAGCAACCTGCCCAAACCCTCACTGTGAAGATTAGGGTAATTAGGGTAGGGCAATCTGGGCTCTGTGCTAGAGTGCAAACAACTGGGGTGGGGGGTGTGAGGTGTTCATTTTGTTTTGAAGATATGTTAAAACCAGAAGCTTCAACTTAAACACATTACTTGAACAAGGAACAAGCCTGATTCCCAAACCCAAGGTGGAGAATACGCTGACAGATGAATACCACTTAGACTGGGTTGAGCCTGGGCCAACTCTTCTTTTAGAGAAGATATTCTTAACCAGGGATCTGTTAATTAAAAAAAAAAATTTGATTACTGTATTTCAATATAATTGGTTTACTCTATAATCTTATCTATTTCACCTTTATGAATTTAAAGACATTATTCCAAGAAGGGGTCCATTATGCTTTACCAGACTGTCAGAGGTGTTCATGATACAAAAAAGTTGAATACCTGTTTTAGACCCTTTGTTTAGAGTCCCAATTTAGCCATAAACCTCTCTCAAGAACACTTCAGCCCTAATAGAAGTCAAGGCTCGTGTAGCACAAACTCTTGGCATCAACTATCACATCCTCAGGAACGTCCTGAGGCCAAGAGGACCATGTCGAGCAGTTATCACTGCCTAAGATCATCTTAAGACAACAACTTCTCCCTCTACATATCCTTAAATAAAATCTGTACAAGTCTGTGAGTTAATGTTAAGATTAATTTAGACTAAGATACAGTTTCTCTCCTTAGTGGTTTTGTGGTCCACGGTTTCCACATCTTATGATCAATTTCTTGTTCATTTCATATAGCACAAGCTCTGCACCTTCCCCTTCCCTTTTTCCTTACCTGGTCCATTACTACCAGAGTTCTGTCACCAAGACCTCATTTTTGGGACTTCTTTTCAGCCACTACTATTTCCCATTCCCAATCTGACTAGGAGGGGAAACTGTTCTCTCTATTACGGAGGGAGTTAAACTGTCTCAAGTATGAACAGGGCTGATAATAATGCCCTACTTCTTCAACTGAATTTGCCACAAGTGTAAGAATTCCTATTATGCCTTCCCTCTGCTAATTATTCCCATTCATAGCTTGCTTTGTAGGTATTTGTCTGTACGCTGTCTTCCCCCATTATACTGTGAGCTTCTTGAGGGCAGGGACTGTTTTTTGCCTCTTTTCACAACCCCAGAACTTTGCATAGTGCCTGGTATATAGTACGCACTTAATAAATGTTAATTGATTAATTGATAGATTGGTAGGGGGGAAGTCAAGTCAGGGCTGATGATTCCTAAGCCCTTGCTAGAGGAAGGCATAATCAGTGTAATAAAGGTATAACACCTGTACATATAAAATCATAAACTCGTTGTTAGAAGGAATCTCAGAAGTAAACTAATCCAACTTTTGTGTGAAACATGAATCTTCTTTACAAATCTTTTATTTTGCTTGGCTGATTATTAGAGTCTGCTCATTTTTGACCATGTGATCATGGGCAAATGGCATCACTTTTCTGGACCCCTGTTTTTTTTTTTTTTTACAAGATGAATATAAATATTATTTAATGTTTCACGTTACCGAGTTTTTTTCTTCCAAAATGATCATGAACAACAAAAAAGATTGGTTTGATAAGAGTAGACCTTTGCTTCTTATTTTATTAGGGGCCCAGACTAGATAATCTGTAATGTCAAGTCACTTTCAGCTCCAAACTTGTGATCCTGTGAACTAAAATTGAAATCCCAGAATCTGTTGGTTTTTTTTATTAGTATTTATGTAGACTCCACCTGAGTCAAGAAGGAGATGAGAGAAATGTACATTTCAGAGAACCTCAACTAGTTAGCCACTACCACTGCTATATAACCACTAGTTAACATGGAAAAAATTATGATGCTTATCTTGAAAAACAAACTACACTATAAACAACCTTAAACACAGCTATGAGAGAAAGTATGATCTGAACCTTTTACCCACAACTGTAGATGGGTGGTTGGAGGTGGAGGAGTTGGGGGAAGGAAGAAGGAAGAAGGAATGTATTTAGTCTAAATTTTATTTTCTCTAGGATAATGCAAAGCAGTGTCAGGGATGAGGCCTAGGCTGACAGCTGTCTTAAGATGACAGCATCAAGTGTTTCCTGAAATATCATTTATTTAGGTCTCTTGCCTTTCCCCACCAGGTGATTTCTTCTCAGGGGGTTCAGCTAGAACTCCATATTCCTTCTAATTTATCAAATTCCCCCATTTCAGCTAACTCGGTCCTTTCATAGAAGACCCAGAGGGCTTAATAAAATCTCAGCCAAATAGAACAGACCTCATTTCTGGCATCATTTTACTTCATCAAATGACTTTCAAAGATTTTTCTCACTTGGTCTAAGGTCTTCTGATTTGATTAACTGAAATATATTCGCATCTAGTTAAAGTTTGAGGCTAAAATGGGGTGACTCCATCATTATAAGTATATATATTATTAAGTGGTAGTCTAGAAAACCTCTCTGGTTTTCTTGGTCTAGACTTTTCTGGGACAGCCTACCCCTGTTTTGGATATACTCACTGGTCCTGTCTATGCTCTTTTTTTACATAGAAACTTGTTTTCCTGGACCCTTCTATACCCCCTTCACCAATCAGTGCCTCTTTGTGACATCAGAGGTGCCCAAAGGAGACTTTGCCCCTCTACCTAAAACCCCTTGCCCTTGTTCAAGTTACTGAGCTTTCCTATTGTGTAAGAAAGAACACAGGCATTTCCTGACCAAAACAGGAAGATATTTCCTAAAAGATCATCTTTCCAGTTCTTTGTATTGTCATAGTCTGAAGATTGTATCTGAGATTTAATGAGACACTTCTAAGATCCTTTCTGGATCTAGATCTATAATCCTTCCTCCACTTTCCCAGCAAATATATCTTCTTAAGACTTCAGTCTATCTTTGTGTGGAATGACCCTCTTGGTTCATCTGGTCAATATCCTTTCTATGATGTGTCCCTGAGAATTCTAATGATGCAATTTACAATGCATCCCAGGTTTTCCCTCCTGTGAAATTCTTATCCATGTCTTTACTTTAAATTTTTAGAAAAAAAGAAAAGGGAAGGAAACAAGAATTTTTGAAACACCTACTAGATTCCAGGCACTATGCTAAGCTCTTTACAAATATGATCTCATTTGATACTTGCAACAACCCTGGGAGGTGGATCCTATTATTATTCCCATTTCACAGATGAGGCAACTGACAAAGATTATAGGTAACTTGCCTAGGATCACATGCCCACTAAACTGAGTCCAGATTTGAATTAAGATCTTTCTGAATCCAGTCTCAGTGTGTTATCCACTGCACCCCCTAGCTCTCTCTTAAAAGATGCCTATAGAAAAATGGAAGCAAGGGAAGACAATGGAGGATGAATATGGAAGCACAGTCTCGTAAGACCAGTCTCAGGAATGCTGAACCTCAGAGTGAGCTGAGGTTGTTGAGGAAAAGTAAGGATAAAATAAGAGTGTGTGTTGGTTTGCTTTTTGTTTTGCTCTGTTGGGGAAAAGGGTATAATCAAAGAAGGGATAAATCTTCTCTGCTCAAGGTGCTAGGATGATGATAACTGACTACAGAAAGCAGTGAGAGTTGCCAAACTATTATTTTTGCAACTATGAGAATGACCTTTGGGCTGGAGAGGACAGAACAAAAAAATGACCAATAGAGAATATAAAAATATGTTGTGGAGAAAAGAAGAAGGAACCTGACTGCTCAGGATAAGTTTAAATTCTTAAGCTCCTATGAAATACATTCCTTGTTGATCAAAGAAGTGGGACATGTATGAGATGTGACAGCTTCTGTTGGTGATTTTTGAAAGATCACAGAGCAATGGGGCAGGTGCCATAGAATTGGACAAAGATACTTGTCTCCATTTTTTTTTTGAGATGAAAAAGAATGGACAGCTTGATTTGAATTTTTGAAAAGATTCTGGGCTGGGATATTAAAGAGATGGTTGGAAAACGTTGAGAAAAAGGAGCAGGGCTCCTGAAGGGCCAGTATTGGTGTCATGAAGAACAGGTCATGACCTCATTGGGTTTTTTTGACTAGGTGATGAGGGTTAAGTGACTTGTCCAGGATCACATAGTCATTTCTTTTTTTTTTCTTTTGACAGGTCGATTAAGGAAATGCTATGAATATAGGTTTTCTAGTTTTTTGCAAATCATTTGACAAAATCTCAGGCTATTTTTGTGGAAAAAAGGGAAAGATATGGGTTAATGGCTGCATGTGGCCTGAAACACTCCACAGTGCAGCCCAAACCAGATTAAAATGTAATGGGGAAATGTCTACTAAAATAAATAAAAAGACAACAAAACATAATGTTAACATGTTTTTCTAAGTCAATATGCACCTCCAGGAATCTTTCTGTATGGTTTAGTGAACCTCAATTTAAATCTGAGTTTAACACCTTTGGCTGTTAAGTGGATTAAAAATTAGTTGAATAGTCATATCCAAAGAATAGTTTTTATTGGTTTGGTGTCAGCTTGGGATGCCTCAGTGGTCTGTTCTTGACTCTGGGCTATCTGCCATTTTTTTCAATGATGTATGGAATCATAGATGTATGTTCATTACATGTACAGATGATATAAAGCTGGGAGGCATATCTAACACAGAAGATGGCAGTCCAGATTCAAAAAGATCTGGACAAGCTAGAACATTGGGTCTAATTAAATAAGATGAAATCGAATAGGGATAAATGTGAAATTCTTACTCTTAGATCTTAAAAAGTCAATTTCACAAGCATGAGAAGGGGGATGTACAGTTAGATGGTAGTTTACCTGAAAGAAGCTCTTGGGGTTAAAGTAACCTACAAAAGAACAATGTGATATAACAGCCAAGAAAGAATGTGATCTTGGATGATGTTAGGGAGGGATAGGTTCCAGGAATAAGGAAATAATTATCCTCTTATATTCTTGTATTCTCTTGTATTCTTCACTGGTCAGACCCCATTTGGAGTATGAGGTTCAGTTCTGATTCCACATTTTAGAAAGATTGACTTCAGTGCTGGGTATTATTTTTTAGAAAGGACATTGGTAAAATGAAAGGTATTGAGAAGAAGTCAAACAGGATTGTGAAAGGCCTTAAATTTACTTCCATTGAAAATTTGTTGGAGAAACTAGAGATGTCTAGTCTGGAAACTTAGGGGAGATAAGTAGAAGAGGAATTAGGCATTATCTGTGTAGTCCCTGAACAGTTTTCTATAGATTCACTTTTTTTCTTCCATTCTTAGATATTTTATGAGATGATACTGCTCATAATCTATTCTTCAGTTTGTATAGTTTAAGATCTCATTAAACTATTTTGCCTATTTCATCTTTTAGATATCAGTTGTTTCTCAGTCATGTCCCCCATCTTGTACTTGTACAATTGATTTTTTGAACCCATCTTGAACTTTACATTTATTCTTTTAAACCTCATTTATCCTCAAACTTTGCTCTCTTTCTTAGTGATCTTACCAATTCCAAAGGGTCCAATTATTATTACTTTCCCCAAATCTTCATATTCAGCTCTAATCTCTGAGTTTCAGGGTTCCATTACCAACTACCTCTATGCATAGACACACTAAAGATGTGATTCTGCACATCCAAAAAGGAACTAATTTCCTCCACAACCTATCAGTTGTTCAAACTCCCCTCTTTCTGTTGAGGGTACTGTCATCCTTTTAGTCACTCAGATTCACAACTTTGGAGTCATACTTGACTTTTTCTTCTCCTTGAACAATCATATTTAATCAAGTGCTAAGTCTCTTCAGCTCAACCTCATATCTCTTACATTTAGCCCTCTCCCCTTAGATGAGCCCTACCCAAATTTGGAACTTTATCACCTTTCACTTAGACTATTGTAATAATCTCTTATTTTGCCCTTCTGCTTCTAGTATCTCCTCTCTCCAGTTCATCCTCCACATAGTGATTAAATTGTTATTTCTAAAATATAGATCTAATTGTATCACTCTCCAACTCAAATTTTTTTAATGGTACTCTATTGCTTCTGGGATGATATACAAAATCCACAGCCTGTCAATATATTCTCCACAACCCCGGCTCCTACCTATCTTTCATATTATTATTATCATATTATTCATGTTATTTCATATTACTCCCTTCACACATTTTTGTTCCAATTTACCCAGACCATTATCTGTTCCCATACCCAATATTTAATTTCCAAATTCTTCATATTCCAAATCATTTCCAGACCTTTGTCTAGGTTTTCTTCTGGGTCTTGAATGCATTTCTGCCTCATGTTCACTTCTTAGAATCCTGAGCTTCTGCCAAAGCATACTCAGATACTATCTCCAATACAAGGGCTTTTTTGATCCTTCCTAGTGGTCAGTGCCCTCTTTTTCCTGAAATTACCTTGTATTTATTATTCTGTGTTTACTTTTCTATGTAAATGTTGTATCCTCTAGTAGAATATGAACTTTGAGGGCAGAGCCTATTTTGTTTTTATTTTTTTAGCCCCAGTGCCTAGCATTGTGCTTGGCACAGTATGTTCTTAAGAAAAGCTTATTCTTAAAAAAACTTTTGGACTCTGTTACACAATGATAATATAGCTTTATATCATATGAGATTGTGAAATGCAAGCCATATATGTTCTTATCCAAAATATTGATGAAAGGTCTTCAGTAGAATCAAGCCAGTACTGCATTGTAATCTCTCCTCTACAATTCCTTTGATGGCCAGCCACCATTCCTGGGTCCAGTCATTCATCTATTTCTGAATCCACTTAACTGTCCTCTTATTTGATCCATATCTCTATCTTGTCCACAAGGACAGCAGGAGAGATTTTTTTTCTAAGTGTTTTATTAAAACACACACTTTACCATCTATAGCATTCCCTTGTCCTATAAGTATATTAACCTTGTCAAAAAGGAAAATGAAGGCTTTGCATAGTGCCTGGCACATAATATATTCTTAATAAATGTTCATTTATTCATTCATTCATTTATTTATTTATCTATCTATTTATTCATTCATTTATTTATTTATCTTCGACCATATCAGGAAAGTATAGGAATAGGTTGGAGGGATTAGCAGAGATCTTTACCCAGAAAGACCTCTCCTAGAGAAGGGTTGGGTTAGGAGTTAATCAACACCTTTTTGTAGACCTATTGTATGTTCAGTCTTGTATTAGGCCACATGAATGACTAATAAAGAATGATATAGATAGGTAAGTATTGAGTGCTCAGCTCAGTAGTGGGATACAGATTGTAGGTATTGGTTGTTGTCCTTCGTTTTGAAGGGGACCAAAACGCAATCACCACGACAAAGTGAAGTTTCATTGTGTCCAGCTGTGGCTGATCAGACCAATATGATCTTGGAATGCTCTACCACAGTTTGGGCACAGATAATCTGTATGAATTTTTGGGGTGGATACTCCAAATTTGCACATCCCAAGTTTATTTTGTGTTGTCTCAATTGAGTTTTGCTCATGGAGCACAGCATCCTTTGTGATGTGGGCACGCCATGCTGAGCAGTCTTGTGACAGTGTCTCCCATGTTGCACAGTCAAATCCAAAGTTCTTGAGAGAGAACTTGAGAGCGTCCTTGTATCATTTCTTCTGATCGCTTGCCTCATATGAGTTCTCCATAAAATAGTCTTTTTGGCAAGCGTACATTTTGCATTTGAACAACATCGCCAGCCCATTGGAATTGTGCTCTGAAACATAGTTTGAATGTTTGGCAGTTCAGCTCGAGCAAGGACTTCAGTGTCTGGTATCTTATCCTGCCAAGTGATCCTTAGAATCTTCCTAAGACAGTTCAAATGGAAGCAATTCATTTTCCTGGCATGGCTCTGGTGGACTGTCCATGTTTCGCTCGCATACCACAATGAGGTCAGCACAACAGCTCTGTAGACTTTCAGTTTGGTAGTCAGTCTAATACCTCTTCTTTCCCAAACTTTTCTTTGGAGCCTCCCAAACACCTAGCTTGCTCTGGCAATGTGTGCATCAACTTCATTGTCAATGTGTATTTCACTGGAAAGTACACTACCAAGGTAAATGAACTTATCCACAGAATTCAAAACTTCTTTGTTTGTTGTAATTGATGGTTCCACATATGGATACAGCCTCTGACGCTGAGAGGCAACAAAGTATGGATCAATTCTCTGCTGCCTGTGCTAATTTTAGCCTAATAATTAACACCAAGAAAACGCAGTACTCCATCAGTCACCAACATAACATCCTTACATGGATTGTAAGTATAGTGAGAGTTAAGAAGAGTAATTAATCTATGGGTTGCAATAGATTGTACCCCTGGAGCTAGGTTTTGGCTAAGTGGTTCGTTAAACTGATTTGCTGTTGAATCGAGGGAGGACATTCTAAGGGGGTATGCTCCTTCCCTAGATGACTGTGCTCGCCTTACATGATCTGTACCACTACTTGGCATAATGGCCTCTGAGCTGCCACCTCTAATGTCCCACAGCCAGGGTGGTGCTCCTGTCTCAGGGCCCACCTCTGAGGTCCAAGTCTTTAGTGGCATGGACAAAATTCTCTAGACGAGTTTACCTCTTCCTCCAGGGCAACTGCCCATGTGGTTGTTTGGTCCTTATGTGCCACCATCACCCTCCTACTCAAATCAAGCTGACAATTTCCAGGTAAAATAATTCTAAATTATAATGCTGGGTGGGAGTAGGGGACAGAAATAGGGGAAGCACCTAGAAGCATGTTAGAAGCATGACTATAAAATAAGACAACATTCTTGAGTATAACCACATTCTTATTGTGGAACCAGCCTCTGCATTTTATATCTAGGCTCTTTTTTTGATCATGACGTTCAGGTAGTCCCATAATTTTTAAATTGTCTCTCCTGGATCTATTTTCCAGGTCAGTTGTTTTTCCCATGAGATATTTCACATTCTCTTCCATTTTTTCATTCTTTTGGTTTTGTTTTGATTTCTTGGTTTCTTGTAAAGTCATTAGACTCCATCTGTTGCATTCTAATTTTGAGAGAACTATTATCTTCAGTGAGCTTTTGAACCTCTTTTTCCATTTGGCTAATTCTGCTTTTGAAAGCATTCTTCTCCTCATTGACTTTTTGAACCTCTTTTGCCAATTGAGTGAGCCTATTTTTCAAGGTGTTATTTTCTTCAGCATTTTTTTGGGTCTCCTTTACCAAGGTATCGACCCGTTTTTCATACTTTTCTTGCATCTCTCTCATTTCTCTTCCCAGTTTTTCCTCCACGTGTCTAACTTGCTTTTCAAAATCCTTTTTGAGCTCTTCCAAGGCCTGAGCCCACCCAACATCCCCCTGGGATGTCTGGGGTACCGAGGCCCTGCCCTCCACGTCTTTCTCTGATGGCAAGAATACGTCCTCCTCGTCAGATCCGAAAGTCGGGATCATTTGCATCTGTTCGAAAAAACTCTCCATAGTCTTATTTTTCTTCCCTTTTCTAGGCATTTTCCCAGCCAGTTACTTGACTTCTGAGATTCCTGTCCACCCCCACCTAGATCCACCCAGCTAGTGCCCTCTGCATTTTATAGTGACAGCTTATACCATGACTCTTGCTGCTCTCTACTTGCTTTTATAAGGTTGTTGTCTTTCTGAGGTATCCAACGTGAGACTCCGGTGAACATATGGAAAACTTGGTGTTTCCAAATGTCTTCCTGAGTTTGTGCATCAATCTCTAAACAGCAACTGTTTGAAGTTTCAAGTTTCCAATATTAAGTTTTAACTTATTGAATATTGAGGGACACCTAGTGGGAAGTGGCATCATAGTTCACATCCTGAAGCTTCATAACCCACCCTCAGGCAGAGGATAGAACTATGGACTTGAAGTCAGGAGGACCTTCAATTCAAGTCCAGCTCTAGACACTTCCTAGCTGTGTGACCTTGGGCAAGTTACTTCACCTCTCTCTGCCTCTGTTTCCTCATTTGTAAAATGGGACTAATAACAGCACCTACCTCTCAGAATTGTGATGATCTAATGTGATGATATTTGTAAACATGTAGCATAGTGCCTGGCACATAGTAAGTGCTTTATAAATGCTAATTATTATTGTCATTTTTATTATTTTACTACAGGATATGGGTTATCTCCTCTAGCTCCCTATTTTGAGATTTTGTATGTACTCTATTCTGAAAGATGATTAGGTGGTGATCCTTAGGCAGAAGTTCAGTGTTTGAAATGTATTTTCATCCTTTCTACCTCTCTCTCCTCTACCCCAGGGATCCAGCATGGAACTGAGATATTCTAATGAAATTTCCCTCACTTCCAATAAGGCAACTGTTTAGCAGTGATCTGTGGAACTGAAGAGTGTCATCTCCTCAGCTGAATGACTTCTTAGGAGTGGATCAGTTCATAATGAGGTGTGTCTCCAATCTGTGCTTCCACTTATAAGATAGTCCCAAGGGAGGAAGGTCTGGTTTTTGTGGTAGCCAGCTTTGACAAGGGGAGAACACAGGGCTAGCAATTCAGGACAGTTGGGTTCTAGTCCTGACTATCTCTAATTATGTCACCTTTACAAACTTATTTCATCTCATTCATTTAATAACCTTTTTTTTTGTTTATTGAAAGCCTGTGAAAGTATTGCCCTGAATATGAAGCTGTATGATCCAAGATCCCTTTTCTCAAGGAGTTTAGAACCCAAGAGAGGACATGAGACATGTCAGCATCAGATGCAGGAATAAACTTTATGCTCACGAGATTCCATACACTAGTCATAGGAGAACAAAAAGCGTGACTAGTGGGGAGACACTGTCATCTAGGAACCCAGGCACCCCAAAATGGGCCAATGCCTGAAAATTTCTCAGTGTGACTCTCGTTGTGACTTGTATACACATGTCTAAAATAGACAATGACTAGTTGAATGACCCAAACAATCCTGAGTCTCACTGCCTCCATTGTCCATTGGGAATAATACCTCTGTCCTGGGGTGGTTGTATTGATGAAATGAGAAGATATCTGTGAAAGTTCTCAGGGAAGTTAAAATAAAATGCAGGGCATCATGACTGTTCACAACCAGAGAGCATGTCTATGAGAGAGCTTGGGAGGCTGTTTGTTGACAAGGCAAGGGAGTAGGGAGGAGGACATTCGTGTAGCGGCATAATGGAAAGAATAATAAATAAGGATCTGGGAGGCTTGAATTCTAGTACTGTTCCACTATGAATTAACTCTGTGACTATGAGCAAAGCACTTAACTTGCTTGCATCTTCACTTCCTTTCTGTAAAATAGGAATAATATTGCCTGCTCTCTATACAATAAGGATTATGAATATGACTGTATGGTTTTAACAGATAAATGCAGGATACAGAATGAGGAAGTAGTGGATAGTGGATAGAGTGCTACATTTGGAAGGAAGACTCGGGTTCAAATTCTACCCCTGGCAATTACTACTTGTGCGACCTTGGAGAGTCACTTAACCTTTCTGGATCAATTTCTTCATCTACGAAGTGTCCTGTAAGGTCCCTTCCAGTTCTAAATCTGTGACCCCTATGATCCATGTGTCTGCCTATGAAGGTAATGGAGCTAGGCAAATCAATCTCAAAAGACTTTATAGTGCAATGCTTTTGAATTTCAATAGTAAGAAAGTAGAAAAAGACTGCAACTAGAGAGCAAGCTCAAGTTTCATTTATTCATGTTGAAAGACTAGTAGATGCTAGACTTTGATGAAGGAGGTTAAAGTCAGAATAAGAGACTCCTAAACATGCACAGCAGCATTTTTGGGGTGGAACAAAGAACTTAAAACAAAGCCCCTTGATTGGGGAATAGCTAGACAAACTGACATATATACAATGGGATATTAATGTACCATGAAATGAATTTCAAGAATTCAGAAGAAGCATTGGAAAGCACAGTGATGTCATTTGGGCCTCTTCAAACATGAAAGACAACAACCAGTTGCCATCTTTACAGGAAGACTTTCCCAATCTCTCTTAACTCTAGTCCTCCCCCAATTATTTCCTATTTATCATATATGTGTATGTGTGTGTATACGTATGTGTACATACACACATATATGTTTGCTTGTTACCCTCTCCATTGGTTTGGGAGCTCCTTGAGGAGTTTTTGTCTCTTTTTGGTTTTGCCTGACATATAATAGGCACCTAATGTTTACTGATTGATTGCTATTAGAAAGATGGATAAAGCAGGAAATAAGTTACAGTGAGATGCAACCTGTTCTTATCCCTTTGTTGGTATGTTGAGTACTCTGTACTCCCAAAGGGAAAGATGGGACTTACCAAGGAAATGATTACTTGATACCCTCCAAAAAGAAGAAGTTTTCCTTATGTTTAAAAGTCTCAAATTAGATCCTGCTTGCTTTCCTTTTTTTTGGGAGAGGGGAAAGGAAGAATCATTTAAAATATAACTTGTACAATCCCTAATGGTTTGTTAGTCTATATACTTACATAAATTTTGTTTCTGGGATAGCAAAGTAAACCAGCTGGGGACATTACTAGTGTTTACCTGATAGTGATGGGCCTAGAGTCAGGAAGACCTGAGTTCAGACCCAACCTCCAACACTTAGCACTGTATGAACCTGGGTAAATGATTTAACCCTCTGTCTTAGTTTTCTCAACTATAAAATGGAGATCATAATAGCAGAGTTTTCTGTGAGGATCCAATGAAGTATCTGTTAACACTTAGCACAGTGCCTGACAAATAGCAGGTACTTGATAAATGCTTATTTTTTTTCTTCTTTCTTTCCCTTACCCCACTCAGTTGATCATGAAGCAATTCATGTTCCTCTCCTCTTCTGGATACGATCTGTTTAAATATATAAAATGAGGTCACAAAGTGCACCAAAATTCATTAAATTGAGATTTTTTCAAGTAAATAATCATTTATATATTTTTAAAGGATAATAAATCTAATATCTTAGTATTCAGAGACAGAATAGGCTTTACAGATGGAGAAACTGACACAGGGAAGTAATTTCCTGCATGATACATGGTTGAGTAAGTAGCACAATTTAAATTTGAATCCAAACACTTTATCCAGTGATTTTGTACTATGCTATGTTCCCTTTTCATTTACTCAGGGTTGTTGAACAAATCACCCACCCCCTTTTTCTTATGACTGGGACTTGATGAGCTTTACTGGTTTTTGTTTCTATATACACTTTATGATTCAGTAAAGTTCATCTTGACTCTGTCTTCCGAAACTAAAGGGACCTAAGTTTAGTAGGTTAAACTAGGGAGGCATTTAACCTTGATGCTAGGGGTCAAATAATCATAAAATGCCCTTATTTTCTTTTCATGGAGGATATGCTCCATGCCTTGTGAGCTGTGGGAGTTAAAAATGAAGGTGTCTCATTTAATGAGGATTGGACCATGGGTGTAGTGAAAGAGAGGCGGAGATAAATTTCAGCCTGCCTCCTTTCCTCCCTGGAGGTCTGCTCAGAAGCCTGCTAATGACCTCTTATCATTGGATCATAATTCCACCTTAGGAAACCATCATTTATAAGATCCCCAGAAATGCTGATGAAGCAGGAACTAGGGCAAAGGGAGACATTGTGCAACAGCAAATATATGCTGGGTAAGTGAAGTGTGTCTGGGCCTTTGGTTTCTTTATCTAGAAAATTAGGAGAACAGCATGGATGTTGTGAGTAGTCCTGGGATTTGGTCAAGAAAGATCATAATTTTTTAAACCCTGAAGATACTTTATAAGCCTTGGTGTAAGACTAATTAAATCAGAATAGGAAAAGTAATGAGATAGAGATCTGCAAAGCAGTTAAAAGCTAGACATAGGATACTCCATAAGGGGAGGGGATGAGAGGAGGAAAGCTAGGGCAAGAGCCCTGAGATGAAGAGTTATTGAACCAAAATTCAGAGTGTTACCAGAGGCAATATGGTGTAGGAGAAAGCGCTCCAGATATGCGTTTAAATCCTAGCTTTAAATTCCATGATTATAAAATCAGACTAAAAGGTCAGTCATGTAAAGGCCTCAAGGTTAATGACAAATAGATTAATCAAAACCCATTATTGCCCATGGTCACCTAACCAAGGATGTAGGACAATAGAGGAAATTTTTTTTTAACATGTAGCATTTATTATATATTTTCGAAAAACTTTTTGATTATTTAATATTCTCCCCTAATTATATGTAAAACCAATTTTTAACATTCATTTAAAAAAATTTGAGTTCCAAATTTTTTCCCCTCCCTCTTTCTTCTTTCCTCCCCCTTCACTGAGAAAGCAAGCAATTTGATGTAGGTCATACATATGTAGTTGCACAAAACATATTTTCATATTAGTCATGTTGTTATAGAAGACACAGACCAAAAAAAAAAATAAAAACCAATCCAAACTCAACAAAAAGAAAAATCAAAAAAGTAAAAAAAAGGATGCCTTGATCTGCATTTAGATTTCCTCAGTTGTTTCTCTGGAGATGGAAAGCATTTTTCATCTTAAGTCCTTTGGAATTGTCTTGAATCATTGTACTGCTGAGAATAGTTAAGTCATTCATAGCTGATCGTCATGTAATATTGCTGTTACTTTGTATAATGTTATTATGCTGGTTCTGTTCATTTCACTTTGCATCAGTTCATGTAAGTCTTTTCAGGTTTTTTGGAGAGCATCCTGCTCATCATTTCTTACAGTACAATAGTATTCAACACAATCATATACCACAATTTGTTCAGCCATTCCTCAATTGATGGGCATCGCTTCAATTTCCTATTCTTTGCCACCATTATAGCTACTTTTGTACATCTAGGTCTTCTTCCTTTTTGTTTTTTATCTCTTTGAAATGCAAACCTAGAAATGGTGTTACTGAGTCAAAGAATGTGCATGGTTTTATAACTCTTTGGGCATAGTTCCAAATTGGTCTACAAAATGGTTGAATAAATTTATAACTCTACTAATAGTGCATTAGCGTCTTAATTTTCCCACATCCTTTCTAAATTTGTATTGTGTGTTTTTTTCTGTCATATTTGCCAATCTGATAGGTGGGGAGTGGTATCTCAGAATTATTTTAATTTGTATTGTTTTATTCAATAGTGATTTATAGCATTTTGTATATGACTATAGATAGCTTTGATTACTTGATTTGAAAACTGCCTGTTCATATCCTTTAACCATTTATCAACTGGGGAATGGCAATTGAGGAAAACTTTTGATAGAGATTGGAGAATGGAAGAGAAAAGAGTTTGGAGCACAGCCTCTGATCAGCAATGGGGCAGCCCTGGAAACCAGGATACTGTCAAGATATTGGATGTTTGGGAAGGGAGCGGGGAAAAGGGACTAGAGGATGTAGAAAGAATGAAGAAGAGCACAAGAAAAAGTTGCTAAGTCTGGTTGATTCTGTCTCTACCAAATCTCTCCTATTCTTTCCCTTCTTTACATTCACACAACCATCACCCTATTTCAAGCCTGAACTACCTCTCATCTAGATTATTGCAACAGCTTCCTAATTGGTTTCCCTACCTCCAGTTACTCCCCTTTTCAATTCATTCTCTGTTCAATTGTCAAATAGATACTCCTAAAGCAAAATTCTCACTTTTTATTTCTATCCCCAGACATGATATCTATCACATAGTAGGTACTTAATAAGTGGTTGGTGATTAATTGACTGATTTGTTGACCGTATTTAACTGATTAATTGATAATTCACTGATTCATTAATTAGTACTTGCTCAAGAAGCTCCAGTGGCTTCCAACTGCCTCTAGGATAACATTATGTATGGACTCCTTTGCTTGGCATTTAAAGCTCTTTGCAATCTGGTTTCAACTGACCTTTGCAGAACATTACTCTCCTTTGCACGTTCCACTTTCTAGGCTAATAAGCCTACTGGCCCATACATGACATTTCCACCTTCTGTTTCCATGCCTTTGTACACACTGTCCCCCATGCCTGAAATGCACTCTCTCCTCACCTTCATAGAATGCCTAGCTTCTTTCAAGGCTCAACTCAAGTGCCACTACCTACACAAGGTCTTTCCTGATATCCCTTTGAAATTATTTTTGTATATTTTATGCTTGTTTACCTGTGTGTAGATATAGATCACAATCTACCTATGCCTGCCTAATCTGTATGCCTCTTGTCCATGCTCTCTCAAAAGTCTGATACAGGAATCCGCCTACATGACAGAGGCTTTCCTTGATTTCTCTTAACATTAAGAGGATCAAGTGGAATATTCTGACTCTGTTATCTCTCCAGCTTGTTCATTGCCATGATCAGACCATCTTTTCTTCCTGTCATACATAGTTGAAGCAATTCTTTCTTCAAGGTTGTTTAGAATTCCTTATGTAACAGTTTCTTCACACCCATCATGCATTTTGCCATTACTCTTTATGTGATGCTCATCTTTAGTTCTACCTTTTATTGTCAAATAGTAATACTGGTAAAATGTCAACGATGTAAGACCAATGTTGAATTCTGGGCAATAGACATTCTTCATCCATTTGGTTTTTCCTGTGTGAATGGGAAGGACACTTTGAATGATTATAGATCTTTTCTAAGAGGTCTCATGTTGCCTAGAGGCTTGATTCAGTCAGTACAATGTCATCTGCAAACAGGAGCATCTGGAAGATCTAACCATCCACAAGAAATCCTTCCTCCAGCGTGGATTCCACACTGGAGTTTCTCCATCATAATGGTGAAAACCTTTGGTAAACAGTCATCTTCCTATTTTGTGACTCATCTCATTGAACAGGGGTTTTGTTTGTTTTATCTTCCAAGGAATCCTGAATGATCTTGATGTATGGGTGTACAAGAAGAGTCTAAGAGGTAAGAAAGAACCTACAAGTCAGTGTTTAGTTCTTCCGAATTAAATTCTTTTAAACAACAAATATGGTGTCATGTTTTATATATCAATTAATTGTGAGATGGTAAAGATGTGGTGCATTGTTAAATGTCACATGTAAAAAACTGCTTATTCCCTAATCTCTCATTGAAAATATTCCTGATTTGTGTATATTTTTTTTTAATATTAGTAAAGTCTGAAACTTTTTTCTAGACTTTTGTAATATTCCCCTCCTTTAGACACTTTTTATATTAGTCTCTAAATTTCCTTACAACTTTATCTTCTCCAGCATGGATCTCCTCTATCTATACTTGGAAGAATCTAGCTGATTTTCTGTGTTTGTTCTCTTTAGTGCCATTTCTTCCTCCTCTATAGGCACCTCAGAAATAATAATATCAGGACCATCAGGTGTTGTGGTTCTACTATTCTTGCTGGAGAAAACAATTGAAATAATTTTTGGAAGCCTTTGTCTTTTTCTTCTCTTTGTAGCCTTCCTTCCATTTTTATCCTTAAATGTCTTTGGGATGCCTTTGCTTAGTTGGATATCTTGTGAATCTTTCTTTAAACTTGTTTTGCCTTTCACTGCTTCTTTCTGCTTTAAAGATGATACTGTTTATATATATATATATATATATATATATATATTATTCTTCTTTGTAAAATTTTACATATGAGTTTATTTTTTAACTCAGTGTTGCCTTTGGCAGCCATCTCTCCATTTGGCAGGCAAGTCACATCATAAGATCATAGGATTATAGACAAGAACTAAAAGAAACAATAAAGGTCATCTGTGTTAGCTAAGTTGCTTTCTGGACTCTTTTGGATTCCTTATTTTCAAAATTAATTTATATTTGTTAAAGTTCTGTTTGACATTATAATAGTTACTTTTAACATCATCTGTTTATCCATTTCCCATCTTTTAAATTTTCAATTCTTTGTTTAATTAAGGATTAATCTTAATTATTCACCATATATTTTTCATTATTATTTCTTCTTTTTGTGGCAATTATGATCTTAGTTCAGCTTGTACATAGACAGCTAACTCAGGGATAACTCCAATGTCAATAATAGGTTTCTCCCCGTATGTTAAATTGTAATCTTTTTGTATGTATGTGATTTTATTCAGCGCTTGCCATGTCTAATAACTATCAATTCTTTTCCTTTTTAAAGAAAGTAGTCATGTGGCATGAGACTTCAGTATATAATCTTTGGTCACTCTCATTTCTTTCTCTTGAACCATACTTTTGTATTACATTTGTATCTGTGTATTACACAAATATGTATATGTATATAGATCTCTCTCTGTACATATACGTTTCCCCATCCTCACTTTTCCCCACCTTTGTTCAGAGGTTGTGGAGCATCAGAATTATGTTAATTTTATTTGGAAGAGTTTATCTTATAGATGTGTTATTGGATCAAACAAATGAGGATGGGAGTGGGGAGAAGAGGTGGTGAGAAGGTAGATAGAGAGAAAGTATCTCCTGAACAGTGTACTTTCTTGGTAAGGTGACTGTTGCTCGCTTGGGGGAAAAATATCAACTGCTATATTCTTCATTGAATTTCTCTATAACTTCTCAGCAACTTATGCTGGTGTATAAGCTACAATCATTTTCATGATGATCTTTTTGCAAATACTTTCCATTAGTACTGTCTGGTGAGTGGTAGGTATTTAATAAATGTTTGTTGGAACAGGATTGAAAAGACATTAAAGCCAACTTCACAATTTTGCTGAGGTAGGCATGAGTCAGCCAGCTACTCTGTCCTCTTAAGTCTAGCATTTGTATTTAATAATTAGACTGTTCCAAATAAAGCTTCATTGAAAGATACTGGTGGAGAATACATTTGCCTGGACATTAGGAGGATGGATGTCTCTTCATCTCAGCTCTGGCACTGAGCTGAGGCATGAGCTGAGGCACATGTTCAATCATGATCAAGTCACTTCCTTGAGCCACAGTTTCCTCATCTATAAAAGTGTGTGTGTGTATGTGTGTGTGAGAATTAGATTATTTCTGAGGTCCTTTTTGGTTTTAACTTTTTACTAAATTCTTGCTGCAAGAATGGTAGTGTGGTCTAGTGAACAGAACAAGAAGATCCTTCTTATCTCAAACTGGAATTCATAGTTCAACATAATTGGGCTACACCTTGCCTCTCCAACTACTCTCTTATTCATGTAATCTGTCAAGCAACATAGCTCCCAGGTCATCTTTGAAGCCTACTAGGACTGCTTTAACCCATATACATCATTATATTCTTTGAATGCCTCTTTCCCTGATTGTTCCAATCACTTCCTTGGACATAGGCCTTTCCCAGCTACCTCCCTAGCTAGTTTTAAGGTACTCAAGGGTAGAGCTCTCTTGTTACTTTTCTTCTGTCTCCTTCCAGTTTTGCTTGATAAAAGGCTGGACACTTGGTAGGTGCTCAGTAAAGATTTTGCCAGATGGATATCCTTATTTGTGTTAATTAACATGCCTTAGGACAGGGAAAGGGAAACAAGGAAAAATCCCAGCAGGACTTCATTTTCTTTGAGGAAAACCAGTTCCTTTTCTCAAGAGAGTGTGGTCTTCTTCAATTCCCCTACTCTTTACTATTTCCTCTAGTCTTGGAAGGGAATAAATAGGTAAGTTTTGTCATTGTTCAAACAACTTTTTAAAGAGTCTGTTGATTGAGTTCCTGAGCCTGAATCAGGAACAGGCATTTCTCTTTTCCTTTTTTGGGTAGTAACATGCTGCTCATGCTCAGGAACCCATCCAGTTCTGACCATCCAGTCTCCTTAGAAGATTTGTGCACATATCTGACTGGAAAGAGTAATCTTGATCCCCTCTCAAGGGATTCTTGGCAGTCAAACAAAGTGGAGAGATCATTCATTGTTACCACAGCAAGTTCCCTTTTCAAACTGAATTATTTGGTCTGGGGTTGGCAATTGACAAGCTGGTAGAAGGAGGGGGGAGAGAGGGAGCAAAAGAAGAGGAGGAGGAAGGGAGATAGGAGGAGAACAGTTGTAGTTGACAGCTCTATTTGAGTCTAAAAATAACCACAAGGACCTGGGACCAAAGAGACTCTAAACGACAGCAGTGCTGCACAGAGCTGGATAAATAGAACACTCATTTTATTTCTGTAAATGATCACAAAAAGGTGAGTTGGATCTCTTTGGTTTGCTGTAAAGGAATTTCACTGAATGGTCATTTTATCTCTGGCAAAAGACGGCATCACTTTGTTTATTATTGTTAGTGCAGAATTATTTACTTCTTCCTCGGAAAGGCAGCCTTCCCCCTTTTCCTTCTCATCCTCCCCCTCCCCAATATTCACCCCCCACTACTACCCTACTCCTCCATCTGATTGGATGTAGGGGCTCCTCTGACAGCAAAACCAGCGAGAAGAGTCCCTGTGCTTAACCCTTCCCTGCCTGCCACAAGACACTGCTGCAGGTCCCAGCCCTCATCCACCACTCGTTGCCTACAGTCCACAGAAGCAGTGTCCGCCCCAGTTTAGCTGGATGTTAGAGGCAGGAGCTCCCGCCAGGGTAAAGAACTTAAAGGCTTAAAACTGGCTCTTCCCTTGGGAGGGAAAAGTGGGCCAGTCAGGGAGAGCACTGGACAGGTTTTCCTGTTCATGGAGCTCTTTTTCGGCAATAAATCCTTCTTTCCTCCACATCCCCTCGTTGGCTGCAGAGCTGCCTGGAATTCTGGGGGCTGCGGGGATGGCGAATCACTCAGGAGAGGGCCTGGGGCTAGGAGCTGGCCGTTGTGCTGAACTGAAGGACTCGCTAGGGGAAACGTCGTTGTCTGCGTCCTTTTGCCTGGCGGCCTGCCTGCCATCGCCCGGGCTACCCCAGAGCTGTAAGTAACCAGCTTCTTCATTTCTTTTCTCCCCTACTCCTGGCGAGGCATTGACACTAGCAGGCGTGCTGGAGGAGGCAATTATACCTGCTGAACAGCTGGACGGGGTTTGTTTAAGAGTCAACCCACAGTTACAGAGAGGAAGCATTTAGATCTCCAGTCCTGCGCCTTCTGGCTCTCTCCATTCCCTTTGAAAAGACTTGTTCTATATCCTTATTCCCCGCGCCCCCCACCCCCACCCCACCTCCTTCCCCCGCCTCACTCCCCCCATCCCCGGCCCGATTTCTCAAACCCTTTTCCCAGGGCGTGTTACAGACTTGGAGAATGGTTAGCAGTGTTTCTTTGGTATATATCCAGTGTAGCCACAATAGTTTGTCAGTGGGGGCAGTAACCTAATGCGTGTTTGTGTTTGTGTGTGTGTGTGTGTGTGTGTGAAAATCATCAGAAACAGTTGTCTGAGGAAACTGAATAAGGTAACCTTGGCCATGCTGCTGTTTCCTAGTCCTCTAAACTCTCCTCATCCTACAGGTTAGTAATTCAGGAAATATATCCCATGGCTTTCATATTCCTCTCTGAGGAAAGTCAGTGACAGAGTTTTCCTTTTAAAACAGATCCACACTCCCCAATGAGTCCTTTGTCTCCATTCTGCTCATCTTGCTTTAAGAAATGGAACCCTGTCTCCTCATTCTGCAGGCAGGGCTAGCCATGCTTACAAGATTTGGGGATGAGAGAGAGAGGTTGATGGCTGAGAGGCTTTCTTGACATGCTGATATTTCTGCCCCTCCTCAATAATGACCTCAGCCTTGCCTGGTGTGTTTTGGAAGCTTATGAACAAGCTGGAGTGAACTGAAAGCTTTTGTTCTTGGTGTAGTCCTACTTTAAAAATTGCACTGTGTTTTCTTCTCTCTGATAAGTAGTCTCAACTAATTCTTTCATTTTCTTTGGTATTTTTTCTCATTTAATATCACTCATTATAATTATCTGATATAAAACATAAAGTAAAAAGATAAAAAGCCTTCCTTTTTCAATATGTTAGTGTCTGAAACAGTTTTTATTGAATTACCAATAGAAAAACTTGGTTATTTTGTGGACTTACTTTAGAAAGGTATTCCCTGAAAGGTTTTGTTTTTGTTTTGTTTGTTTTTCATACCACTTGATTTAGGCCCATGTGAAACTAAAACATTCAGTTAGTTGATTTGGTCATGATGTAATAATGGTGGTGGAGAGGAAGAACAAAAACTCTTTAAATGGTGGAAGTGAATAAATAAATTGACCTGGAGTTTGAAATTAAGTAGGCAAAAGCCTCCTCAGTCAAAACAACCTGACAATAATGGAATCTATGCATTTATGTAGCAAATGTTTATGTGCAAAGTGCTGTGCTTGGTGATCAGGAGTGAGGTTGTATACAAAGACATAAATAACACATATCTTACTCTCACAGAGTTTATAGTATAGCTACGTAAGACACATCACAGTGTTTTAGTTTCATAAAGGCATTATTTGAATGTGATAAATCTAAATCATGCCCATGCTTTTAAGTTTCACAATTCCAAATCTCACACAGGAATCTCAGTATCATTGACATCTGGCAATAATGATACTTTAGCTGAACTCATGAAGGATTTAAAGAGTATCCCTTGAGTGCCCAACCCTGTGCTAGATACTAGGAGGGATTCAGAAGAAGACAGTTTCTGCTTTGAAGAAATTTATAATCTTGTTAGAGAAACAGGGCTCATAGATATGGAATGGCCAACTAAATCAAACCAGACAAAACAAGGCAGTTATGATAAATGCCTACATATGTGGTACAGACAGTAAGTGCTAAAGGAATTTGGAGGCAGAAGAAATAGATACATGGTTTTTTAGCTGGGGAGATCAGCTTCCCTATTTCATGTAGGGCTGCTTCTTGGGTGTCTTTGTCCATGAGACACATAGGCACTAATATCAGTAACTAAAAGGTGGTGATTTTGGTGCCTCTGCTTAGAGACAGAAACAATGTGTTGTTCATAGGAGAGATGATGGCATAAAACATGAATAAATTCTGCATTTTCTCTTGAGATTTCATCATGTACTGTGAATTCTTAGTCATCTGGTAAAGTCAGGCAGTAGGGGTTTCTGGGTAATCAAAGAATTTGATTAATAGATTTACCACATATATCCTTAATAGATCTAATTTTCAAATAATCATAATATAATAAAGTCTATTAAACTCAAACTCAACTAAACATAATCTAATCTTTAATTAAGACCTCTGAAAGCAGTTCAGGGCTTCAGAGACAGCATCTTGAACATCAGTTATCATTCTGCTAGAGGTATGGTCGTGGAAAGGGCCTGATTAATTTGGAATTTCAGTTAACCAGTCAATAGAATGCCAGACAACCAGGAGTTTAACTTAATTTTCAATTATATCATAGAATTATACTGTCTTTGGGCTTGAAGGGACCTTGGATATCATAAGATGATAGATTTTGGAGTGTAAAGGACATTGTGGCTACCTTCTCAATTGTATAGAGAATGAAACTAAAACCCAGAAATGTAGAGCCTTATAGAAGATCATATACCTAGAAAGCAAGAGTTAGGACTAGAATTTAAGTTTCATAACTCTCAGGTGAGTTTCTTTAGATACTTCTGTTTGCAGATGATATTGTATTGATTACAACAAGCTCTAAGATACTAAAGAGTCTCCTGGAAGAGGTCTGCAATCACTCAAAGGAATTTGGCCTGTCTCTCCACATTGGACAGACCAAATGGATGAATACTATCTACTGCCCAGATTTCAACATGCATTTGAATGGACACCTTATATCATCTGCCCAACATTCTCACTGTCATCTGACCTACTGATGTAGTTTAAAGATCCCTGGGCCTTTCCATCTGCCCTGTAGTTTCACTTTTTTTTAAAAAAAGTGTTGTCTTTCTCAATTATAGTGTGAACTTCCTTAAGATCTGGGACTATATTGATGTTTCTATTTGAATCCCTTGTGCTTAGGATTCCCTAGAGCTTTGCACATGAGTGCTTAATAAATGCCTTTTTACTCATTCATTATGTGTGTTTGGGACAGACAGTACAGTACAACACAGTATAAGTATCTGGGTCAGGCTTGAAAAGGAGAAGAGCAAACTGGATTGCTTTTGGAAAGTTGCAAAGCATTTCTACTGATTCCAAGTTTCTATAACAACAAAAAGTCCTTCTCTTCAATACAAACATTTTGCTAATGTTGCTGAAAGTCAGTGAGACCTGGAATAGGCCTTTGAAGAACTGAAGATGACCATCACCCAGAGGGAAATGGGAAGGAGAAGAATGGGTTCAAGCTCTGCAATATGTTACCAAAGAAGATACCCAAATAAGAATAGGAACAAAGGATGTCATCAAGGAACTGTATGATAGAAAAAAGAGGATGGGTTGGTTATGTGGTCAGAGTGAGGGATGGCAGGTAGACAGCCGGAGTGCCTCACTGGTACCTTTGTGATGTCACAAAGACCTTTAACATATTGGGTGAACCCCACCATGTTGTATGCTTGGGAGAACACTGATGAAAGTCACAAAGGATAGAAGGGCATGGATGGGTTGTTATCTGCATCATTGGGGGGACCTCCAAATTGATCAGATCACAAATCCATTTGAAAATTTGAATAAATTTTCTCACTAGGGATGGTGAGAAGATTGTACCCAAAGGTCAACCAGGGATTTAAAACTCTGCCAGGTTTTAGAATACATTTCATTCTCCTACATTAGTACATTTCTCAGCTCAGAGGTACCATGTGCTTTCCTATAACATTGCTGTTTTCCTGTTCCATTGACTAGGAGAGAAACAATAATAACATAATAAAAATGTCTGATATTTATATAGTGTTTCTAAAGCACTTTATATACATTATCTCATTTGATATTCAGACAACACTGTAAGGTAGGTCCATGTATTATTATTCCCATATCTCTATTGTACAGATGAGGAAATCTAGGTACAGAGAGGTAGGAAGGGGAAAGAAAGCAAATAAACATTTATATAGCACCTACTATGTGCCAGACAGGTGCTATATAAATGCCAGACCAGGTGCTAAGTGCTTTACAAATACTAACTTATTGCATCCTCACAATCTTGTGAGGTAGGTGCTATTTTTGTTCCCATTTTATGGTTGAGGAAACTGAGTCAGATAGTGACTTGTCCAGGATTACACAGGCAGTAAGTGTCTGAGGCTGGATTTAAACTCAGGTCTTCTGATTCCAGGTCCAGTGCTTTGTCTGCTGTGGCACCTAACTACTTCACATGGAGAATCTTCTCCAAAGTTAAGTGAAATTCTAATCTAGTTCTTTCTGACTCCAAATTCAAAACTTTTTCTACTCTGTGGATAGATGTTGTCTTGTAAAGAGACAGCTGAAGGTTCTAGTCATCTACTAGACCTTGTGAGAGAATTTAAAACCTCTGACTGTATCACCTCTGTCTGTCATCTCTAATATTAATGACTCTGCTCTGAAGTTCTATGATGTCTGTGTATGCTGTGTACATTATAACAAATTAATGATTAATTCAGTAGGTAAGAAAATTATTTGGACTGATTATTTGGTATTGTTTAGGCGAACATAGAAAATTCGGCAAACACTTGTCAATGTGGCTGAAATTTTTGCTATGTAACCCATTGTACTGACACCATAGAGTCATAGCTCCTGATTCTATCATCTTCGTATGCCCCCTAGGAAGCTAAGTGATGCAATGTATAGAACACTGGTCCTGGGAATTTCTTTTACCAGTACAGATTGGCAATCTGAGTTTAAATCCAGTCTCAACATATGTGACCTTGGATAAATCACTTAACCTCTGTCTGCCTCAGTATCCTCATCTGTAAAGTGGGAATGATTAATAGTACCTCCCAGGATGGTTGTGAAGAAAAAATGAAATATTTATAAATAAACAGCAATATTTATTTATATATTATAAATCAATAAAATGAAATATTTATAAAGGGCTCTGTAAACGTTAAATGATAGCTGTTGTTGCTGTAGTGTCTATTGCCTAAGAAAATATCACCTGTTGAAAATACCCTCAGCTATGAATCTATAGATATTTTCCTTTAGCTTACCTAAAATGTTTCCATCTGTCCAGTATGCTTCTTTAGACAGTCTAATGTAGTTCTGTTGAACTAGTCATTGTTGATCTCTGTGTACCAGGCACAATGGTGGGGAAATAAAAGAGAAAATGACCTTCAAGAAACTTACAGTATATCTGGGAAACCAAGACTCACACAATTAAGGCATAATTCCTAGCAGAATATCATTAGATCCTAATATGTACAGGCTTGTAGTGGCTTGAAAGAGCTCATTGTTAAATTTTCAGCGTCAGTATTTATACCTTGGAGATAGCAAAGGCTACAAATCCAGGCTTGATTTATTGTTTTGTTGCTTGTATAGATTTAAGAAAGTAAATAAGAACAATTTAAGAAAGTAAATAGATAAATAAAAAGTAAATAACGCAGTTTAAACTTAAAAGCTGTCCTGCAGACATTCTCTTTTCCTCCCCTACCTGATTGTTAGACATTTACCAGCACACCTCTGTGTGTAGTTCAGGAAAAGTCAGTGGGAACCCACCGGAAAAGGTTCATGGAGGAACTGGTCACTGAAGAATGATTAAAATTTGGATTCCGGAGAAGGAGGGAATAGGTCATTCCACATGGAAGCATAACACTGTAGATAGAACACTTCCGATCCTTATAAGCTTGAATGACCTTTGACAAATTATTTTATTTCTCTGGACCTCGGTTTTGCCATATGCATCTGAGGACAGGAATAGATGATTTCTAAGGTTCCTTCTAGCTCTGACATTTTAGAATTTCTTGGGAATAAGACAAACAAGTGTTTAGAGGTCTGAATAAATGAATAGAGTATGGGGAACACTAAGTAAACAGTCTAGGTTAGAGTAGAGGGTTCATGTTAGAGTAGTGAAAGATAAGAGTATTAAATAGGATAGGGTTAAGTTGTACGTGAACCTGAATGCCAGGCTGAAGACTTCAGCCTTGAGCTGAGAGGCAATGGGATGCTCTTGGTTTCACGAGCAGAGTTATGTGCTGGACCAGTGGAACAAACATGCCCTTTGGAATCACCAAGATTGTAGGATACCTCAAGACCAATGCTATCAAGGCAAGAGCAGAGAGGGGACAGGCCAGGGAAGAGATCATCTGAGGTGTGGTCATAAGAAGGAAGGAGTGTTATCTGTTTATTTTTTTTAAGAGAGGAGGGCTCCAGATGAATGATTTCACTGATCAGGAAAACTCAGTGAGGGAATTTCTTTTACCGGTACAGATTGGCAATTATTTCAAAATTTACAACCTAAGAGTTACCTGAGGCACTAAGAAATTAAGTGCCTTGCTTGTGGTGGCACAGCCAGTATGTGTCAGAAGTGGGATTTGAACTCAGACCTTCCTTACTCAGTCATTGGCTTGCCATCCAATGTTCTTGGTAACTCTTTTTTTTTTAAGTAATTATCCTTGTGAAGCTTAGTTATTTCTATGTTTCTATTATTTCTATCAGAGGTCTGATCACCTTGCTCTGTTTTCATCTTATTCCTCTATAGTTCTGCTCATTATCAGAGAAGCTCATGATGCAATGATAGCACCTGGTAATTTCCTTTTCTGAGCAGCTGATATTAGGGTGCTGGGAGAAGTTCCTTGATCAATGTATGAACTAAACTGGAAACACAGTTCTCAGGAAGGAAAAGGAGGGAGGTGATTATTTGTGATATTACAGGAAGGAGAGCAGGTTGGCATAATTGGGCAGAAAAGAAATTTGTAAAAGAGTTTCAAACCATACCACAGTGTTTAGGGAGAAGGTGGAATCTTTTTTGCTGAGATCTGGTGCTTCTCCCCTGTTTTTTGGTCATGTTTTCATCTCTCACTTCTCCAAGCCAAGATGTCCAGGTGTACTGCTATTTGGAAGGGTGGGGGAAGGGAAGGCATATGCCCATATCATTCCTCAAGAAAGAGGCTATGCCAGATTGCTCCATGTGGCCCCTTGCTTTCCTTATACCTCTAAGCCCTTTGACTTTAGCTTAAATGCTCCTGACATTCCCCTGGGATCTGATTGAATTCAGACATGACATTTGGAAAATTCCAGAGAATGTGGTACCTATGATGGACTGACGTGAATGGAAGATAATTTCATGTGGGCTTCTGGAGACATTTGGTGGAAGATTTTTGGAGAACTTCCAGATTGGCAGATGACACCTGCCTGAGAACAGGTTTTGCCCTTGCCCGAACACCTGCCCAGTTCCTGTCTCACAGTATGGGGTTGTGGGGAAGAGGTATGCTGGCCAATGGAAATGATTGGAAATTCCTTCTGAGGATAGCTTCATAATCATTGCCCAAAGGGCTGCCATACAACTAGGCAGATAAGGCATTCATACAATATGAGGGATGTTGCCAAAAGACCTCCCTGCTCCCAACACTCCTGATAGTCTGGTTCAGTGCCAGGAATTCCTCCCTTTGATTTCAGGCACAATTTACTGCCAGATTCCTTCCTCTCCCTTTCCCCCCATTCCATTCCATCCCCTCTCCTTCTCCCTTTTTCTCTTTCCACCAGTTCTGTAAATATGGGGTATTCTTAGTGAGGAAACTCCCTTTATCAATACAGATTAGCATTTTATCTGCAATTTAGTCTTATAGATTTGCCTGGGACATTAAGAATCTTACCTATGACCACATATTCCACTTTTCCAAGGTGAGTATAACCTGGAAGATGTAAGTGTTTAAAAACTAACAGCACACTAAATGCACTCTTAGTGGAGTTATGGACTGATCCAAACATTCTAGAGAGCAATGTGGAACTATGCCCAAAGGACTATAAAACTGGAATATCCTTTGATCCAGCAATACCACTGCTAGATCTGTATCCCAAAAAGATAAAAAAAGGACTATATGTACAAAAATATTTATAGCAGCTCTTTTTGTGGTGGTTAGAAATTGGAAATCAATTGGGGAATGACTGAACAATCTGTGGCATATGACTGTGATGGAATATTATTGTGCTATAATAAATGCCAAGCAGGATCATCTCAGAAAAATCTAGAAAGACTTAAATGAACTGATGCAAAGTGAGGCAAGTAGAACCAGAAGAAGGTTGCACACCATTACAGAAATATTGTAATGTGAATGACAGCTATTTACAGCAATATAATGAATGATCCAAGATAGCCCCAAAAGGCTCATGATGAAACATGCTATCTGCCTCTTGAGAAGAACTGACATTTTCTGAACACAGACTGAAGCATGTTATTTTTTCCTTCCTTCCTTCCTTCCTTCCTTCCTTCCTTCCTTCCTTCCTTCCTTCCTTCCTTCCTTCCTTCCTTCCTTCCTTCCTTCCATTTTTTTTTATTTGAATCTTCTTGTACACAATGACTAACATAGAAATGTTTTACATGATTGCACATGTGTAACTCATATTGGATTGCTTACTGTCTCAGGGATGGGGGAGGGGAGGAAGAGAGGGATAGAATTGGGAACTCAAAATTTTAAATAAAAGTTAAAAATTGTCTTAATATGTAATTGGGGGGGGAGAATAAAATATTATCAAACAAACAAATGAAAAACTACCAGCATTTTGTCATATGTTCATTTATAAGAGATTGGCACACTAATCATTTAGCAAGACCCTGAAGGATTTGGGGACACATTTCATAGACAAAAATTGCCAAATTTGAGAATTAGAAGGTATCTTAGACACTATATAGTCCAACCCATACATGGAATGAATCTGTACTCTAACACACCTCACAAGTGATTATCCAGCTTATGGTTGAAGACCTCAGAGGAAGGGGAACCTATTACCTTTCCAGGCATTCAACTCTACTTTTAGACAGCTCTAATTGTTAAGTTTTTCCTGACAACAAGACTAAATTGTGTCTTCTACCGATCACTCTTGACTTTTCTTTCAGGAACAGACAAAACAAATCTAGTCTCCCCTCTATAGGACAGCCCCTTTACCACTTGAAGATAGCTGCCATATTCCCTCATGAGTATTCTCCAAGCTAAATATGCCCAGTTCCTTCAACATAACCTCATGTCAATGAACTCAAGGCCCTTCACGATCTTGGTTGCCCATTATCAACACTGTCCAGCTTATCGATGTCCTTCTTATATTGTGATGCTGAACTGAACTGAACTCAGTACTCTGAAGGAGGTTTGCCAAATTATTGTTTGCGCTTTGCTTTTGAAGGGGCCCAGTGACCTCATGGGGTGATGCCTTGACTTGTGTGCAAATTTAAGTGAGGCAGACTTACCCTCTCTTCCAGAGTCATGGAAGTCCAGGGGCAAGACAAAAATCAGGATGACTGGTGCTGGCCGGGGAGAGTGGAATGAGCTTGGTGTCTTTGATGTCTGACCAAGTTCCAAGCACTCCACAGCCCTTGCTTCGACTGCCTTCATGGCTGTTGGGACAAATAGTTCTCATGCATCACCTGTGGAGAAATCCTCACATGTTTAGGATAGGCATCTTCCTAACTCACCGAAACGTTTAAGGCCTATCAGTTACCCTCAATCTGGTTTAGCCTGCCTACCAATATGGTTTCACCAGGGTGTGGCCACTGTGCATCTTGTAGTTCTTGGAGCCACAAGTGAGAGTTGGGTGACCGATTGGATATCAAAGGTGGGTAAGTAGTCCTGAAAGGGGTTGGTAAGCTCTCACACCAGAAGTGCTAGTCTTCCCTCAACACCCTATACACTCCAAGTAGAACATAGCAGAGCGACTTCCTCCTATTCGTGTTGGCTATGGCCTTCTCAATGTAGCTAAAGCTCGTATCAGTCCATTGTCATATAACTAGTAAATGCTAAGAGATTGCCTTTTCTAATAGAAAGCGCTGGATAAATTAATTTCTACTGAGGTATTAATGACTAATGAAAAGGTCACAGTTGCCGCATTCTGGGGGATATTTATCTTTAGACGTACATCACTACCAATCCCAAGGAATGGCTCTTTAATGGTGGGATTCCAGGTATCAGCTTCAGGCTGGTGGGGAAGTTATTTTGGGCCGGGAGAATGTTTGTGGTGCCCTTTCAATACCACATAGACAACATCCTACTTATAACCATGGCCAGTTCTGGCAGAGGATGATACAATCAGTCTAGCTTTATTTCTCTAAATCTTAAGGCCAACTCTCTCTCTAATGATAATGCACCTGATGATTCCCAGTCTAAGAAGCAGGTCTTTTGCTGGATCCTTTCCCAACTTTCACTGAGATCTAAGAGCCATATCTGATTTGTCCTTAAGAGAAACCAATTCTACAGAGAAAGCAATTCTTTCAGGTAATCAGGTGTGTTGATGCTGTCCACTTACAATCCATTGTTCTTGGCACCTGCCAGTGGTTATTACCACTGCTAAACCTTTATTTGTGCTCATCTGCCTGTCAGTGGAGTGTTGTCATTCTTTCAGACTATTCTAATTCTATACATCCTTAAAGACCAAGCTCTTGGTCCTCTTTGAGAATGAATAAACAACAAGACCAGACTCCTTCATGAAGCCTTCCCTGATTACTCTACCTGTCTCTAACTTCCCCACTCTTTGACCTTCAATAGCACTTACTGCCTGTTCTATACTACTTATCATCCATGGTTTGTTGTCAAGTTGTTTCCAAAGCATCCATTTAAAAAACTAGTTTATTCAATAAGAAAAAATATAGTTTCTCTCCCTTCCTCCTCTTCCTGCACTGGAAAAAATGAAAACAAAACAAAACAAGACTGTCATAATAGATATGCATAGTCAAGCAAAACAAATTCTCATATTGGCCACATTCAAAAATATATCTTTCAATATGTATCTTCAGTTCATAATTTGTCAGGAAGTGGGTATCATACTTCATCATGCACTTTCTCTAGAAATGTGGTTAGTTATTACATTGATTAGAGTTCTTAAGTCTTTTACAGGTGTTTATCCTTACAATATTGTATTACACAATAAGTTCATAAAAGTCTTTTCAGGCCTCTCCAAAACCATTTATTTCATGATTTTTATAGCAGTATAGAATTATTTTCATATACCAAAATCTGTCCAGCGATTCCCCAGTTGTTAGGTACCCATTTGGTTTTTAGTACTTTGCCATCGCAAGAAAGACTGCTATAAATATTTTTGTACAGTTGGTTGGAGGTACAGTTCTAGTAGTAGTGTTGCTGTATCAAATAATATACACAGTTTAACAACTTTTGGGGCATAATTCCAAATTGTTTTTTTCTAGAATGACTGGATCAATCCACAGTTCCATCAACAATACTTCAATATGCTTGTTCTCTCATAAACTCTACAAAGGTAGTCATTTTCCTTCTTTGTCAAGTTTGCCAGTCTGATCAGATAGAGCCTCCGAATTACTTTAATTATTACTGATTTGGAGCATTTTTATATACCTGGAGAACTTCTCTATTCATATTCTGTAATCATTTACCAGTTGAGAAAGAAGCAAGGACTGTGTTTTATCTTTCTCTTGTATTTCCCATAGCACAGCTTTGCCCAATACTGGGCACACAGTTGGCACTTGTGACTAGAACATATTGGTTGTTGAATGCATAGATTGATTATTTGGAAAATAGGACTCCATTGTTTCACTTCCTAATGGTAAATGTTGCCCAAGTACACCCAGAGAACTTTAGGAAACTCTCCCTTCTATGGATACATGGTGAGGATATCACAGGGAGCCTCAGCCTTTTGCAAATTGGGATAATGGATGAGTCTGCAGAATTTGTTTTTGTGGCCTGAAATTCAGTGTAGCAAGGTTGAAATGGCATAAATAAAAAGGACCTTTTTTATCATATCTCTATATGTCCTTAGCAAGCTTAGGTAAGTCACTTTACCTTTAAGAGTTCTCTAATCATTAGCTCTCTAATTTTTATTGAGAGTTCTTTTTATTTTCTACTTCGTGCATTGGTTATGTGCTTTGCCCTTTGAAGCCACACGAGTAAATCTAATACCTTATTCACATGACAATTCTTTAAACATTAAAAGACATCTATCATATTTTCTATGGGTCCTTACTCATGCTAGATATTTGTGCCAAATAGCACCAAAATTTGCCAGTTTTCTAAGTATCTCACTGACCGTGTTACACCAATGGCCTCCTAATTATCTGTTCTAATGTAATTTTGTCAGTCCTCATTCTTGAACTTTAAGCAGCATCTGATGTTATTGATCACAGCTTCCTTCATAGTAATCTCTCCATTTTTGGTTTAGAGTCACAGATGCTTATAGTTAGATGGGACCATAGTAATCTTATAATCTAATTTCCCACATTATTAATAAATTGCTTCTATAACAATCTTGACTTGTAGTTAATTGACCTCTCTTTCAACACTTCTATTGATGGAGAACTGTCTCAAAAGGCAACCCATTCCATTTTTGAACAGCTCTAATTGTTAGAAAGTTCTTTTATTGAACTCCAATCCATTTCCCCATTGTTTACATCATCCTCTGCAGGTTAAATATACTAGTTACTTTCAGTCCTTAGAAACCAAGTACTCAAATTTTCCCCAGACTTTTGGCAAAACCCACTTCTCTTAGTCCATGTGGTTTAGCTACACTACCTTTTCACTGGTACAAATACTATTGTTATCCCCTGTATCTGTCAAAATTCTACAGATTTTTCAAGGTCCATGTCAAGTCTCATCTTCTCCATAGAGTCTTCCCTCACCAAATCAACTCTCTTAGCTCCTAATGCATTTGGGATCTGAACTACATCAGTTATTATTTTTTATTAAATGCTGTCTCGCACTGTTCCATGGGCTGTTTTCATTTCTCTCTAATTAAGTCCCTTTCGAATAGGAACTATGTGGTGGTACTTAGCAGGGTGGTATTTAATAGGTACTTAATGAATACTTCTTGGATTGATTTAAAATGACTTGATTTAAATTGAGAAGGAAACAAAATAGTGGTTTAAGAATCAGTAGACCTGAATTCTAGTCCTAGCTCTTCCACTGAGTCACAGTGTGGAGAGAAGTAACTCATTTAACATATCTGAGCCTCAATTTGCTCAGCTGTAATATTAAGGGTTTTGGTTTAGATGATCTTCAAGGTCCCTTCCAGCTCTGAGATTCTGTAAGTTTATGACTGTGATATTTTGTTTTAAAACAAATCAGACTCATCTTACTCTCATATATTCTTTCCACAGAAGCAATTATAAAGACGAAGCATGGAGCTCAGAAGGGGAAAGACCTTCATCAAATCCAGTTTACAGATTTCCAATGAGAAACCACTAGTGTCAGAGGCTGCCTTCCGGAGTAAGGAAGCTGGGGCATTCAGGCCAAGGATATCAGGAACTGATGGAAGGCCTTTGGAAGAGGAGAGTCAGAAAGCAGGATTGGCTTCCCACAAACACTATAGGTTCTCCAACAAGGTGACCCGTTTGATACCTGATGAGGACCTCGGGGCTTCTTGTGGGTCTTCCTACAAACTGGTGCGGAAGAGCAAGACACATGACTGTGTGATGGGAGCAGACAAGCCTGTAGGGAGGCTGGTTAATAGTATTAGCTTCTCTGGTCTGGGAAGTCACCCAGAAGCCCATGGTAGGAGAGCACCAGCAGGCACCCCTAGCCCATCCAGTTGCAGTGGTCAGCAAATGATTGATTACCGTCACTTTGTGCCCCAAATGCCCTTTGTGCCAGCTGTGGCCAAGAGCATCCCCAGGAAGAGGATTTCTCTGAAAAGATCCAAGAAAGGTTTCCGGGATATATTCCACATTAAGAAGAACAAGTCAGAGAGTCTGGCTATGCTGATGGGGAAAGGCAAAAACCTGCCATCTCCAGGAGGCGAGGGGGAAATATCTGGAAGGCTAGGCAAAACCTTCTTCAAACATGGGGAGACACTGGCTGCTGATAGTTCGGCTCAGGACTTGTCTGACAGTGAGATACAGTCAGATTCCTCCTATGATTATTGTGGGGCTTATGTGAAGATGTGGCTTCTCTTAAGAGCTTTGATTCTCTCACTGGCTGTGGGGAGATCTTTGCTGATGAAGTATCAGCCTCATTGGAGCTAGAGGGCAGCCAGGAGATTTTGAACCGGAGGCCAAGAGTCAGAGAGAACACATCTGCCATGGGTTCTTTTCAGGGTGGGGTAGAACAGCTGGCCTCACCAGCTCAGAATGAGGCTACTGACTTTGCCAAGTTCTGGGACAACATCAACTGGTCAGTGAGGCGACACCAAAGTGCACTGTTTGATCGCAAGCTAGAGGGTTCCAAGGGTAATGATGCTGGAAGGCCCAAATATGAGCCAGCTATGCTGGCTGATCTTCCACTGTCTCCTGGTGGTGACCCTGACAGCTCCAAAGATAGCTCCATAGATACTGGAACTCCAAAGAGTGAGCATCAGGAATCCACCTCCACCAGTGATGAAGGCTATTATGATTCTTTTTCTCCAGGCTTAGAGGATGATGGAAAGGAGGCCCAAAGCCCAGGGGTGCCCAGTGGCAGGTTCCCTCGGGATAGCTATAGTGGTGATGCCCTTTATGAGCTCTTCTATGACCCCAGTGAGGCCAAGATCAGCCCCATCCTGGACGATGACCTGTGTGTGTCGGAGAGCCTTTCTGAGCAGGCAGTCGAAATTCCCCTGTCCATTTATAGTTTCCATGTAGGGGCTGAGGAGAACCTGGCTCCTCAGCCAGCCCTGGACATCATCAGCCAGAGCTTCCTCCACAGCACTTGGAAAGGAAAAGAATGCCTTTTGAAGCTGTGTGACACAGAGCTCTCCCTCACCATGGGCATCATTAACTGGCTTCGCAGGAACCCAGAGCTTGTTTCCCCCTCAGATCAGGCCCAGACCCTGCCATCGCCAATAAAGGAAAGTGGGGACCCTCCTGCCTGTTTGGGTCTCCCATTAGGCCAAGAAGCAGGAGGAGCAATGATTACTAAGGGATCCAGGACTGAGGGCTCAATTGAGAAGGAAACTGACAACCCAGAACCACTGTATCGCCCAGAACAAGTGACCAACAGGAGACATTTTAACCATGGAACAGTAGAAAAACATACAGAAATCCCTCAAAGGGAAGATCACTCTCTTGCAACTCCAGATGAGGGGTATAGATGTGCCTCAGATGTGGGCAGGTCCTGGATGGCTACCATGCCTCATCCCACAGCAGGTGGATGGCAGATATACGTGCCTGAGAAGGATCTGGGTTCCAATGAGGGTAGGACTCTAGGTGAGGTCCCTCCAGCCTCTAGAGATCCATTGAAAGAACTTCTCCATCACCCCTCACAGGTATCCACAGAGAAAGGAAAAGGTCAGTCTTCACCAGAGGCTTCCTCTCAGCCAACAGAGGCAGGAGAAGTCACTCTGATAGATGCCTTGGATGAACACAAAGCCCCAAGTCCCTCTTCCTGTCCCAGTGTCAATGGAAAGCCAAGTCCACCCTTGAGCCTAAGATGTTTCCAAAGTCACACCAACCCTGGCCTTAAGAGGGGTGAACCTGACATAATGCCAGTCCTGGAAAGCTGCATAACACAGGTGGCATCCCTGAAGATAAGCTATGAAAACAAACCCCTTGCTGAGTGGTACCTCAGGAAGGAAGAGGGCGGTGCTCTGTGTAAGAGACAGAAAGTAGGGAGTCACTGTGTCTTGCTACAAAATGAATGCAGTTGTAACCCTGCCAGCTGTGGATATCCCCTTCTCTCTCCAACTGGGAAGCTTCAAGAAATACCCATGAGTCCAAACCAGGGACTAAGTCCCTGGAATAATCAAAAAAGCCAGACAAATTTCTTAAATCAAATGAGCCAAGTCTCATCAAATAAGATTAAATTTGAATATGCTCAGCTGAATGGTCAAACCCTTTCCTACATCCAGCTCAACCCTGGAGACCCCTCTATGGCTACACAGGAGGACCAACCAAAATTCATACCTCTCTTTGCCTCCAGTGGCTCAGGGAGGCCAGAAGCCTTTCCTCAGGCCTCTTGTGCAGGTAGCAGCTCCCTACAAAGCGTGTGCCCATGTTCAGACATAAAGATACCTGGTCCTACCTCTGGGAGCCCCCCGGAATGTCATCACCACCTTCCCACCCATGTGGCAGCCCTCCCCTGTCATGCTGAGGCGATGGCTACAAGCCCAGCTGTAGCTGAGACCAACCTATAAGAGCCTCTCTAGTGAAAGGAGGTGAGTTTTGGTAGCAAGTGAAGCAAGCAACCTAAAAATAATAAAGGAACCAGTGGTTACTATTGTTCCTTGTCTTTGAAGGCAGGGCTTGGTGGAAGATATCACTGTTCCAGTCACTGCCTTGGGATGAGAGCAACAGTTGGGGAGTTTGCTAGGAACTTTTAAAAGTACAATTGGATGTACTCTCTCACGTGAAGACATTTTACAATGAGTGGGGAAGGAAATAAGTATTTTAAAAAGTACTTATTGTATGCTAGGCACAGTGCTAAGTGCTTTACAAATATTATCTTCTTTGATTCTCTCAACAATCCTGTGAGGTAGATGCTATTATCATCCCCATTTTACAGATAAGGAAGCTGAGGCAAATAGAGGTTACAGAACTTGCCCATTTGAGAGTGGGGAATATATAGGGTCATTATTTGTGGTATGAGTCTTTGGTGGTATTTTTTTGGGCACCAGCTATCATATCCATCTTCCCTCAGTTGCCACCCTGGATCCCTGTGCAGTCTCCAGCAATTACGCAGCAGCCCCCAAAGCAGCAGGCCCTACATAACTATATATATAACAAATATAACATAATTATATATATAAAACATCATATATCAGTGTTATATGTATCTCTCCCTGACCCGCAATATTCAGGGCAACATGTGAGCATTGGGAGAGAGGGTGGCATAGAAAGGACATGAACAGAGCACAGAAAAGAGAGTCTGGGACTGTTTAGACACAAATTTCATCAACTTTCTAGAGTCCTGGACCTGTTTCAACATGTGAATTTGTGGAACAAATTCAGTTCAGATGATGTCATTGCAGACTACTGTTTGAAGGAAGCCAGATATAGAAACCGAAATGAGGGGGTGGTGACTATTTGCACTTCAGAAGTTGGCTTTATTATGTTGAAGCACAGCTCCTTTAAACAGAAACCTCTTTAAAGCACTTTAAAATTAAAATTAAAAAAGCAAGTTTCAGCTGACATGAATTAGAATGCAGGTCAGCCTTACTCTGGGCAACAGGCACACATGTTTTGCCTAAAGCGAGATTTGACTGCATTCATTTACGCTCCTCTGCAGTTGTCTGGAGCTGCCACCCTCATCTACCAGCCCCAGCAGAGTGACGTGCTCTAAGAGGACATTGTTTGCCTTTAGACACTTCCCACTGACTGGTCTCAACTCACAGCTGCCTCCCTGTATCCTGCAGGGTCCTAGGCATGATGGGGAACAGCTGCTTGAGTGCTGGTGGCAGATGAGAGGGCATCTGAGTGAATCCATCTGAGGCCTGGGGGGATGAGATGGAAATAGGAAGGGGTGGTGTGCACCCAGGAAAATGGCTAAAGGAAATGGCGAACCAGCCAGTATGTGAACAAAGGAGTGGCCGCTAGCCAGCCGCTCCTTTATCCTTACTTTGCATTGGTGGGAATGCTATTTAAATGGCATCTAGAGATCAAGTACCTAATTCAGGTGAGAAAATCTGGTATTAGTGTAGTTAGCAAAAGGTTAAAGGGGCCCTAATGGAAATGTTTGCAGTTCAGATCATTAGATCATAGGATTTAGCTTGATGGACTCATAAAGATCATCTGGTTCAATCCTCACATTTTACTGATAAAAAAATTAAGAGAGGGAAAATAACTTGCAAGAACTGGGATTCAACCCAAGACAGTGTCAGAGTTCCTAGCACAAGCTGATTAGCTGCTGGTTAAATAAATACTGAAGAGAATTGAATCTGAGATTCTCTTAACAATCTCATATCAGTCAATGGGGTACCAGAGAGGCTGGCTGTAGTCTAAGTAAATGGTAATGGGTCTGCCAGGTAGTATCTCTGGGTCTACGGATTCTGAGATACATTCTATACTTCACTGTCAATGACACCTCAATGTCAGGATTCTTTGGTTTTACAATGAAAAGTATGGTCAATCCCAGGTCTGGTCCTATACATAGAAAAGAGAAGTGGTTGCCTACCTGGTGTGATTTGAGGGACCCCCAATTGTGCCTCCCAATATCATGCAGGACCAACCCTTAGCAAAACTGTCTTATGATAGAACCACAGACATAGAAAGGAAAGAGGGCTTGGCTTAGACTCTGAATCTTGACTCCTCCACTTGCTAGCTGTGTCAACAAATCAAATCAACCCGCATTGATTAAGGGCCTATGTGCCAGGCACTGTGCTAAGCACTGGGGATACAAAGAAAACAAAAGACAGTCTCTATTTACAAGGGGCTTACGGTCGAATGAGGGAGACAATTACATACAAAGAAGATGAAGATGGAATAACATGGAGATGATTAACAGAGGGAAAACCCTGGGAAAGGCACACAATTTTTTAAGCTCAGTTTTCTCATTTGTAAAATAGAGATGGTACTTGTACAGTAGAACCTCAGTTTACGAATTTAATTTGTTCCGAGATTCTGTTCATCATGTGATTTGTTTGTATTGCATAGCAAATTTTCCCATAGGAAATAATGTAAAGTCGGATGATCAGTACCATATCCCCAAAAATATTTATATAAAAATAATCATTTATAATTTTAGCTAAATTTTTTGTCCCTAATGTGCCTGGAGTACAATAGCAAAGAGCAGTACACAATGTAAACTAAAAATAAACTAAATTTACCTGCACTTTACCTTTGAAAAGAGCCATGGCTGGCACAAGGGAGATGAGAGGGAAGAAGAGGAGGAGGAAGCGTTATTGCTTGAAAGGGGAATCTCCTTCTATGAGAACATCGGGGATTTCAACTTTGCAGGTGTTCTCTCTTATGCTACTTTCACTAAAAGTTAGACTAACACTACTGCCCTCACTTATTTTTCGTTTTTTAGAATCACTTTCATGTTTTGACTCACTGGTTTTTCTTTACATTCGCTTCTGACTAGGAATCTATCTAATGACACTTGTTTTTGACTTTTTTAAAAAAATTAATTTCTTTTCAATTTTCAACAATTACTTCCATAAATTTTAAATTTTCTCTCCCCCCTCCTCCCTCTCTCCCTGATATGACATGCAATCTTAAATGGGTTAAAAAAATCCATTGCCCTAGTTGAGTGCCATCCCTTTGTGAGTCATTCAAGTCCAAACATGATGTTTGTACTGTGAATTTTTGTTTGTCCTGCAAGACAAATTTTTCCTTGTCCAGCAAAGCATATGTAAACCAGATTATTCATAAAGCAGGATTCTACTGTTCTTGTGAAGGAGTTATGTAAGCTACTATGTCACATTTATCTTATTGCTTTTTGAGGTTTATAAACCCTTTTCTTCATAACCAACCTATGAGGTAGGTAATGTATGTTACATTGGATCATACATAGGTTCAGAGCGGGAAGACACCTTAGAATCATCAAGTACAAATTCTTTATTATATAGATGAGAAAATGAAGCCCAGAGATGAAGTGATTTGCCCAGGGTCACACAGGTCTTTACCGCCAGAGCCATTATCCCCAGGAGGAAATTGAGATAGAGAGGTTTACATGAATTACTTCCACTGCTGATAAGCAAGAGAAAAAGACTTGGAGCCCAGATTTCCACTTGCAGATCCAGGATTTTTTCCTTCAATTCTCACTACCTATTGCTTCATTCTATATAACATATCATGGCTCCCCTGCCTAAGGTCTGTTTTCTGGAACCTACTGGCTTAAGAGTGATTATCAATAGTAACTGTTGCTGTTTCCCTCTCAGTCTGATGTAGTTATTTTTCTTTGCCTCATTAAATGGGCCATCCCCTGACTGCTTCTTGAACAAATCTATTCACTAAATGGGTGTTACCTCACCTTAAGTGAGTACCTAAATAGACCTTGGCCTAAAGGGGTCTCCCATTGCATCCTGGGCCATCTCCAGTCATCCTGATGAATATCTGGTCACTGGATTCAGATGTCTCTGGAGGAGAAGTGAGGCTTGTGACCTTGCACAGCCCTCCCTCACTCAAAACAAAGTCAAGTGCAAGTCATGTCATCATTTCTCTGATGGTATGGTCTTCTTCGGCAACAAAGGACGAACACAACAAGCCGTGTGTCTTCTTACTCCTGGACTATCCTGGAAGTTTCTTGAGAATAAAGACTGACTGTGTTTTATCTAAACTTTGTTTTTCTTCAATGGCCAACCACAGTGCTGTGCATACAGTAGGGCTGAATAAATATCAACAGTAGTCTATTCATGGGGTGCATCAACCAGGCTTAATGGATAGAATTATAGAATTAGAATTATAAAAACATCAATTTTCATGACATTTTGGACACTGTGTGATTCTGGGCAACAGTCTGTGTCTCAGGCCTTTTCTGAGGATTTATCTCCCAAATCAGAGGTGGTCAGAGGATCACAGCTCCAGAACTGGAGGGGACTTCTGAGATCAGTTAGTCTAATCCCTACATTTTGCAGTGGAAACCAGGGAGGTGAACTCATTAGCCACAGGTCACATAAAGAGTTAAGGAACAGAACCATTATTTGATAATATTGACTTCAGGGTCAATAATGCCCTGGGTCACAGAGGAAGCACTCACACTGAAAAAATGAGGATTTACAGATGAGTCAGCCAATGAACTTTTATTAAGGGCCTACTATGTGCCAGGTATTGTGCTAAGCAATGGGAATGCAAAAAGAAACAAAAGATAGTCCCTTCCTTTAAGGACTTGGGGGAGATAACAAGCAAATATGTACAAACAAGCTATATACAGGGATGATCAGGACATAATTAGCAGAGAAAAAAGGTTGGGAATGACTTCTTGTAGAACACGGGATTTTAGTTGAGATTTAAAGGAAGTTAGAGATGTCAGTAGGCAGCAATGAAAAGGGAGAGCATTCCAGGCATGAGGGACAGTCAGAGAGAATGTCTGAAGTAGAGAGAGGGGGGCATCTTGTTCCTGGAACAGACATGAGGCCAGCATCACTGGATTGGAAGAGTATGTGATAGGGAGGAAGGTTATATTTGTCCTTAGCTCTCAAAGAGGACCATGACATAAGGGAACAATTGCAGTTGACTTGGATCGGAGTGAAGGAGGGTTATGCAAGGTCACCAGCCTTACTTTCTCCTCCAGAACCATCTGGATCCAGTAGTCTAATGTTCATCAGGACAACTGGAGATGGCCCAGGATGCAGTGGGAGACCCTGGTGCTTTTAGGCTAAAGTCTTTTCAGGTTCTTACTTTGAGTGAGGTAACACCCATTTAGTGAATAGGGAGGAAGATATAAAAAGACCTGAAAGAAGGAAGTTGGGTTTTGGGTTTTGAATGCCAAGCTAAATAGAGCATTTTTTTTATCCTGAAGGCAATAGGGAAAATGAGGAAGCTGAAAGTGAGAAAAAAGAAATGACTTGCTAAGTGTCATAGGGTCTGTATGTTTTAGAGATAAGACTGGAACTTAGAGCTTTTGACCTCAAGCCTGTATCTATCCATTGCACCAAGGTACCTCTCCCTTTTCCTTGTCTCCCCACCCCCTCACTTTTCTTACTGCGGCTTAGTTTCTTCCTTATCCCCTCCTTTTCCTAGACTTGGGAATTGTTATTGTTTTTTGGTTGCTGTTGTTTGGTTGTGGTAGTAGCCTGACTCTTTGTGACCCCATTTGAGTTTCTTGGCAAAGATATTAGAATGATTTGCCATTTCCTTCTCCAGTTCATGATGAGGAAACTGAGGCAAATAGCATTAAGTGACTTGCCCAGGGTCACACAGCTTGTTAAGTCTCTGAGACCATATTTGAACGTGGGTCTTGACTCCAATCTCTGTGCTCTATCTACTCACCACCTAACTGCCCTGCGCTTGGGAGGAGTAACAGTAAATCTTTAGCGTCTTAGTGTGAATGACTTCCTAGATAAGTGGAGAAGGCCAGGGAGACTTTGCCTGAGGCCACTTAGCTCTTCTGTACCTCACCCACTAGTACTCAAGTATACACGCTGGGCCCTGCAGGATTTATTGTACCAGTAGCACATACCCCTGGCCCAGAAGACTTGGAATTTGAAGTTAGCAATACAGAGTCAGGCTAAGAAGTTAATGTGAGAAATAGTTCATTCAGGCTCAAGAGGGGTGAAGATAAAAGATAAATAAGTTTATTGCGTAACTGCAGTAGCAGATATCTTGTTGCATAGACACCCCCCCACCTCGAAACAAAAGTAAGCCTAAAAACAGATACATGACCACAAAATCCCTCCTCTGTGTCCCTATTGGCTGGGTAATACAGGGTGTACAACTTTCTGATACATCTACTACATAGTTTCCCTTGACATGGTCCCCCTTTTGCTAAATGTACCGTATGACCATTAAAATGAACCTTTAGGCTCCTAGAGAAGTTAACATTCATGTCTATTACACATAGCGTTCTGAGCAGAACTTAACTTTTACTCTACTTAGCTGACTTTTTTACCTCAAAACGAGATAAAACCCAGTTGGATCCTTGCTTTGCCCGATATCTTCTCTGTGAGACATAACTCCTTCATTATGATTTTTATTTTGTATTTATGAAAATAAATTTCTCCATTATATCTTTCAATTTCCCTTTTCTTCTGCTAGAAGATAATCTAGTACTAATGTATGTTGATAGTGTCTTCTACAATCGATTTATTTTCCTGCGTTTTTGCAATTCAAAAGACTTTCTTGTTTGAATGTATCCCCCAGATTTCACAAGTCATATATTACATAATTTCTGTGGAAACAAAGGTTCTAATCATTTCTCACAGCAGAACTTGTTTCATTTTTGACTTCATATGCCTAGTGTCTAGCACTGGGATTTGTACACAAGGAAGCACTTGTTTATTAAATTCAGTAGAATCTAGTCCCTTCTTTGTGGCTACTGCTATGAAGTACAGCCTCTGTTAAGATCCTTCTAGTGACAGTGAGCTCACTGCTTCATGAAGAAGCCCCTTCTATTTTTGAACAGTTTTACTTGTCCTATAATTTGTTAACATTGATGTGAAATCTGCCTCCCTTGAATTTCTACTTCTTGGACGTGGTTACATCCTCTGGAACCACATAAAAATAAATCCAATCTTTATTGCCACATGACAGGCTCTTCAAATATCTGGAGGCAGCTAGTTGCATTATTCTTATTAATAGAGTCCCCTAATTCTTTTCTAGGTTAAACACCTCCGATTGTTCCTTCAACAACAATCCTAGTACTTTTAGAAATTATCTAAACCAGATATAGAAATAAACATAGGCTTAGGGATCTTGTGACTCCTCAAGATCAGAATGAATTTATTGGGTTATCTCTAACTCTGACTTCTTCCTTCAGAGGGCAAGGATTTTCCTAGTCTAAGCACCCAGAGCCTGTTCATGGGGCTTGGTTTTTATTGATAGAAATGTCTGAAGTAATAAAAATGTGAGTAACTTGCATTTGATAATGTAGAAATCTTGCCATAAGAAACCAAATTTGTCTATATCTTGTTTCAGATGTTCAGTGCTGTCTCTTGGTGGATGGACCTTGATGTTTTTAAGGTATTTTTGAATAGAGGACCAGACCTGGAGTCAGAAAGAATCACCTGCCTGAGTTCAAATCTGGTCTCAGACACTTACTAGCTGTGACCCTGGGCAATGTTTTTTGCCTCCGTTTCCTCATCTGTAAAATGAGCTAGAGATGGAAATGGCAAATCACTCCAGTATTTCTGCCAAAAAAACCCCAAATGAGGTTATAAAGAGTCAGACGCTACTGAAACAACTGAACAACAGAAAGGTCAGAGAAGTAGTAAGTCTCAAAGACAGGAAGAAACCAGGTTCTTTGACGCCAAATCTGGTGATCTTTTAATTAGACAAGGATTTATTCCTGTATGAGGAAAAAGTTTCCAGACCTAGAGAAATGACTCTTTCGTGATAGAAGTTTAAACACAGTCCAGACTAGTGGAGGACATGCTTTTAGTTGTGTGTCTATTTCTTAACCTAATCAGACTTCACTTTCCTGATCCATAAAATAAAGGAGTTGTTCTAAATGACCTGTGAGGTCAGCTTTCTATCTATGATTGTGGCAGGGCTAGAATCACAAAATATTCAAGAAGACCTACCCAGCTTCTCTGCGATCTGAATCTTATCTCCCTCAGTTTAACAAGTAGTGACTGTTGCAAAGCCCGGCACTTGTCATCATCTTCTGACCTGGGATAATAGTAGCTGGTTTATGTCCCTGGAGAACCCAGTTCACCTACCTAACACTTCACTTTGGTGCCAAGTAATACCCGATAAGTCGCCACAATCCTTACTCTGTCTGCTTCTAGAAGGAGAAAATAGCCATCAGACAAACGGTAATTGTAGAGTTGCAATCAATATCTGGTTTCTGAGGCCCAAATTATGCACTATATTCAGCTAAGACTGTAATGTAATCCCTTAGAAAGCACAGAATTCAATTTGGCATTTTATGTGCTGTGCTGAACTGAGGGTTGAGGAGGATATGGCCAAAGAGATGATCTACCAGGGACTGGGCTGGCCTAAATACCAGTGAATTCTCATCACGTTTTTGATATAGTGGCATCTTTGACTGTTTATGGGCAGCTAAGTGGTGCAGTGGATAAAGTACTGGACCTGGAGTTAGGAAAGCTCATCTTTCTGAGTTCAAATCTGTCCTCAGACACTTATTAGCTGAGTGACTCTGGGCAAATCAGAGCCCTGTTTGCCTCAGTTCCTTATCTATAAAATGAACTGGAGAAGGAAATGGCAAACCACTCTAGTGTCTTTACCAAGAAAACCCCAAACTGGGTCATGAAGAGTCAGACATGACTAAAAATGAATGAACCACAAATGATTTTTTTTAACTCAGATCATAACCCTCATGAGACCATGTCCTAGTTTCCTTTCTAAAAAAATATTACTTTTATTATTAAAAATTTAACAGAAGTGGCTTGGTTTGGTGGATAGAGTGGAGGCTTGGGGTCAGGAATACTTGAGTTCAAGTATCATTTCTGATATTTAGTAATTATGAGACCCTGGTCAAGTCAGATAATTTCTCTACATATCCATGTATCTAGATATACATCTCTATCTCTATCTATCTATCTATCTATCTATCTATCTATCTATCTATCTATCTATCTGTCTGTCTGTCTATCCACACATATCAGGGAACTTATTATAATAGATGTTAAATTTTTTGTGTGTGTTTTATAGACACCTTTGGCAGTACGGGCTCCTTTTCAGAATAATATTTGTTGCCTACATTTGTATTAAAGGAAATGCTAAATTTTAAAAAAAAAGATGTAATATTTTCCCCCAATCTATGTTTACAGACCACCTGAAATCTCTCCATGGGTAGCTAAGAACCCCTTCCCTCTAACAGGGGTGGGGAACTTTCAACCTCAAGGCTACACGTGGCCCTCTAAGTCTTCCGGTGTGGCCCTTTGACTAAATATAAACTTCACAGAACAACAGCATTTGTCCTGTGAAGGTTCTTCACTCCTGTGAGAATGTATCTCTAGCACTTACTCACTAGGTTCCTTTGATGTCTAAAAATCAAAAACCAAAACAAAACACAACAAACCCAAACTCAACAACAAATCAGCTCCACTGCATACTGACTTATAAACTTAATGTTCAATAAATACTAAAAAAGAAATATGGTAAATATAAAACAAATCTCCAAATATATGTCTAAATTGAAACTAAAACCTAATCGATTTTTTAAATAAAGAGAATATAGCTTTTGACAAAATGAGTACAGTAAAGGTACATATATGCCATTATATATACATATATGCCATATATTTCTGCATCTGTTTGTATATTTTCTGTTTCCATGTAGGTATGTTAGCTTAGCTGCCATTCTGCCTGGATAAATTGCACACCAAAGGATCACAGATTTTAGTGTTCAAAGGGACTTAGAAGTCATCCAGCCCAAATCCCTTATTATAAAGATGAGAAAATCAAGACTCAGAGAAGTGTGGGATTCTCCCCGCAAGGTCTCATGGGTAATGACAGAGCCAAGATTTCAATCTGTGTCCTCTGATTCCAAATCTAGCATACTGTATCATGCTGCCTGAGTCATCATTATTTACAAACTAAGAGTAGGGATTTTTCAATAAACTTATCCTGACTACAGAACACACAACTAACAGCATACATCCTTAATGAGTAGCACATCCTACATCTGAAGATAATAATGTGTTTGAATATATTTAAAGATTCCATTTTTATTTAAGATGAAAGGGATCAGGATTATCTTTATGATAGGTGATATAGACAGGTACAAAAAGGAACTATTCAGAATTCTCTCCAACTAACCCATCACTAAGCCATTAGAAATTCATTACTTTGTACTAAGGATTGGCCATTTGGGTTGTGGTATAATGGAAAGAGGGCTAAATTTTGAAGCATGAAATCTATCTATTAATGCCAGTTTTTCAATAAATTAGTGTGAAGCATGAAGTCTTTTATCTCTCTTGGCCTCAGTCTTGACTGTAAAATGAGATTCTTGGATCACATGATATTTCAGATTTCTGCTGGTTCTGCTGCTCTAGCTAGGATCTTTTTCTTTCTTTCTTTTTTTTTTTTTGTAAGAGGGTAGTATATTAAGTCCCCAACAGCTTATTGCTGTTTGTCCTTCATTCTAGAAAAGAATCAGTAACATCAGATGGCTGATATCTTGACTTGCAAGTGAATTAGATTTTAAGTGAGGCAGGGCTGTGCAAAGTCATCAGTCCCATTCTCTCCTCCAGGGACATCTGAGTCTAGTGGTAAGGCAGGATAAGGATGACTGGAAATAACCCCAGATACAATGGGAAATGGCCTTTTTAAGCTAAGATCTTTCCCAGATCTCAGTTGTCTGAGGCAACACCTATTCAGTGATTTAAGGCTAGGCAAGAAATGAGGCAAAAGATGGCCTTTCCGGGGGTGGGGGGGAGGGGGGGGAGACCAATCAAAATGGGAGGGGAAGACCCTCAGAATTTCTGGCCAGAACAGAAACAATAGCTATTTACATTCATTCTGAGCCATCAGAACCCAAACAATGACCAAGTAAGGCTTGGACTGAGACCTTTAGTGGCCAATCAGTGAGAGCAAGAGTGTTTTGGATTTAAGTCATGGTCAAGTAGTTCTATTTGAATCCTAATGTGTTTGGTCAAAGCCTGGTTTTTCAAAGCTCTGTTTCAAGAAATCATAAATGAAACTACATGAAACAAAAGAGTTAATTGTCCCAAGTTACAAAAATAGATAGAATAAATAAGTAGGGAAGAGAAAAAAAATCTAGCCCTCGAACTCCAAGTTATATTGTGAGGTTTCAGTATTCAAATTTTATATTCCTCTGAACAGAGCACCCACATGTAAGGGTAGGTGGCACAGAGATAGAGAACTGGGCCTGGAGTCAGGGAGACCTGAGTTCAAATATGACCTCAAACACTCACAGCTGTGAGACCTTGGGCAAGTCACTTAACCCTGTTTACCTCAATTCCTCATCTATAAAATGAGCTGTAGAAGGAAATGGGAGTATCCACTAATTCCAGTATCTTCACCAAATACAGTCACCAAGAGTTGAGCATGACTGAATAGCAAGTCCCTGACAGCGCAATGTAAATTAATTCATGAGTGACTCCACAGATAACAGGAAGGATGGTGTGAGGCAATAAGAGGACTTTGTAAGAAAAGGTTGGGCAACAGAAAGCAGACAAGAGAGGAACCTGAAAGGGGGCTCAAAAATTAGAAGTTGGAAACACAGAAGCTAAAATTGTCCAGTTTTATACTTTGGACCAGTGTTGATCTTGATTTCTTCCTTTGAATTTAAGAAGCCAGGGGTGGTACAGATAGGTGGTGCCGTAAGTAGAGTAGAGAGCCTGCCTTGGAACTGCAAATCTGGCCTCAGACACTTAACACACTTACTAGCTGTGTGACTTTGGACAGGTCACTGAACCTCAATTGCCTTGTCTCCCCCGCATTCAAAAGGCCCCCCAAAATGAGAAGTCACAGGTGGATTTCCTGTGAAGAGCATCTTTATATGGGAAAAAGGGACAGATTGTACTATCTCTGCTCATAGAGGCCAATGTCAGATAATACCCTCCCAGATGCAAGGTCTGGCTGCTAAATTAAACAATTTTCTTCTTCATTTAACACAATTCCTGAGGACTCAGGATGATGTTTTCCCTATTTCTGCTTCTCCCTGCCCATACAAATCATTGTCAATGAAAAGTACAGAAAAGAGATGCCCTCTTTCTGACAAGGGCCCTGCAATAAATGGTCTGTCTGTAGAAATCAGAATTGCATACTCCTTAAGTAGTCCATGTGAATGGGGACAAAAAGATTTGCCACTTAAAGTGGGACTATTGTGCATTAGCAATTTCTGTGACTGCATGGGCCAGGAACTTGGGGATATTCAGGATAGAAAAACCTCAGCAGCCCTAGAAGTTTTGTCCTAATAAGAGCATTAAGTCCAACCAATGTCCATTATTTGTGACAAGAACTACTGTTTACATAGCACTTTAAGGTTTGCAAAATACTTTACATATATTTTCTCATTTGATTCCAATAACAACCCTATGAAGTAGGTACTAGTATTACCCCCATTTTGTAGATGAGGAAACTGAGGCTCATCAAGGTTTAAGTGGCTTAACCACAGTCACAGGTCTAGTAAGTGCTTTAGGCAGGTTTCCAACCCAGATCTTTCTGACTCTTGATTCTTTGTCCCATATTTTTCCACTACACCATGTTGCCTCTTTAAGGAAGAGGAAGAAGTCATGGTCCCTGACCTTGAGAAATTTACAATCTAGGTGCGAAGACAAGATGCATATTATGTTTCTGCCAAACTGGACTACTCATTGTAGTGACACTGTCGTGTCCAAAAATATCTTTTCCATGTAATTCCAACATCAGAATTAATTAATTCCTAATTAAATTAATTGCCAAGAGATTAGGGCTGTTCTTTTGGCATTCTCTTTGTCAAGGAGACACCCCCCCCTCCTAATTGAGGTATTATATTAAGTCCCCAATACTTCAGAATGATTCCTGATTTCTTTGTTTGCAAATGTATAGTGGTAGGAGATGGGAGATCTACCTCTTTGTACAGAGTCCTGTTTGTCAAGCATGGGCTGCCTTCATATCTCCACTGTCCTCTTTTATTCAAATCTTTTTTCTTCCTTTCAGGCTCATTTCACAAACCACCTCTTCCATAAAGTGTTCCATGAGTGCCCCAGTAAGATGTAATCTCTCCTTCCTTGAAGTTCTTATAACCTTCTTATCTGTCATATGCATGTAATTATATTCTAATTTGTGTTATAATTATTTGTGCACCTTTCTCTTCAGTCCCCTACCATAAGCTTCTTGAAAACAGGAACTCTTCTTTTTCATCTTTGTATCTCCAGTGTATACCACCACTTCGAAGTCAGTCAATAAACATTTAAGCACTTATTATGCTCCAAATGCATGAAACTTTAAGTTAAGAATAATGATGTCTTCAATTCAACACATGTTTTTAAAGTTTCTACTATGTGCAAATCCAGTCTCAGTCAGCTGTGTGAGGCAAATCACTTAACCTCTGCCCCAATTTCCTCATCTGTAAAATGGGGATACTGCTTGTTTTGAAGATCAAATGAATTAATATTTATAAAGAGTTTAGCACAGTGGCTGGAACATAGTAGGTGCTATATAAATGTTAGCTATTATTTTTATTATGTTTGAGGGCCTATGCTAGGGATAAAGACATAATAACAGAACAGTCCCTGGACTCGAGGGACTTAAGTTCTATTGATAGATGCCTAACTAAATAGGAAGTACAGGAATATAAAATAATTTCAAAAGGGAGAGAATGCTAAAAGGGTGGGGGAGCAGGAAAGGCTTTATTTTGGAGGTAGCCCTTGTTGTTGTTGTGTTCATCCTTCATTGCCGAAGAAGACTATGCCATCAGAGAAATGATGACATGACTTGCACTTGACTTTGATTTAAGTGAGGGAGGGCTGTGCAAGGTCACCAACCTCACCTTATTCTCCTGAGCCATCTGGGTCCAGTGGCCTGATATTCATCAGGATGACTCGAGATGGGCCAGGATGCCATGGAAGACCCTGGCCCTTGAGATGTGCTGTGAAGGAAGCTGAGAATGCTTTGAGGTGGAGGTGAGAAGAGGATAGACCTCTTATACAAAGGCATGGGGGCAAAAGAAGGAATGTGATATGCCTGGAAGAGCTAGAGGGCCAATGTCACTGGAACAGAGAGTGAGTGAAGGGGAGTGATATGAATTAAGACATGAGAGATAGGAAGGAATCAGATTACAGAGGGTTTTAAATGTCATCCTGAGAATTTTGTATTTTATCTTAAAGAAAATTGTATTGTATTCTACAGGCAAGAGGAACGTTGATGATTTTTGTGAGGTGATGATATGATTGGTGTTTTAGGAATATCAATTTGTCAAATCTGTGTGAGAGGTGAACTGGAGAGAGAAGAGAAGGGAAACAGGGGGACCAGTTAGGAAGCTAGTTGAATTAGAAAGTCTAGGTAAGAAATGATGACTTTGAACTAGGGTTGAGATTACATAAGTGGAGAGCAGGGGAATGGATGCAAGATATGTTATGGAAGTTATATTCTTGGATTTGGCATGCAGTTCAAGGGAGCAGGAGTTAAGGATGACTGAGGTTGTATATCTAGATGACTAGGGAGATGGTACTATTAGTGCAAATTAGTAAGGTTTTTTTGGGAGGAGGTTGGGTAAAATGAGTTCCATTTTGGACATATTGAAGGTGAGATGCCAATGGAACATCTTGAAGATGTCCAGTAGGTAGATGGTAATATGGAACTAAAATTCAGAAGACAGTTGTTAATAGAGCTGGAAATAGAGTTCAGAAGAGAGATTAGGGCTGAATGTACTTGATTTGGGAGTCATCTACATAGAGATAATAATTGTGCCTATAGGAACTGATCGTCAAAGCAGAGATTATAGAGAGTTCTCTATAGAGCAGGACCTTCAGGGATGCCCACACTAAGTGAAAGTTGATGATCCAGCGGAGGAACTAAAAAGAATAGTTGGATAAACCTGTAGGAGGAGAACTAAGACAGTCTAATGTTACAAAGCTAAGGATGAGAAAGCATCCAAGGGGAAGGGGCTCCGAACAGTGTCAAATGCTTCTGAAAGGTCAAGAAAGATAAGGACTGAGAAGACACTCTTTGATTTAGAAGCTGAGATCAATGGTAACCTTGGAGAAAATAGTTTTGGTCAAATGGTGACATTGAAAACTGGGTTGCAAGGAATTGAGAAGTGAGTGAGAAGTAAGACAAGGGAAGTAAGGAGTATATACCATACTTTCTAAGAATTTGGTTGTGAAAGGAGAAAAGAAAGGGCTTAACATTTGTGTAGTACTTTATAGTGTCAAAGTTCATTATACACATCTCTCCATTTAATTATCAAAGAAATTTCAAAGTAGGTAGAAAAAACATTATTTTACCTACAAGGAAATAAATTGAGTGAAGAAATAACTGCTCAAAGTTAAGTAGCAAGGTTGAAACTCAGACAGGAGATTAAAAAAATTCCAAGTCCTATTCTTTTTCTCTGACACCATTCTGCCTGCCCATGAGAAAACAACATAAGACACCATAAAAACCATAGAACCTGAGAGTTGGAGATTATCTAGTAAGTTTCCTCTTCTAGGATATCCCTAGTATGTGGCCATTGGTTCCTGCTTGAGTATTTGTAGTTACCAGCAGCTGGTTACCTCTTGAGGCAACCCACTGTTTCTGGACTGTTCTTGTTAGACTATTTCTCCTTAGGTTAAGTAGAAATCTACTTTCCTGTGTTTTCTATCCATTTGTCCTAGTTCTACCTTCTAAAGTCGCATAGGTTAAGTTTAATTGCTTGACTACATGACAGACTTTGAAATATTTTAACACAGCTATCATATCTCCCTGGAACTCTTCAGGGCTAACTCTTGCCTATTCTTTCAATATATCCTTGTATGACCCAATTTCCAAATCTTTCATTAGCCTTGATTTCTCTCCTATCTTTTAGTTCAAAATCACTCCTTTAAAAGTGGTACCTGTAACTGATCTGGAAAATTAGAGACTACATGGAAGTGGGATTGTGGGGGTGTAGTAACATTCCAGGTGAAGAGAATAGGATTTGCAAAGGCATGGAGGTAGAAATGAGCATGCTTTGTATTGAGGACACAGAAGAAAGATGGGTAGAACTGGAGTACACAGTACTTGTCATAGGATTGTGAGAAATATGGTGAATAGTTAAGGTGGAGTAAGATTATGGGATGAGGATTCCAGGATGAGGAATTTGAAATTAACCTATTTAGGGAGACTTTGTAGACTTTTGAAAGATGGAGGGATCAAATACTACCAACATATATAGCAGGACTGATTGGGTTTGAATCTACGGAGTGGAAATATAGGAATTGACTAGTCACATCATATACATTCCCAAAAAATCTGGATAAAGGATTTAATTATTCAGATGTGTTGACTACATGAGACCAAAATGTCTATATCTTCCTTCCCTGTCACATTTTTGGCGAACTATATAAATTTGACAATGTACATTTCTGTAAAACTAATGTTTACAAAGTACTTTGCTTATATTATACCCAATGATCATCACAGCAGCCGAAGTGGGTATGCTACTGCTATCATTCCCATTTTATAGAGAAGAGTTTGGGGATATAGAGAAGTAATTTATCCACTATCACCCAGCTAGCAAATGGCATAGCTAATATTCAAACCCAAATTTTTGACTCCAAGTCTAGTGCTCTTTCCACTCCATCAGGCTGCTTGTAGGATTTAGGTTTTACTTCAGGACCCCAATAATTTAGAATTGTATGTAAATTATTTTCTGACCATTAGGACATTTCATATGGGAGTAGACAAACCATTCCATTTGGAAGATGGAGAGACCTCCTCTCCTTCTGCATCACCCATCTGTGATCCCCTGGCCTAAGTTTCAGAGAATATAGAGGTCTCTGACTTCCTTGCTTTATACAATTGAATTGGGTTCGTCTCCTGAAGGCCTAAGTAGAATGTCGTTATAGCAACCAACTCCCTGAAACCTTGTTTATAATTAATGCTTGTCTGAGCACAGCAAAAATAGGTCTAGAAGAAAACATGGTATTTAGGGGGAAGAGTTTCTGGCTTGTAATTTTTCATTCAATTCACAAGATTTAGTTTGTTTACTTTTAATCTGACTTCAGCAGATAATAGGGAGGTTTTATCAAAAGATATTTTATTCTAAGAAGTCAGCATTATAACACCTAGCTCCTATTTAGCCATCTACAAAGAGATAAGAAGAAAAAAACCTCATTTGATGGGCTAGACGTGGGCTGTCCTTTCTGTATCTCTGGCAAGACATAGGCCTTGGAGGCGCTTCTCAGAAGCTCAGAGAAGCTCTTTGCATTTGACAGAAAGCAGGGCTCCTCCCTGAGGACTTCCAAATAATTGGCAGACTTATTTATTCATCTAATGCTTTTTCCCAGTTTCTCTTGAAAGTCAAAGAGGGCATGAATTATATTTCATAGCCTGGGAGTGAAGGGCATGATGCCAGGGATAAGTGAAATGATCTCTTCAGGGTTCCATGGAGAATTAAATTGAACAGTAGTTTAGTAATTTAACGCAATTCAATTCGCTGAATTAAACCATTTTTAAGTGCCTCGCACTGTACGCCAAGCACTATTGTGAGCAGTGTGGGGAGAAAGAATTCCTTCCTTCATGGAACTTAGAGTCCAGTCATGGGAATATGATGCATACACTAAATACATTTCCATTCTTCAATTTTCTGTGATTTTATTAGTGTGTATTGCAACCCATCTTACCAGACCATCTTTAAGACTTTCATATACAAATGACTATAATGAAAACAATACATGATAAGTACATAAGAAAGGTACAGATAAAGTATAGGTGAGATGGGTTATTTCTTGGATAAAGGGGAAGGATTCACGGAATAAGTGGCATTTTAAGTTAAGCATTAAAGAGTGGGTTGTGATCCTAGAGGAGTGCATGCCATGGAGAGGGGAGATAAGGAACAGCAGCTTTCTAAGCACAGGAAACAGTGTGAAAAAAGGTAGGGAAAGCAAAAGCATGGGGGACTAACCCTGGTGTGAGAATAAGGGCTAATGAAAAGCACTCGTCCTTGGGCATTTATCTCAAGTCCCACTCATAATTATTCCTTCTTCTTCTGACATTTCCTGTCTATATCATTCTGTTTGTCAATGATCATACTAAACTATCTATTGAGAGATACTGATTAATGTTTCACATTGTCTCTCATATTGATACAATTACTCATGTCTCCCTGCTTGTCAAAGCAAAGACCTTGCCTTATGTTTTTGAATATTCCTCAGCCTATGTAAAATAATACACAATAAGTATTCCATTGATTACAGAACACATGATTATCATCCTGAATTTGTCCTGTGGTTCATTTAGCCCTGGAACCCAAACAAGACTTCTTGTTATTGGTTCTGAATTTTCCATGTTTTTTGCATTCAAAGAGGGACTCAGTTTTAATCAACAAACCAGTTTTGTATCCCCTTTGTGATCTTATGGTCAGACTCAACCTGGCATAGGGACTATTACTTGGAGAGAGAGATACTTCAAGTTGGACAAGGAGTAAGGAGGGCACAGGTTCAAAATATGCCTTAGACCCTTTATTAGCTGTGTGATGCTGATAAGTCAATCTCAATTTCCTGTAGCAATTACTTCACAGGATAAATAGGAGAGTTTGTTTTGCTCAGACCTGTGATTTAATTGGGATAGGGAACATCCAGGAAAGAATTCTCTTTATCAACTTGCTCTGTAATTTATGGTCTTAGTTTTCTGGGTCACAGAAGTTGTTATTTGTTCAGCCATGACACCATGTGTCAGAGGTGGAAGTTCAAGCCAAGTCTTCTTGATTCTGAGGCTGGTTCTATCCGTTGTCCCTGTGCTGTCCTTAAGTGAGAAGATTGGGAGAGTCAAATGAGATAATATCTGTATTACACACATCACACACCACACACACCTCTCTGTCTCTGTCTCTCTCTCTGTCCGTCTCTCTGTCTCTGTCTCTCTGTCTTTCTCTCTCTGTCTCTGTCTCTCTGTCTGTCTCTGTCTCTGTCTTTCCCTTTGTCTCTCTCTGTCTCTGTCTCTCTCTCAGGGCCATCTCCAGTCATTCTGATCTACATCTGGTCATTGGACTCTAAAATTCTCTTCTTTCCTCTTACCCCTACCCACTGAGAAGGGGCAGCTAGGTGGTGCAGTGGATAGAGCACCAGTGCAGGAGTCAGGAAGACCTGAGTTCAAATCTCACCTCAGACATTGACACTCACTAGCTGTGTGACCTTGGGCAGTCACTTAAGCCCAACTGCCTCATCCTGGGTCATCTCCAGTCATCCTGATGAATGTCTGGTCACTAGATTCAGATGGCTCTGGAGGAGAAGTGAGGCTAGTGACCTGCACAACCCTCCCTCATTCAAAACAAAGTCAAGTGCAAGTCATGTCCTTATTTCTCTGATGGCATGGTCTTCTTTGGCAACAAAGGGCGAACACACACGCACACACACTCACTAAGAAGAAAGCAATATATAAATTATTCATGTAAATCATATTTTCATATTCATCATATTTTTTTTAAAAAGCAAGAAAAAAATAAAGTGAGAAAGTTATACTTCAGTTTGCACTGGGCTCATCGTTTGCTTCTCCCTTTAGAGGTAGATGTCATTTTAAAATCATGAATCCTTTGGAATTGTCTTGGACTGTTGTATTGATCAGAGTAGACAAGTCTTTCATAGTTGATCGTCATTACAAAAATGCTCTTATTGTGCATGGTGATCTCCTGGTTCTTCTCACTTCACTTTGCATCAGTTCATATAGATCATGCTATGTTTTTTCTGAAACCATACCCTTATTATTTATTATAGCTATATTATTATATAACACTCATATACTACAACTTGTTCAGCTATTCCTTAACTGATGAACATCCCCTCAATTTTTAACTCTTTATCACCCCAAAAGAGATGTTATAAATATTTTGCACACAGAGATCCTTTTTGTTTTCCTTTCTTTTCTTTGGGATACAGACCTATCAGTTGTATTACTGGCTCAAAGGGTATGCACAGTTTTATAGCCCTTTGGGCATGGTTCCAAATTGCTCTCCACAAAGGTTCGACCAGTTCATTCTTCCACTGGCAGTTCATTAGTATACCCTTTTTTCCCTCTTCCCTTCCAGTGTGTGAGGTGGTACCTTAGAATTGTTTTAATTTATATGTCTTTAATAATAGTGATTTAGAGTTTTTTTTTCATATGACAATAGATAGCCTTGATTTCTTCTTCTGAAAGCTTCCTGTTTTGACCATTTATCAGTTCAGGGTGGCTCTTGTGTTATTAATTTGACTCACTTCCATACATAGCATAGTTTGAGAAATGAGGCTTTTATCAGAGAATATTTGCTATTAAAATTTTTATATTAATTTATTGTCTATAGTACCTTTTAGCATAATGTAGTTTCCCTGATTACCTCTTTAATTTGTCTAGATGATTACTACCCCTGCCTTTTTTATGTCAGCTGAAACATATTAGATTGGACTCCAGTCCTCTATTTTAACTCTGTGTGTGGCTTTCTGTTTCAAGTGTGTCTCTTGTGTACAACATATCATTGGACTCTGATTTCTAATTCATTGAACTATCTGCTTGTCAAATGGGTGAGCTCATCCCATTCACATTCACAATTATGTTGATTAATCATGTATTTCCCTTCATTCTATTTTTTTCTATTTCATCTACTCTTTCTCTTTTTATCCTATTACTCCTCAAAAGTATTTTGTTTCTAACCACTTCTTCCCTTAATCTACCTCCCTTTTAACATCTATTCTCTGCTCCCCCCCTTCCAGTCCCCTTTCCTTCCTCTTTCTCTGTTGGCTAACATTTCTATATTTAACTGTATGTACATTGTTCCCTCTTTGAACCAATTTCATTGAGGGTAAGGTTTAAAGATTGCCCCCCACTCCATTTCTCTTCCATTGTTAAAGCTCTTCCTTGCATGCCTCTTTTATGTGAGAAAATTTTCTCCATTCTACCTCTCCCTTCCTCTTTCTCCCAATGCATCCGTCCCTCCCAGTCTTTTTCATTTCTTCCTTCTCTCTCTTTCTCTTTCTCTCTCCCTCTCCTTCTCTCCCTCTCTTCTTCTCTCTTTTGCTCTTCTCTCCTTCCTCTCTTTTTTCCATCTATTTCTCTCTCTTTCCTTTCCCTTCTTTCCCCCCTTTCCTTCTTTCTTGTCTCCCTCTTTTCCCCTCTCTTTTTCTCTCTCCCTCTTTCTCTTTCACCTTCTCTCTCTTCCTCCCTTTATCTCCTTCTCTTTCTTTATCATGATATTATATTATTCTTTTATTGTGGATGGTTTTGTCTCAAATAAAGGAATTTAAAACTCAGTGAGCTGGTTGGGTTGTAGGTCCCTCAACTGATCCTCCCTAGCCAGCCACAACCCTGTCTGGGAAAGCCTGCCTTGATCAGGAGTAGTATCAGGTTGCCATCTGAATCAGCTTGCTCTAACAGAAATCTGGCTATGAATGGGAGAGCACTGTGATCCAGGCCTCAGAAAATCACACATAGAGCATAAGAATACATCCCTCTCTCAGCCCCAATACTGGAAAGATCAGGCAATCATCTGGCTTGCTCTCTAATATTTTATGTCTTTAATTATTCATGAAAACCACTGAAAAAAGCAATTGAGAAGTTATTTTACAGTACACTAAGATTATGACAGAACTGGCAGAGAGTGATAGTCTGGAGGCAGGCCCAATAGCAAAGGTCTTTGGCCTCAGAATTCAGGCATATGAAGGAGCATGTGTCTCAGTCTTGGCTTCATTTGGCAAACCTTTTGAAGGCCAGCAGCAGGGATAGTCCTGGCTATTTTGTTTCTGTTAGGATGCAGTGCCACTTTTCCTTCCTGATAGATATGTGATGGCCAATTATTGATTGTCTGAGGCACTGATTTACATTGCCTGTATGTCTGAGGGAGCAGGCTGGCATTTATATGGGGGGGTTATCAGGATGAATTTTAGTTTTACCCAAGCATTCCCTATAAGGTGGCAGGGACCAGAAGCTTTATTTGAAGTGTCTTTGTGCCCTTAGAGTTATATTGATGCTACAAGAGCTAGGTTGAAACTGTCGGGAGAGGTGGAAGAAAGAAAATAGATTACAAAATCTCACTTGGAAATATCTTTATGACCCAGAAGCCTGGAGACAGCTTTGTCTGATGCTTTAATCACAGGGACCAAGATATCATTCCATGCTTTCATTTATTTTTACTCCAGATAATTCCATATGATAAACCTCTTGGCCAGGTAACAGGATACTAATTATGGCTGTTGTTATTTATCAAATCATTACAGATTACTTAATTATCTCATAAAGCATCATATAACAGGAATCCACAGAACATATTTATAAATTCCAACAAACACCAACTCAGCATTATTACAAGCATTTTCTGTTTTCTGCACTTTTAGTATGGCTAGAGTGAATGTGGCACAGAAAAACACCTGCAATATAACCCTAGTATAAAATTAGAATTTGCTGATTAGATACAGATACACCCCACAGAAAGAACCAGTCATTTTGATTGATTTTATCAAAGTATTGCCAAGTCAATACAAAACAGTAGTAAAATGGAAGATTTCAAACTTAAAATTGCTCCTGAAGTAGAATATGTGGTTATCATTTCACCATATTATGTTCTTTTCTCCAAGGAAGACAAAGGGGAAAAATATCTTCCTATTAATTTAACACTCTTGGTCTTTATTCTGTGTGATGATTAATTCCCATTGTGAAGATTTTTGCCTCTGATTGAAATGCTTGGATCATTGAGAAAAGAGAATTTATCTGGGTCTTTACCTCTGCTCTGTCTGTATATACAGGTATAATTCACCTGTTAATTTCAAACTTTCTTCTTTTCTTGGGGCTAAATAGACCTGACTCCTATTTTCTGACTTTAGAAAAAAAATTGTGGTTGTTTTTTTTACCTATATGCTCTTTGCAATTTGTATCACATAGTTCATTTCTTGATAGTTCTCTAATTGGTATACCTGTCAGCTCCATCTCCCCTACTTGTCTGTGAACTTCTTGTAAGGATGGGGTATCTATCTGCTCTCTGTCCCATAGCATCTTGCTAGGCACACAGTATTTAAAATGTCGATTTCAATATGGTACCAGTAGGAAGGAAGTTCTTCTAACAGAATGTAAGTTTCTTGAGGGTAGGGCTTTTTTCTGTCTGTATAACCCCAAGGCACAATGCTTACTCTTTTCTACTCCTTGTTGCTTTGTGAAAGTATCTTGCATCCCATATCTGTTGAAAGGGATCATTTTAAGATAATGAAAACAGATGACATTTCAAAAGCGTCTGGTAGTTTATGCAATACTTTACATACTGGAGCTCAGATTGGTTAACTTTAACCCTCAGTTAAATAAATGAGATAGAAGCAGCATGACCCCTTGTGTGTCATGGACCACTTTTGCAGTCTGGTGAAGTTTTTAATTGATGGCAACCCAACTTCACAGAAGTTATATATATTATATATAATATACACATATATTAAAATACATATGATTTCAGAGGAAGCCAAATATTTGTTAGTGAAAATATATATGTAATTTTTTTCCCACTCAAGTTCATGCACTCTCTGAAATTTATCCATGGATTTTTTGGGGTTGGGGGTCTTATGGATCCTAGCTTCAGAATCCTTATTGTAGGGGAATAAGCTTTGGACTTTTAATCAGGAGACCTGATCCTAGTCTTGTCTCTAAACTAGTCACATCCCTATTGCTGTGACATTGAGTATGTCATTTAATCTCTCTGGGTTTCAGTTTTCTTGTAAGAGACTTGGACTGGATGATCTCTAAAATCCTTTTCTTCATTAACTTTCTATGGGTATTTTAGGGCATCATGCCCTAATACAGGATGAAAATTTAATGATACGTAATTGATTTATGGACTCAGCCAAAAATACAAACAGCTTGGAGCAGATGCTTTTGTCATTTACTTGGGTCAATGAAAGCTTTTTTGACCATCTTGCCCCAACCTATTTGTCTCTTCCCTATTGTGAGTAAAGATAATAAATGCTACTTAGAGTGTGGTCTCAGGGGAGTAAGTGACCATTTTAGGATATATGTTGAGCTGTGGCTACAAGAGTAGCAGTGTTGCTAAAGCTTATTGTCAATATGTAATTTAAGATGATTTTGCCATTTAAAGAAAAAAAAAACCCTAAGAGAATGGGAACTGAAAGGTGAAAAGATTATTACTTCTACCTATATACATTATTCAAAATTTATACTTAAAAATAGCCCTGTGAGATAAATAGAGCATGGATTATTTTTCCTATTTCACAGATGAGGCAGTTATTGGTCACAAGGCTAGTAAAATGTCAGAGGCAGAAACTAAATAAAATTCTTTGGCTTCTAAATCCAATGTTCTTTCTACATTGCCATATTCTGTTGGAAACAACGTTCTACTAAGGAATAGGAAGAACTTTGTCAACGTCAATAGAACATTTGGCTTTCTACTAGGTGTGGTTTTTAGAGTAGAAAGGTTCCCCATTCTGCCTTGAATTTCCCTATCCTTCCTCTTAGGATATCTGTAGTGCCAATATTATCAGATTTTTAACCTTTAGGTTAAACATTGCTTTCTCCAGATTCCTCTTTTTTTTAGATGTTGTATTGATGCCTCTTGTTTTCACAAAATAATCATTTCCATACGTATAACCCGACTCCATAAATCGTCAACCCTATTTGATAGGGTGGGCACCATTCTGCATCCAGAGCCTCAGATTGAGCCAAGAAAAGAATAGTCAGGTTCCTCTTGCTTTTAGTAAAGCAATTTTCTGGCTCAGAAATGAACTAAGTGCCTGCTCCATGACAGACTGAGGTGAGAGAGTATGGGGGACCAGGATACCTGAAGAGTGTGTGTGTGTGTGTGTGTGTGTGTGTGTGTGTGTGTGTGTGTGTGTGTGTGTGTGTGTACCACAAGAGAGGGAGAAACTACAAAGAATGAGTTAGGGTTAAACTGAAAGACAGGGGAAAAGTACTGAAAAGGGATGTGGGGAACACACCCTTCCTTTTGGAGACTGACCCTGCTAGTGGTTAATTAGCTGCAGCGGAGTCAGCGCTGGGATGCAGAAGGAAATTCCAAGAACTCATGAGGCACAAAGTTGCCCAAGCCTCGTAAGTGATCTCCAAACCAGCTTAAACTGTTTTTTTGTTGATCTTACCTCCAGCCTTGGTCTTTGTCCTTTGTGTAGCAGAGGAAGGAACATATGGGTGCTGTAGAATTTGATCTGTAATTCAGCAGCCAAGAGATAAAAGGATGGAAAAACCCCTTGGGTGATGCCTGAACTAATGATGATTACCCCTTATGGTGTGTGTCCAGCTGTAGCTCTTCAGGAGGGAACTTTTGCCTTCTAACACATTTAATTGTAATTCACAGTCTAGCTCTTACTAAAGAGATCACAGATTCAAGCCAGGGCTAAAAATAGGATTGTCGAGGTGAAGGAAAAGTCATCTCAGGATCATTTGCCCACTCAGCAGTATTTAACAATCAAAGATCAAAGTCAGGAGGCTCTTAGTAGGTCTACAAAGGTATCCCTGGAGAATGAACAAAAGACAGGTCTTTTTCTTTACCTCGAAGCTTCTTTTGCATGTCTAAATAACAAGCTGATATATATCTGCTTTAAGCAAACTACACTAGTACGAACAGAGATGAAACTAGGGATTTTTTATACCTGGGGTAAAAATTGTTTAGAAAATTGAGGGGGAAGAAACCTCAGGGAGCAAGCAACATGGTGATGAAAAGCTGGGAGATGGCTGGGGCATGGTGACAGAAGACATCAAGTGGAGTTTGCGAACAGTGATTTGCCATAGGAAGGAGTGTCAGTACTGCTGCCTCCTCCCCACCCCCCATACACACTTAATATGCCCTTCTTTCTGGGGAAAAACCTCTGTTCACCCCAGGCTACCTCTGGCTCTGGGTAAAAGTGAGTCCTCCAAATAAGTAGGTAGAATTCAGTTTCCAAGAGGGCCTGCCATTTTGACTAGGTAATATATTGAATAGAATCAGTTATGTGAAGAGTTGGAAGAGGTCATAGGATCATAGGTGTAGAACTGGAAGGGATCTCAGAGGACATCTAGAGCAACCTTTTAATGTTACTTATAAGAGAATTAAGGACCAGAGATGTTGTGACCTCTTCCAAGGTCATGCAGCTGGCTAGCAAAAAAAAGCTGTGGCTAGAATCTTGATCCCATCATTCCAATGGGAAGAATATGTAAGGGAGTTAGAATTTCCCCTGCTTTTGACTCTCATTCTACAATGTGAGAGGGTTTTAAAGGATAAGGAAGTAAAAGGATGATATCATGTTTTTGTATTTCAAGATAAGCCCCTACACCTCGCTTGTGCATTAGAGCACCTTCTTCATTCCATGGGTTTCTCCTTCATATCCTCTTGATTATATCTGGATGTATTGATCATCCCTTTGGTTAATGCAGGCTGTAAATATACTAGGATAGATCATTAATGACTTTTTAAAGGAACCTGGGGTAACTATAATCTTTGAGAACTGTATTTAAGAGGAGATCCAAGGTGTCTTCAAACCAAGTCTTGACATTTCCTTCCATTGTCTTCCTTCCATAATGTCTCTGTAGCTATAATTTTCTCTCTTCTCATATGACTCCTGCCATAGCTCAGGACTTCATCATCTCTCACCTGAATTATTGCAATACATTCCTCATTCATCTCCCTGCTCCTAGCCTCTTCCCTCTCTGTCTTCCATACAGCTGTCTATCTCCTTCCTCCATCCTTAGTAATCGCTGTTCCCCATGTCTAGAATGCTTTCCTTCTTCATTTCATCCTCTTGGGATCTCTAATTGTCTTTAAGGTTAAACTCAGGTATCCCACAAAAACTTTTACAATTCCCCCAATTTTTAGCAAACTGATGTTACTTTGTATTTACTTATCTGTTTATGTATTTTATTCCCTTCTCCCATTAGAATGTAACCTCAATGAGGTCATAGATAGTTTCATTTTTGTTTCTGTGTCCCTCCTATATATAAAAAACACACTGCTGTGCACTTAGTAGGTGCTTGATAAGTACTTTTTGAACTGAATCGAATCCTTCTGTCCTCCAGGTCAGACTGCCTAAAATGACCTCCACTGTACTTGACATTACACTGTTTTCTGGGGAGATAAAAATGATGATGGAAACATATGGTTATGGTGGGGACATCAGGACATCCTGTACCTGATCAAACTTAGTCTAGCCTAGGGAAGAATTTTATAGTTTACATAGTGTTGATAGATGTTTCAGAGAAGATACTGAAACCTCACTTTATTTGCTTTGCATCTGAATGATGTTTTTCTTATAAAAAAAAAATCTCTAGCTTGCTTACAGAAGGAAGTTTCCCCACAGTGGCTTTGTGTTCTGACAAGGGGATTTTGTCCAATGGAACAGGAGGGACTTGATATCTTCCTAAAAAGCTGCTTGTCCCATGTGGTAGTGCATTGCTCTTCTAGAATGTCTTTCATCTGGAGATCTCCAAGTGCCTTGTAAACATTAATTAAGGCTGTTAGACAACACCCTTTTCTAGCAGATAAGTATCAATATACCCTGGGGTACCTGAACAGCTGTCAAATGGTAACTGAACTTGTCAGGCAACTGACTGGAAAGAAAAGGGAGAAATCATAAGGAAGCTGGTGTAGGAGGTTTCTGAACTAGCAACTAGGAAAAGAATGCTTTCAACCTTATTAGACTAATAGGCCCTTTGGATTACTATCAGAGGCGAATGGACGCCATGGTGAAAGGGGCAGTTGCATCAGGGCTCCTACTTTTCGGAGGCACCAAACTTCAATTTTGCACTAAAAATAAAGTTAAACTGTGCACAATTCATTGCTATGCTTCATCATGAAGAATTATGAAAGTATGCTTCATTATGAATAGTGGTCTAAAATGGTCTAAAATGAATTGGTCAAAAAGAATGAAAACTGCTAGCTTATTGGGTATTTTAATGAAGGGAGTCCTTTGTGATTGAATTGTCCCAGGGCCCTATCTGTCCTTAATCCACTCCTGATGAATGTCAGTTCATTTCCTCTGTTGATATCACACAGAATGAATTTGGTCTGGGAGAAGGAAACTAGTCACAGAATCATAGGATGACAGAATTTTAGATCTATATCCTTCAGAGTCTCAGGAAATAGAAAAGCTCATTTATAACTAAGGGTATCTACAAGGAGATCAGCTATGCTTTTTGTGTGACTGTTTTGCTTCCTCCCCCACTCCCTTAACAAATCAATTAAATTTTGTTGTTTTTTTAAATTTCCTATGTCAAGATTTTAAGGCAATCCCTACTCAGGCTCCACTCTCCTCTATCAATTAGTGGGTCAATAAATATCATTAAGGCTTACTATGGACTAGGCATTGTACTAAAGTCTAGAATAATCTTATTTCTCGCTATCCTCCAACAATTATCCAGAACATGGGCAGTTCAACAGAGTGCTGGGCCTGGAGTCAGGAAGACCTAAGTTCAAATCTGACTTCAGACACTTACTGACTGTGTGACCATAGGCCAGTGACTTAAGCTCTGTCTGCCCTGGTTTCCTCAGCTGTAAAGTGGAGATTACAATAGCACCTACCTCCCAGGGCTGTGGTAAGGATCAAACGTGATATTTGAGCGCAATGCCCAGTGCACAGTAGACACTTCAAAATCCTTATTCCTCTTTCCTGCTTTTGTCTGTTTCACTCAGGCCAGTTTCTTCATTGTCACTGCACATAGCATACTCATTTCCAACTCTCTTTCTTTGTTCATGCAGTTCTCCCTACCAGGAATTCCATCCCTTTCTTTCCTGTCTCTATAATCAGATTCAGATCTGGGCTTCTCCCACCCACACTGATCCCTCTCTCTGAATTTCTGTGTACATTATAGTTAGCCCCTCATCCATCAAGTACTCAGTCATACTGTATCCAGCATTGTTCTTTGATGATTACATGTATGGTATCCTGCAATCCCCAACCTGCTTATAAACTTGAGGTCAGTGACTGATTTCTCCTCCTCTCTCTTCCTCAGTGTCTACCACAGGGTTGGGCACACAGTGGATGGTCATGTAATAATGGAATAAGGACTCAGGAGACATTGGTTCCAATCTCAGCTCTGCCTCTAATTTACTGTGTGACTTTTAAATCACTTAATGGAAAGAGGCCTTATTTTCCTCATAGTCAAACTGGCTGGTCTTTAATCTCTTTCTAAGTCCAATGGCTGTCTTCTGTTTTCCTTGTTGGAATTCAGTAAATGCAGATTGAATGAATCTGAGATTAAAGCAACATGGAGAGTACAGATCTATAGATCAGCTTTTCTTTGATCCAAGATATAAATGAAGGTGAGAATTCTTTTGGCTTGTAAGTCAAAGCTTGGTACTTTATTAATGTTTACAGTCACAAAGAAATACTATTTAACAATCTCTGCAGATATGATTAGCTGTTATATGTTTAAGATAATTATCTTCTACTGCAAATTATGTTCATTAGTATAGCGGTGTGTATCTACACCTGTCACACAGGAAACTGGAGTTTGATTCCGTCATGGGCAGATACAATAAGTTGGGACAGCTAGGTGGATAGAGTTCTAGGCCTAGAGTGAGGAAGACTTTTTTAAAATAAAAATTTATACTTCTAGACTTCACTTGTTGTTTCGTCATTTCAGTCATGTCTGATTCTTTGTGAACCCTTTTGGGGTTTTCTTGGCAGAGACACTGAAATAGTTTACCATTTCCTTCTCTAGCCCATCTTACAGATGAAGAAACTGAGGCAAACAGGGTTAAGTGATTTGCCCAGGGTCATATAGCTAGTAAATGTCTGAGGCCAGATTTGAACACAGTAAGATGAGTCTTCCTGAATTCAAGCATGGCATTATATCTGCGGTGCCACCTAGCTGCCCTCTTAAAAGTCCTGTGGTCTTAAGGGAGACATAAATGAAAAGCTAATTGACAATGCAAAGCAGTGTAATGAAATTATCATACAGATTAGGTGCTCAATAAGCAAATGAATACGTGATTTCACTGATGGAGTTTCTGGACTTCAGTGTTGCAAGAGTCACATTCACATCTGCCCCTACCCCTTTATAGTCCAACTCTCACAGTCATACATTGCTCTTGGGAAAAGCATAGCTTTGAATATATGACCTTTGTCAGCAAAATAATATCTCTGCTTTTTAGTATGCTGTCCAGATTTGCCATAACTTTCCTTCCAAGGCACAGGCATCTTTTAATTTCATGGCTGTGGTCACCATCTGCAGTGATCTTAGAGCCCAAGAATATAAAATCTGACACTGCTTCCATTTTTCTCTCTGTTTGCAAGTAATAGGACCAAGTGCTGAGATCTCAGGTTTTTTTTAGTGTTAGGTTTAAGCCAGCTTTTACACACTAATTTTTGATCCTCATTGAGATTTCTTACTTCTTCACTTTCTGCCTTCAGAGTGGTATTGTCTGCATATTGGAGATTGTTGATATTTCTCTTGGCAACCTTAATTCTAGCTTTTGATTCATTTAGCCTGGCATTTTGCTTGATGTATTCTGCATATAAGTTAAATAAAGAGACATTATACAGCCTTGTCGTACTCCTTTTCCAATCTTAAACCATTCAGTTGTTCGATGTTAGGTTCTAACTGTTGTTTCTTAACCCACATGTAAGTTCTACAAAAGACAAATAAGATAATCTGGTGCTCCCACTCTTTGGGGACTTGCCACATTATTATTTTTTTTTTTTTGGTGATTCATACAAAGGTTTTAGTGTAGTCAATGAAGCAGAAGTTTTTCTAGAACTCCTTTGTTTTCTCCATAATCCAGCAAATGTTGGCAATTTTGTCTCTAGTTCTTGTGCTTCTTTGAAAATCATCCTGATCTTTTGGTAATTCTTGATTTACACGTTGCTGAAGCCTAGCTTGTAGAAGCTTAAACATACATAACCTTGCAGGTGTGTGAAATGAGCACAATGGTTTGATGATTTAAACATTCTTTGTCATTGCCCTTCTTTAGGCTTGGGTTGTACACCGATTTTTCCAATCCGGTGGCCACTGTTGAGTTTTCCAAATTTGTGGGCATATTGACTGCAGCACTTCAACAACATGATCTTTTAGGATTTTAAATAATACCTCAGCTGGAATTCCATCACTTTCACTAGCCTTATTGTTAGCATAAGGCAAGGCCCTAAGGCCCACTTGACTTCATTCTCCAGGATATCTGGCTCTATATAACCACTGTGGTTATTGGTGATGTTAAGATCTTTCTTGTATAGTTTTTCTGTGTATTTTTGCCATTTCTTAATATCTTCTATTTCTGCTAAGTCCCTACCATTTTTGTCTTTTTTATCATGCCTATTTTTTGCACGAAATATCCCCTTAATAGCTCTAATTTTCTTGAAGAAATCTCTGGTCTTTCCCATTCTGTTGTTTTCTTCTATTTCTTTGCGTTGCTCATTTAAGAAAACCTTCTTATCTCTCCTTGGTATTCTCTGGAACTCTGCATTCTACTGGGTATATCTTTCCCTTTCTCCTTTCCTTTTCTCTTTCTTTTTTCCTTCAGTTATTTGTAAAGCCTCATCAGATAGTCATTTTGCTTTCCTGTTCTTTTTAATGTTTTTTTCTTGCGACCTCCTGCACAATATTGTGAACCTCTGTCCATAGTTCTTCAGACACTCTATCTACCATATTTAATCCCTCAAATTATTAATCTCTTCCACTTCTTAGTGGGTAGATAGCAAGTGTAATTGGAGGTCCCAGAGCACTGGGAGCTGGGGTGATCAGGGAAGGTGTCCTGGAAGAAATATTCAAGACAAACCTTAAAGCATTAGTAAAACCTGGAGGTCTAGGTAGGAAGTTACTTTTGAGCACCTTTTCAAGTGCTTGGATCCTGTGATTCTTATCTTTTCAAGTTACCCCTCTAATTAACAACTGAAAAGTCAGTTTCCAACCTTGTCTACTATGTTACTCCTTAGGATTACCTGAGAAAATAATGAAATATTGGACAGTTTGATGGTACAGTGGATAGAATACTGGCCTACAAGTCAGGCGGACCTGAGTGACCTCAGATACTTGATCCTGGATAAATCACTTAACCTCTGTTTGCCTCAGTTTCCTCCTCTGTAAAATGGGTATAATAACGGCACCTATCTTCCAGTATTGCCATGAGGACCAGATGAAATGATAATTGTAAAGCACTCATCACAATACGTGGCACATAGTAAGCACTATGTATGTGTTAGCAATAATTATTATTTTTCAACTTATCTCCAAGGCTGTCCAGTGAAGGCATTTCCTTTAAATTGTAATGTAGGACAAAATATCAGGCTTGTGTTCTCTCTCTTTTCTGATAGTGCCTGAATTCTCAGTGCCTCCTTCTATGCCTTGAGATTATAGACCTTTCTCTATGTCTATTTCCCCCTTCTGTAGCAAGACCCTGAGAGCAACACACACACTCACACTCAGGCCAGCTTATGAAGGCAACATTGTCTCAAAGTGAAAGGATGAATCAGGGCTCAATTGTCCTAACAATTTGAAGTATTTTCCTCCTTGCTTAGTCATTTTTCAGTTGTGTCTGACTCTTTGTGACCCCTTTCTGGAGTTTTCTTGGCAAAGATACTGGAGTGGTTTGCCATTTCCTTCTCCAGCTCATTTTATAGATGAGGAAACTGAGGCAAACAGGGTTAAGTGACTTGCCCAGGGTCACACAGCTAATAAATATCTGAGTCCAGATTTGAACTCATGAAGATGAGTCTTCCTGACTCCAGGCCCAGCACTCTATCCACTATACACTTAGATGCTACTTAGAATTTGTTATCTAGTCCAATATCCCCTACTCCATTTTATAGCTAAGGAAACAAAGGGAAAAATAAGTTGTATGGCTTTGGGTCATAACTAATGAATTATTATTAATTATTAAGGTAATTAAGTAGTAGACCAAGATTTAAACCTAGGTATTTCATTTCACTCCAAATATAGAGTTTGTTTTTTTAATTTGTTTTTCCCTCACTACATCATGTTAGGGCAGAGAGGATCATAGATTTATAACAGAAGAAATCTTACAGCAGTGATCTAGAACAACGCTTTCATTTTACAGAAGAGGAAACTGAGGTCGAGAGAAGTTCAGTGCTTTGCCTGAGATCACACAGGTAACACATGAAGAGTGGGGATTTGAAAGCAAGTCCTTTCACCTTAAATCCAACACTCTCTCCACTGTTCATGCAGCTTAAATACAATTTTCATTCAAACATTTTTTAGACATTTCTTATCTGGTCCTAAAATTCTTAGGGGGTTAGAGAAGATTATCACTAAAAGACTTTCCCAACTTTATAATCTATGATTGAGGACTCAGGAGGGGGTTCTGCATCCTTGGTTGATCAGGTAGAAATGACTGCTCAAAGTTCTTGGTCTTGGTATTCATATTTCCATATGTTTTCTTAGGTCCAGAGACTTTTGACTTTTGACTGGTCCTTGAAATACAGTACCTTAGTAGAGTGCTAAGCATGTAGTCCCTGATCAACAAATGTTAACTGATGGATTGCTGGACCATATCTTGGAAGGAAACGACCTAGACTATTATACCTTAGGTGGGATGGGTTTCAGAGAGCCTAGCTGGTTTGCCATAGTTGACCTCTGGGACTGTTGGCAAAATTTTGGGGAAACAGAATACCTTTTTACAGAGTGAGATTGAATGATTAAATCAGTTTTGGCAGAAATAGAGAAATCCAACATGAAAGGATGAAGCCAGTCATTTTGTGCTCCAGACAACTGAAATTTTCGTGAGATCATTCAGGAAAACACATTACTGAAAGGAATTTTTCTGACTTTCAATTGGAATGTGTTCACAGTTTGCTAAGGCCAAAAATATCAACATTTAGTGGCCAAACTACTGAAGAGCCTCTCTATTTTTATTAGACCGGTCCTCAAGCAATGTACAGGTCCTGTTGGCAGGACCTTATTTAAAGTTTTTCCAGCTTGGTAGAATCAGCCAGAACCTGTACTTTGCTATTTGAGGGGATCAGATGAAGTTATGGTTTTAGCTCAGCCTGGAAGGAATGATAGTGGAAAGTGCTGAGGAAGGTCTAGTCATAGAATTATATATTGGGAACTGCAAAAGACCTTTGAGATGCCTAAGTTTGCCTTCTACATTTTACAGTCCTCTGACTTGAAATCTTTTTGCCTCCAAGTCAATTAATAGAGGCTGGAAGGGCTGGTTCAGACATCGTGTATCTCAGTCCTCATAAAATTTCCATTTTCTACAGGATTCAAGGTTTACAAAGCACTTTCCTCAGCACATCCCTCAAGCAGGTAGTACAGGTGTTATTTGCAGACAAAGACGCTGATTTTCAGGAAGATAGTAAGGGTTAACACTGCTGGAAATGAGGGATAATAATGATAATTAAGGTCTATAAAGTACCTTCCCTATAACAACCTTGTAAGGATAGTTTTACAAGTTTTGTTATTAATATATTTAATAAGCTAGATACTTACTTTGTTATTATTATTTATTATACTAAGAAAACTGAGGCCCAGAGAGTTTAAGTGGCCTACCTAGATTTACAGTATCTAAGTCAGAATTGGGACCTAGATCTCCTATTTCCAAAGCCAGCATTCTTTCCACCATATACTATTTCCTTTCATTTTATTAGCAAACTATTGGAACAACACACTTAAACATTTCTATCTTCTTCTAGTTCTACACTATCCCAGGATAGGAAATGAAAAAGTCATTTTCTTTCAGAGGTCATGTTCTGTCGACCTCCATAAGTTTCACAAAGCCAACTACATTCTTTTGATTTAATACGGAGCTGGATTTTATCTGGATACAGCTTCAACTTTCTCTTAAAAGGACAAAGAAAAATCCATTGTTTAGTCTATCAACACCTTAGACTAGACTTTTCTACCAGCATAAAAAATGATAAATAGAACTAGAACTATTCAGAAAGAGATTAACAAAAACTTAAGGAAAAGGCATACACAAAAAAATGCTTTAATTAAGTCTAACTTTTTTTTGGTTATACGTTGGATATATGTTTGGTTTTAAACTAAATGTATTTTGATATTGAGCACTTGCTCCAAATAACCTGGACAAATAGACACCACACTTCATCAATTTCACTGCAGAGACTCTCATGTTCCTAGTCTGATGGCAACTCTGGAATTCACACTTTTTGACTGATCCTTAATCGTTAGCATTGCTGAAACAGGGGAAGCTCATGGTGTGGGACTTGGTGATTTACAACTGACTGAAAGATTTTGCTGTTAATGGAGGGAGTTCTAGCAAGTGTGTGTGGGAAATTTAGGGACATGGATTATTGCCTTTGATACCTTCTCAGTTATCTTTCTGCAGATACTTGATATCTTTTGGTTTATCTCTTTCAATGCACCTCATACAACTGCCCTGTTGCTTAGATTCCTCTCCTCTTTACCAGGTCTTTTCTGCTTTTCAATATCCTATTTTCCAAAATTAATTCCATCTTTTCAATGTCAAAAACAAAACAACTGATACAACACAAATAGCAACCAGAAACAGCTAAGAAACCAACCCTAATTCTCTCATGTCTTCCGTTTGGTTATCTCAGATAGGTATCCAAGGAGGACAGTAATTTTAATCAATCAACAAGCTTTTATTAAGTATTCACAGTGTGCTAGGTGCTGGAGATAATAAAAAAAAAATGAGATAGCCTTTGCCCTGAAGAAACTTACATTCTATAGGAGGAGACAATATATACAAAATAAATACCAGACAATTTTTGGCAGGGAGTGAGGGAAGGATGAGGAAAGGCTTCATGGAGGAGGTGGTATTTGAACTGTGTTTTGAAGGAGCATTCACACTAGGCTGTAAAACTAATGAAAGTTTAGTTCTCTCAGTGGAATCTGGATTTCTAGCTGGTTGAATTTCAGGCACTGAAGCAGACTAAAGAATTTTAGTTAAGGTAGGACATGATATATAATATGATATATAAATGAACTTGAATACATTTAACTTGGAACAACTGGAACTTCTAACAGACAGGGTCCTGACTATAGGATCAGGTGGTTGCTTGCATAATGATTTAATGGGTTTAGGAGCCCTCCCTACCACCAGATTTCTCTGTCTCTCTCTGTCTCTATCTCTCTCTGTCTCTCTGTCTCTGTCTCTCTATCCTAATATATATATCTACCTATATATTCAGGGTAGGATATACATACATATATAGGATCTGCTACATAGTACAATAGATAAGAGTGCTGGATCCGAAGTCAGGAAGACCAGAGTCCAAAGCTAGCCTCAGACTTATAATACCATTTGACCTTGGCCAAATCACTTAACCTCTATTTGCCTCAGTTTCCTCACCTATAAAATGGGGATAATGATAGCACCTGCCTCCCAGAGCTGTTGTGAGGATCAAATGAGGTAATAATTGTAAAGCACTTACATAGCTCCTGGCACATAGTAAATGATGTGCATACATATATATGTATATATATACACACACATACATGTACATGTATACATGTATATTATTACTAATAGATATATAATTAATATACATTATTTACATGTTTTTGTGTATATTTGCATATATATGTACATATACATGCAGAATACCCAAAATTGTTAGTGAAGATTTAAACTGCTCTAAGACTTTTAGAACATGTGTATATACATATAATAATACATACATATACATACACACATACATCTATGTGGAATATATGCATATACACACATATAAACATGGTTCCTAAGAAACATATATAGGAACACTGTGTGTGTGTTTATTTATTTTTAGTCATGGCGAGGGCAGTGACCACGTGAGTCTGGTGGTTATTTTGAGAGTTCAGTTCCTAGAGGTGAATGGAGCCACGTAGTCGTGATTATTTGTTTTATTTTATTTTGTTTTATTTCTCAAGCTTTTATTTCTAAGTTTTCTTAGGTTCCTTCTGGGAGCAACGAGATGGTGTAGTGGATATAGTGCTGGACCTGAAATGAAGACAACTCATCCTAATAGCTGAGTGACTTTGGGCAACACTTATCCCTTTTTGCCTCAGTTTCCTCATCTGAAAAATGAACTGGAGAAGGCAATAGCAAACTACTCCAGTATTTTTGCCAAGAAAACCCCAAATGGGGTCACAAAGAGTTGGGCATGATTGGCATAATTGAACAACAATAACCAAGTTCCTTCCAGCTCTAAGTTCTACTACCAGAACCCTAAAAGTGAAGAACAGAAGATTTGAACATTTAAAAGAAAATTAGAGATCATCTAGTCCAATCCACTTGTTTTATAGATGAAAAAACTGAGTCCAAGAGAAGGGGAATGACATGCCCAAGATCAAACAAAAAGTACCCTGCAAAACTGGAATTTGAAGTCAGGTCCTCTAACTCCAAATCTTGTGTTCTTTGTATTAGTCTCAGAGGTCTCCTCAGTAAGAAATCACATTTCCATTCTGCTTTCAGGTTTACAAAATGCTTTTCTTACAACAGGGACAGCTAGGGGGTGCAATGAACAGAGTGCTGGGCCTGGAGTCAGAAAGAACTCAGTTCAAATCTGGCCTCAGACCCTTCCTAGCTGTGTGATTCTAGGTAAGTCATTTAACCCTGCTGGCCTCAGTTTCCTCATCTGTAAAATGAGCTGGAAAAGGAAATGGCAAATCTCTCCAGTATCTCTGCCAAGAAAACCTCCAATGGGCTCAGGAAGAGTCAGACATCACTAAAATGACTAACCACAATGTTTCTCGCAATATTTCTTTTATTTCCATTTCACAGGTAAGGAAGCAAAAGTTGAGGGGTTAAGCGAATTGCACGCGGTCATATAGGTAGTAAGGGTTAATTTAGGATTTGAACTCAGTTTTTCTAACTCCCAGTCCAGCGATATTTCAAATACTCCATCCTATCTTTAAGAAGTAGCTAAATAACCATTAGCTTACAAGGATAGATAAAAAAATATACTGTGTAAGAAGATGGAACAGCTTAGGTGAAAACTGATTGCCTACCCTGAGTGAGATTATGTGTCTGTGAAACTAACGAATCAAACAGTATCAACAGAGAAACACACAAAAAAGGCTGACTTTCATTGAGAAAGCAAATGCTTTTCAAATACAAATTCTCCTATGTTTCATCTCCTTTCCCTATCCTGTCCTTGCCCATATCTTGCTGAGAGATCAGAGTCTTATTGCAAACCTAGTTAATATTTCTTATTTGCCCAGGATACATCTCTGGACATTGAGCAAAATGGAATGAAAATGACAGTAGCTATGAATACAGCTAATAGCTTGCTGTTATTTTCCACAAAGGCAAACAATCCAATGCAATGGAAAGGCAGAGTCCTGAAATAGTGGCATTAATTAACCCCAGTATAATGGGAGTGTTTTGTTATAGCTTAACTAAACCACAGGTAAGTGACAAGAATGATGAAGCTGCATATAAGCAAAACACAGAAAATGGTGTAGTGTAGTAGAAAGAGCTGAATCTTGATTAGAGAACTAAGTCTCAAATTTAGGCTTTGCTAATCACAAGCTGTGCAAACATGGACAAGTCTAAGCTTCATTTTCCTCAACTGTAAAATTAAAAGGTTAGATGACTTGATCTCTAATGTCTGTTCCAGTTCTAAATCTATGATCCCATGAAAGAGATATACACCGTACACATACGTATATATATATATGTATATATATTTATATATGTATATGCACACATATACAGCCCATTTCTAAATATAGAGAGCAACTGGGTGGCAAGGTGGATAGAGCATTGGGCCTGGAATCAGGAAGGTTGAGTTCAAATAGGGCCTCAGATACATATGAGCTTTGTCACTCTGAGCAAATCACTTAACCTCTGTTTGCCTCAATTTAGAATGGGGACAGAAAAAAGGCATCTTTCTTTTATATAGCCATTCTGGAGAACATGAGAACTCCTGCGCAGGCATAGCTCCCTTTAAAACTTAATTGACTCATAAGAGTAGGCTTTCCATTGGTTAGCTGGGATGAGACAGGTGTCAGCTCTCACAGTAACCTAGTTTGTTTAGGCTCTCTAAACTTGAGCTTTATTAAACTTCCTTTTAGGTTATTGATTAACCCTGGCACCAGTCACTAGTGCAGCTGTGAGTACAGCAGGAGGACTCCCAATATTGTTTCGTTTTCTAAAGGATCATCCAGGGGCTAAAACCAGGATTTAAAGAAGAGCCAAGCTTTCAGGGATGATTTGAATGCCTTTCAAAAGGTCTATTTCTGCTAGAGCCACCCAGAGTTAATTTTGAAGTCCTTCTAGGAGTGAGTGTGTGTGTGTGTGTGTGTGTGTGTGGAGAAAGGAGAAAAAGCAAACAAGATTTTAGATGTTAGGCCAACACCTACTCATCCCCCACTAGATATATTTAATAATTTAATATTATTTAATATAAGTAATATAATAGATAAATATAACAGATAAATTTAATAATTTAATAATAATCAAGATAAAGAATTTACATGCCAAAATTTTTATTCATTACAAAAGTGATTTTAAAAAAATTACTCCTGCAAGACTCTGAAGAATATTGAATATTTAAAAATGATATCAGCATGGTCAAGTGGATAGAGTTCTGGCCTCAGAGTTGGGATGTCATAGGTTCAGATCTTGCCTCTGACATATACTGGCTATATGATGTTGGGTAGATCTCTTATCTTCTCAGTACTCCTGGCAACTAACTCTCTCAGATTACAAATGTCACAGAAGGTGTTGATGTGCATGGGTAGAAGTTCTGCATGGATCTCTCTAGACTAATCAGGTCAGATAAAAAAATAGGATAGCAACTTATACCAGTATTGTTTTCATCTGCACTCCATAAAAAAAGGTGCATAGAATAAGTTCAATTAAAACATATGAACAATAGCCATATTTCACATTTGCAGATCAGTTTATCTTGACAAAGCCCTTTCATTTCCATTATCTCCCTTGATCTTTAGGACAGTCATTCAAGGTAGGTAAGGTAAGGATGATAATTTCCATGTTACTGATTTGGAAACTGAGGCTCAGAAAGTACAGAATGTTAAAACTGGAAGCTACCATAAAGATCATTAAGTCTAACCCCCTCTCCCCCCATTTTGCAGAAAAGATTAAGTGACTTATCCAAAGTCTCTCAGATGTGATGGAGACAAGATTCAAAGTCAGAGCTTCTGTTTCATGGAATGAATCCTAGGAGGGTATGTTTCATCAGACCGGATGTAGGATGGCTTTGTGGCAGCAGAGCTGTGCAATATGACTCACATAGCTGCTGAGGTTAGCTCTAAGATTATGTGATACTTTGATACTGAATTAGATCAATTCTTCCACATTGCTGAATTCCAGCTTTTATCCTGAGCTTCCTCCATGGTTTAAAAGGAAATGGATAAGAACATCCATATTATCTGAAAAATACTTGGTATTTTTACAAGAAATGAATTATTGTATGGGGTGTGATTGACTTTTTTGTGGTTTCTATTCTCATATTGAGGTTACTAGTTAAGAAGTAGTATTTTTCCTGAAAAATGCTGTTTTCTACTTTTGTGTATATCTTCTGAACAATTTATATTCAAGATTTATTTTTTTGGTTTAATTGTGTTTATGCCACCCTTCTTGTCTCAACCATGCCTCCTCCTATGTGGTTCCCTGACCCCAATTAACACTATTTGATTAAAATAGGAACTCTATTCTTGGAAATATGTAACTTTTTCAGAGGTCAGGAGGGATTTATGAAGCAGCTATTTTGACTGCAAAAAACCCCCAAACCACTGGAAAATATAATTTGTAAGAAAGTTTTATTTTTATCTTAGCTTTGCATAAAGTCAATGTATTATATTATACAGAGCAAGAAATTCCTAAAAATCAAATCTTTGTTAAAATCTCTTGAACATTAAAAATGCATATTTATCTTCTTTCCTTCTGCTTATATTTCAGAAGCAGCATCAAGGAATTGGCATGGAAATCATCCTGACTCCTCAGCTGGAGCCCCACCCAAGGTTGTTATGCCTACACTAGATCCAACATCCAACACAACACATCTTTTCCCAGCCACAAAGAAGCAGACTATCCTTCTCTGAATTCAAATTCTGTTGCTATCCCTGGTGAAATTATCCAGGGGAGTCAGATCAGTTCTTCTAAAAAACTGTGCATCCATGAGGCTAGATTGGCTCATGGCCAAGTTTGGAAATTGACTTTGGCATCTGTGGAGGTTTTGTAATCAGTTGTCCTGTTTGGGGATTAGCTGTCCTCTGATTGTTTGGTTACATTGCAGACTCACAGTTATACAAAAATGTCATTTTTGTTGAAAATTGTAAATATGGGGCAGGTAAGCACTGATATTTTTTAATGACAGCCAACCTATTTTTTTTTCTCACTGGGTTCTGTATACCTTGTATATTTCCACTGAAAGTCCACATGTGACTTGTCTGAAACTGCTATGATGAACAGCATTTTGATAACAGTTCTTTTATGATTTGATTTTATAATACAGACAGTATTTGTATGTTGACTTACCTCCTTGTCCTCAAACCCTCAATTCTTTGGAAATGTGTAGTGAAAATGTAAAAACCAAACCAAACAGTTTTTATCAGCATCTCGGGGAGATCATCTACCATGCTTTTATTTACAGGGTAAAACACATTACAAAGGAAAAAAAAGTCTAAGGGAATGTTCAGATTTCTTATTGTATACAGATTTAGTTGCTTCAAGTATTGCTTGGAATATTCAAATTATAGGCAGAGACAAATCTGTAGAAGCCTAGTTGTTTGGGTCATAAGATCACTGCTCAGTGACCACCTGTTGCTAACTGAGGGCAGCTTACTTAAATTGTACATATAGTGCCTAGGAGGAAATAGCCTCTGAAATGCAAGTATTACATACCCAAACCTGTGACCATGACAATTCATTAGTTATTCAGAATTCCTTGTTTTAAAAGAATTTCATCCAGGATAGTAGCCAAGGCTTGGAATATTGCCATCCGATACAAATCCTGAGTACCTTTAATAAATATGGGGGTGATGGAGTCAAGAGGAGCTGTTGTCTGACCTATTGCTGGGGCATATCTTTTTCTATTTCTCTTCTCCCCCACTCAAGAAAATATTAACTCCCTGAAACTAATTTCAATCAGGTAGATATCTGACTAAAGCAACTAACACCAGGAAATCATTCAGTCAGTCAATAAACTTTTGTTAAGCACTTACCATGTGCTAGGTATTATGATAAACTCAGGGGATACAAAGAAAGGCAGAAACAGCGAATGAATTTAACTATTCAAGGTCTGCATGCTCCCAAAATGTAAGCTCTAGTAGCTTATAAACCTAAATGAATCAACAGTTGGTAATATTGAGTGTGGGAGAATTTCCTTTTTGGTAAAGCAAGCATCAGGAGAGAAAGGTCCTGGTAGTCCTTGCTCAACCTTCCTGTCCTTCAAATAAATCTTACATAAAATGAGGAAGTTGGATTAGAAAATATCTAAGGTCTTTTTTTAATTCTAACTCCAGTTATCCTATAATTCTTTGTAAGAAACTATAGGAAGTATAGAATTTCAATACAAATTAAGTGGTTGCTGGAGGAGAGAATGTGAGTTACCTAGAAAAATATTCCAATTGAGCAATAGTGAGAATCCTAGAATAGGGAAGTGACTTTTGGTCTCTGTGTGCCCCTAGACGCCCAGGACAACTGTCAGAATTCGATTTTTGGAAAACACTGAACAGAGTGTGTAATGGTCATCCTATCCAAGTAAAGAATCATTCCATCCCTCTGCAAGTAATTAGGGCTCAGCATAGAGGGACTCCAGAGGGTCAGTTGGACCAAAATTTGAAATGAAAATGGTTCTGGGAGTGACCTTAGCCAGGTGAGTGGTAACATGGCCTCATACCACAATTTGAACAGCCCTTTGTTTTCTGTGGTTTAGTCCTTGAAGATGAAAGTTCTTAAGCTCAAAGGCAGTTTTTAAATGCATGTAATCTTTGCATGTCTGAATATGGGACTACTCCATTCAACACGGTCTATTACATGGATCTTTTATTTACTATTGTAAATTCAACAAGCATTGGCCATCCTGATAGTGCTGTTGGGTAGGGTAGGAGGTGGATTAACAGCATCAAAAGACAAATGAATTTCTTTCATGAACTCTATGTCTTCTAAGGCACATGATCTGATTTTTCCCTTAGCATTCAAGATGATAATTAAATAAAGCAGGTTAAGGAAACTGGGACTGTCTTTTGACTGCTCCAAATATGACCTCTTTTTTGACTTGACTCACTGACTTGGATGACTCTTCCTGTCATGCTCTATACTCAGATTGGGATACATTGAAAATAGGCTTCTGTTGAAAAAAAAAGGCTGCTTTCTTCTAATGATGGCATGAAAAAAATCTTGCTTTGGAGAGAGCACAGGCCAGTGGAATTGATCAGGCTGGGAAAGCCCTTCTGTTGGCCTCCTCAACATGTTGGACCCCTGAGAACTCTTCAGTCCCAGTGCATTAACATTACTTAAGGGACATATGTGGGAGGAATATAAATGAGAAGTGTGTACATACAGTTTCTTTGTGTCCCCTTAAAGAATTCAGTGGCTATACTGTTCTTTATTAAGCCCCAACAGTACACATCTATTTGCATGTATAGAAGTAAAAATATAGTAAGTACAGCTCATAACATGACCCCTTGTGTGAGGTAAACACCGCCAGACAGACTTTAGCTCTCTCCTGCTTGGTTCCTGTCTAAAGGCAGGAGCTGCATGTCTTCCAATTCTGTCTCCCATCTTGTATTCACCCCCAGACATGATGGACACTAATGCATGTTCTAGGAATGCTGGGTAAGTGTGATGTGATGATGGAGGGTCATTTGTAATAGATTTTCATTAACAAGACATCAGTATCAAATACCCTTGAGGAATGGACGTATTTTGCTTTTGCTTGCAAGTGGTTTTCAAAGTTGTGTGATTAAAAATAAAAATGATTTGTAACTGCCAAGGTTCTTGGGCAAATGGAGAATCAAGTGCTCTCTTATTGGTTGAAAAGGCAGTACAGTGTAGTGAACAGAGAACATTGCATCTGGAGTCAGAGAACCCAGGACTGAGTTCTGTTTTCCACCTATGAGCTCTGTGACTACAGGCAAGATGCTTGACCTCTGACCTCAGTTTCCTCCACTGTAAAACATGGATAATAATAATTTACATTTTGTACATCTCAGTATTATTGTGAAGACTACATAAAAGTGAGCTGTTATTATTTACCCCCTTGGCTCTGATCACCAGATTGTGTGAAGGTGTTTTCAATGGCAGTGGTATTGAGAAGACTGATACCTGATTTGTGGATTAGCTATTTTATGGCAGGGCCTTTTATGAGCATAACTGATATATTTCAAGAGTAAGGTGTTTTGAAAGAAAAGGGAATGCAAGAGGAAGAAGGTCAGATGAGTTAGAATCTGACTTAGGGTGATACCCATCTTTTCATCGTCACCCAGTAAAACTCAATTTCCCTCAGAGATAAGTGTGATTAAATTAATTAGCATTAAAGTAGAAGAAATGACATCTAGACTTAAATCTCCCTTTTATAATGCCCCCAAAGCACGAACTTGAGCTTGCAGCCCATACGATTAGCCACCTGCTAGAATGTGTTTGGCAAGATGGTGGTGGTGGCTGTGGTTGTGCGGATTCTGATATTCCCTGTTTAGCCTCCCTGCACCATAACTGAGCCCAGGAGAAAAGCAAATGTGTTGAATTAGTGTTATTTTACAAATACACTTCTTGTACCCTTGCAGCCATTTTTTTTCAAGAGACTTTAGGAAGGGAAGAGACTCAGTAAAAATGAAATATCCCATTTCTGGGAAAGGTGAGTTTTTCTGGGTGTAGTTAGTATATTGCAGGGGGGTATGTTGCCCCCATCTAATGCATTTAACATATAATATATTTACCTATCTATGTATGTATTTTATTATTCTATTGGACTATGAGCTCCATAGGGAGAGCGTATTTTATCTAAACTTAACTTTGTTTCCCTTACCCCCAGCATCTAGTACAGTCTTATGTACACAATAGGTGCTTAATAAGTATTTGTTGAACTGTGTTGATTTCATCACTATTTTCTCCAAAGCTGGGTAATAATGATTCAAGTCATAAGGATTTCCTCTGAATTACACTCTTGCTTCTCAGGAGAGTGAAAGGACTTGAAAATGAAAGCTTAATTAATAATGATGACCACAGAGATGACAACAGCCCCCTTTTTAGTAGGCACTTTAGGGTTTACAAAGCCCTTTTCATCACATCAGCCTGGGAGGCAGGATATATTTCTGTAGCAGTTAGTAAAACTCAAGTTATCCTTTCTTCAGATATAGTTCATTTATTCCTTCATTCAACATATATTCAACAGATGTCCAAGACTATTCTTGGTGCTAGAGAGGAGGCAAAGATATATAAGAACCTATTCCACTCCCCCAAGGATTTTACAGCCTAGTAGTTTTTCATGTGGGGCTTTTGACTCAATAAAGATGACTCAAGCAGTGTGGTGTAGTAGAAAGAACATGTGACTTCGAGTAAGAAGACTTTGGTCCTAGCTCAGCCACTTATTAGCTAAGGGACCTTGAATAACTCATTGCACAGAATCACTGAAGTGGAAAGTACCTCATTTAAAATACAAGCTATTATTATTTACCCCTTAGGCTTTAATCACTGGATGGTGTGGAAGGCTTTTTTTTTTAATGCCATTGTTGGTGATAGGACTAATATCTGCAACATAGATTAACTATGTTATAACTGGGCTTTTTCTGAACACAGTTGGTATATTTCAAGGGTAAAGTGTTTTGCAGAAGAAGAAAGTGGAGAACCTAAAGGGAAGAGAGTCAAGGGTCACAGGAGGGACGATCATGTAATCCAACTTGTACCTGAGAAACATTTCTCTCTACCATATGTGTGACAGATGGTCATAGAAGCTTTGCTTAAAAGCAGTGTGTGAAGGATAACTTCTAACGTCTTCCACATTTGGATAGCTCTTACTATTAGAATTTTTTTCCTTCACCTCTCTGGGCCTCAGTTTCTTTATTTGTAAAGTAAGAGGATTGGACTAGGTAGTCTAAGTCCTCTCCAAACATAATGATGTATGATTCTGTAATATGACTGGCATTACTCATTGTGTTGATGTTGTAATTAAAAGCAATACTGTGTCCATTGAAAGTCCTTAAAAAAATCATGTTGTAGAAACACTCTATAAAGCATTTGAATCAACCAGCAATAAAGAAAACCAGTTTCATTAAATATTGTTTTTGGAAGAAAAAAATAAATACAGACTTATGTTGATATCTTTGGTGAATTCTTGCTTTTATTACTGTCCATGATAGCCATGTTTATTCTAAGTGTGGGGATAGGTATTATGGAGTGGAGATGTTTACCTTTGTGCAAACTCTTCTGGAGGAAAATGTTCTTCTTTCCAGTAACGCAGTCACCTTTGAGGAGAAACATGTCAATTTAACAGTTGCACAACAATTTAACAGTTCCTCTAGAGAGGAACCATGGAGTGATGAATAGAGTTCAATGTTGAAATCAGGCAGACCTGGGTTTAAGACTGTCATCTGACATGTGCTAGCTGTGTTATGGATAAATCACTTAGCCTCAGTGCCACAGATGTTACTTTAAGTCAGAGACAAATTGCTGATCTGCATTGGCAAAGGAGGTCTTAACACTGGGCGCTCTTACTCAATGAAATAACAGCTGTCTTCTCTCATTTCGTACATGCTCCTCCCCTACCCCTACTCCCTGACACCAACCCTGCCAAGATGCAGTGGTTTGAGAGCTGTAAAAGCACAGTAGTTCATAAAATATTGGCAGAACACTAATTTTCTTTAGTCTTCAGTGTAGTGGCAAGCGTATTGGCCATGGAAGCAAGAAGATGGAGACTAAAGTCCTGCTTCCAACGTTAATTATCTAGTCAGTAATCCACTTAAAAACTGAACCTCAGTTTCCTCATTTGTGAAAACGAAGTTAATATTCCTGCAGCACTTACTTTATAGGGTTGTTGTGAGGCAAATGAGATAACGTATGTGAAACACTTTGCAAAGTGCTGTGCGTTAGTTACGATTCATCATTTAAAAGTATTATTACAAATGGCTAGAGACTTGGGCTGCTGGCTAGTGAGTTGTATCAGAAATGCTGACGTAGCTTACAGTACTTGGCATATAGTAGGTGCTTAAAAAATACTTATCGATTAACTGATAGAAGGCAGCTAGCCTGAATAATCAGGTCACAATGTAAATTGTTAGATTAGGTTGTGCATAGTGACAGACTAACCACATTGGCACATAGCAGGTACTCAGTGAATGCTGTGCCAATGATTGATAACATTCAGATCTTGAAATAGAATTAATTTTTCAGGAGCTATAGACCCATAGAATTTCCAAGCAGGAAGCAGTCTAGATATCATCTAGTCCATCTTCTTTATTTGTAGATGAAGAAACTGGGAGCCAGGCAATGCAGGACCCTTATCCAAAGTCATACAACTAGAGCCAGGGCTTGCTGGTGTTTTGAGTTCTTTTCACTATACCAACATGCCTCTTAAAAATCTCTTAAAAAAGGAAAAGACTTGATTGATATACACTCATGATAGAAGCACAGTGCCTGACTTTGACCTTAGATGGACTGGCTTTCTATTTATTCATCTCACTAGTAGGTGGGGCTGGAATAACTGTGCATAGTGCAATCTCTGTAAAAGCCACAAGGGGGAGCTCGGAGCTTGAGCTGTCCTAGTTCATAGGCTCATAGATTTAAAGCTGGAGGGTGGATCTTAGAGGTAAGAGTCCAAGCATCTCATTTTGCCAGTAAGGAAACAGGCTCAGAAAGGTTAAGTGATTTGTTCACGGTCACACAGCTAGTATGTGTCTAAGGCGGGATTTAAACTTTGGTCTTCCTGTTTCCAAATGCAACACTCCATTTACTGTGCCATGCTGGGTTTTTTTGATCCTTCTCATATATGGAAAGACAACACCTTGTCTGAAAGCAGATTTCAAAGCTCTTTGCACACGTTCAGACTCGTTGCCTTCTTGGGTTCCCATGGCTCCTGGAAACCACAGTTTTTAATAGTCTAGTGGGTAAATATAAAAATGATAATTTATTTGATTTATATGCCCTCATTGCCCCTAATACTCTAATGTCCTTCTTAATAGAATGTGACCTTAAAACACTATTCATTTCCATTATAGATCAGAGCATATTTATTTAATTGAATTAAAAATAAAAGGTGCAAAATTAAAACTGCTAAGTGGCTGAGACCACTGAGCACTCTGAGAAAAGCTAGAAAACAACTTATCTTGCACAGACTTCAGCACCTATAGCTACACCCTAATGACCCTGTTAGAGGATCAAGTACTTACTTTAATCCCAAACTGGTAGGGGAAAAAGAAGGTGTCATTTCACCAATATCTTTAGGTTGACATGCCAGGTATAAGTTCTCTGCTTTCAATGATTCATTAAGTCCTAGAACAGTCGATTCTAGGACCAGGGTAGTTTTGGACTCCTTAAAGAGGCTGCTACTGTTTTCTTACTGAAGTGTACTGAAACTTTCATTCAGTACACTGCTGAAAACCATTTCTTCTATTATTGCTCTACCATGTTTCTCTTAGGTGTATCTCAGGGATCCAGGTAGCTGTGAACTCATGGACAATTTGCATACTGCCAGCACAGATTTTCTCATTCCATGAGGGTGGGGATCATTCCCTCCTTGATGGGAAGGGTAATGCCCACCCTCTACCACACTTCAGGCTCACTACATTTCACGCTTGTTTGTATATTTCTCGTGGGTCTTCCTCTGGCTTTTTCTGATGTGTTTCCTATAAAGTACCAGAGCTTTCTTTTTCTTTAAAAATGTTCCACTTCAGTATGCCATTGAATAAATTTAAGCAGCTTACTTTATGTTATTTCCCTGCGGCTAAAAAAAATACCCCAAAACACCCAACCACTGCCCATGTCTTTGGTATCTTCAGAATGGAAATAGTACAGGGAAATGCAAAAGAAAAGAAAATCCAAGTTGTTTCAAACAGGATTTGCATTCCTCATTCAAGGAAAGATTTTTCAGTCTTTGCGAGGTTATACAGGGTATATTGGACATCTGCACATATACATCATAAATATCCTGATAATTATCAAAATCCAATACATTTGAAGTAATTATCCCCCCATAACAAATCCTTATTCCATCTGTATTAACATGGCATGCATTCAATAAAATTCAGATCACTTGAGTGAGAATAACAGTGAATAAATGTCTAGATTACATGTTGAACATATTCATGCACAGCAATGATAGTACATGCATAGAATTGGTACAAAATAAAACATCAAAAAGCAAAAAAAGAGGTAAAACATACCTTCTTATCTAATACACAAATCGATACATCTTGACTTATCATTTATATCTGTGTATACAATAGATGTGCATGTGTTACTGATGTTGTCTAGTGATATGTACACATACAACACACACATACACAAACATACATAGATGTATATATATGTACATATATGTGTGTGTGTATATATAATATATGTGTGTATATATATATAATCAGCAAGATTTATTTTGTTTTTGTATCTCCAATGCCTGGCATAATACCTGGCTCATAGTAGGCTTTGCTGGTTGATTGGTTAATTCTACTACTTCTCCAACATTCTAAGTGATGTTGACTATTGGTCAGGTGGTTTTAACCTGTGACCTATTGATCATTCCTTATCCTTATCTGAGTTGGTCAGTGATTTAGGCTAGCCATCAGACCATCAGACTTCTCTGACCTATAAGTGTGTAATGAATGACGATGGCATGGACTGGATATTATCATTTTAAGACACTGCCAACTGTTAATGAATCCTAGAGGTCTCCACATCTGAAACAAAAAGAGCTACCTCTGGGTTCAGCCCTTTCCCATCTCCCCACAACATCATCAGGGGCATCTGGAATCTCCCTCTTAGACTGAGTCAGAGTTTGTGGATTTCCCAACAGGAAATGGAAAACAGGGGTTCCTTTATCTGAATTTTTATCTAGCTTAGACAATTCCTTTAAAATTGACAAATCTGTGCCTGCTTGGCTCACTGTCCATCAGTCCTTCTCTCCAGCTTACAAAGAAGTCCAACTGATTCACCTGTGATTGTGATGAATTGTCTTTATAGAATTCCAATTATTCTCTCCAGTATTTTGTAAACAGTCAAGTTGCTCAGTTTCTCAGCTACTTCAGACACATTTCCATTGGTCTGATATCTAGTGGTGTTCCTTGAACACAAATATGTCCCCACAGGACTTACCACCTTGCTAAAGTTCTTGACGCTGAACTGGAGCATCATACCATTCTTTGTTTTTGTAGGAGTCTCCTGCTGAGACAGTAGGTTTCTTTCAGTTTATGTATCTGCTTAGAAATGTAAACCTGTATCCTCTTTCTGATAATATCACTTTCTGATACTCCAAAGCACAAGTCGTTCAGTAGGTATGACTCTCATTCAAAAATCAGCAAATATTCTGGAAGCTTGTGGTATCATTTCCGGTAGCAGTGATAGAAATGCTACATTTTGACTCCATTATTAACTGACTCCATAGAGCCTCAGGCCTTGGGATTCTCAGCATGAATAACAATATATGATCAAAACTTTCAGGCTGTGAGATCACAATTAGTAAAATGTAATTTTAGATTTTTTGGATGACTTTCAAAGCCAATACTTCTTCAAACAGTTTAGTATCTTGATCAGAATAGACCTTGGCAGAGAATCCATGTATTGAAAATATTTCTTCCTTAATACTTTAGCAAGGTTTTTTAAAAATTATAGATTGGGTATGTTCATCCATAATGGGTAAAATGGTCAGTTACCACAAAGGTATGGCTTATGTCTTTTCTTTGTAGACAAAAGTCAATGTACACAGTCTCTAAAGTAATACTACCTCTTATACTCAAATAAGCATCATGAATTGATAATATATTCCTTTAAATACGATGAATACTGGTTGAGATTTCTTAGCCATATCTATTGTTATCCTGGAAAGGTAAAATTGACTTCTTACCAGTTCAATGGTACTCTGTTGGTAGAAAAGACAAAGTCTTCACATCATGCCTTCTAGAACACAGAAAGAAAATCTTGGGTAACATCAACTTCTTCTTGGTGCCATGTGTTAGATCAGTTATAGTCCAATTCAGCACACCACCGCACAGTTCCAAATTCTGCCATTGTTTCAACAACAGGATACTCTCTAGGAAATGAAAATATATTTTTAAATGTATTTATTTTTAGTTTTCAACATTCACTTTTATAAGTTTTTGAGTTCTAAATTTCCCACCTCCCTCAATCCCTCCTTCCCCAAGACAGCCTGCAATCAGATATAGGCTATACAAGTACAATTATATTGCACATATTTCTACATTAGTCATGTTTGAAAGAAGAATCAGAACAAAAGAGAAAAACTGTGAGAATGAGAAAACAAAACAAAAAACAAAAAAGAGAGAAAATAGGATATTTTAATTTGCATTCAGACTTCATGAGCATTTTCCTTCATGAGTCTTTTGGAATTGTCTTAGATCGTTGCATTGCTGAAAAGAGCTAAGTCTATCAAAGTTGGTCATCTCACCATGTTGCTGTTACTGTGTGACTGTTACAGTGTTTTCCTGGTTCTGGTTGCTTTACTCAGCATCAGTTCAAGCAAGTCTTTCCAGGTTTTTCTGAAAACCATCTGCTCATCTCTTATGGAACAATAATATTCCATTACATTCATATACCACCACTTGTTCAGTCATTCCCCAATTGATGGGCATCCCCTCAATTTAGGAAATGAAAATTGAATCCTATAAGCTTATTTCCTTTCTTCTTAGTCTGTATTATTTTTAAAAGTCCATCACCACCAATTAGCTCTTACTCCTACTCATCCAAAGATAACTGAGGCAAAGAGGATTTGTTTAGTGACTAAAATTCACAAACCCTAGTGGCATACTTTCTGATGGCAGTTCTAAACTTGCAGAAACATTTCCATTCTACTGAGGTCCAACTGCTTGGTTATTATAAATAGCTTTTACCCCTTTTAGGAATATCACCATCACTTGAGTGTCATGTGACTTACTGGGCAAAGCATCAATATTCCTGTTAATATAATACCTACCCCCTGTATATACCCCTTCCAGTGCACTCCCCTCCCTCCATTATATGGAATGTGTCCATTCTTTCTCTGGGTTGACTCACTCACCTCAACCTATTCTTACACTGTGAAGTGTGGCTTTCTACCAAGCAATTCCTAGAGATAACCCTGTGATATGAGTAGTGCACTCATATTACTTGCCATTGTAGTTCTAGGATCCCACTGGTGTGTTTCCCACCTACACAAAACCAGTTATTCACAGTCAATGACACCTTTAAGTGTTAGATATAAAATATTTGACAATATGACAAAAGCAAAAATAATCAACATCTTACTGTTACTCAATATAAGATAAATGTAGGCATAATCAATACAACATGGTTCACACATGAACCTGGTTCACCCTCTCCCATCAATACATAGAGCACTGGGGGGTAGTGGGGGAGAGTGAAACATACTTATAGAAACCTGGAAGCAATATTCATGAGTGAACAACCTGTTTCCTCAGGGCAACTGATAATTCTTGACTGAAGGTTTTGAGGTCCTTGGTCCTTTCATGAGTAGTCTACACCACATGAAACCACTTATTTGCTAACTGCTTCCTTTTGCTTCCCACTATTCTCTTTCTGGCCAGATTCACTCCTCTTTGACCCTCGCTTCTGATAAAGCAGTGACAAGCTCTTTTGCTCATCCTCTGAATCTTTCGATCTCTGAATCTGATCTTTCAATCAACCAGTGGAGTTGTGTTACTCTGTTGTAATGATAAGTTGTTCTCTTAAGCCAGATGACTGCAAAACTCCTCAGGTTATGTCAACTCTTCTAGCCAGCTCTTCACTCAACAGGATAGTGATTTGTCCAATCAGTTCCAACCTATACTTACAGTACAGCAGCTGAAAAGCTTGTCTTTCCTCTCTTCTTTTCCATCTCAAACCAGAGGGATGCTTAGAAATCAACCAGGCATTTATGAGGTTTCATATTCCCTAAATTTCAGACATTTGTAAAGGACAATAGCTGAGTTTGAGGAAAAATTCAGCTCTCTTTCGATTAGAAGGCCCTCAGGTCCCGCTTTCTTTTTAACTGAGTATGATCCCACTCCTGCTGTAGGTGGGTTCAATACCCTGTTGAGTTTTTCCAGTACTCTCAATGACTCAGATCAATCTCTTGGTGCTCAGTGAATCATCTCTTCATTATGAGGAAAAATTGACAAAATCTACCTTTTTGTTAATTATGAAACTAACAGGTATGGTTCTTAAATGTTTCTTAAAAGGACCAGAATATAATTATCACTTGGGATCCACTATTCAGCACACCAAGACGCTCTACAGCTTTCTTCTTCAGTCACTTCATCTTACAAGGTACTTTGAGTTCCAGGGGAATGAATGTATAAAATAGGTGATAAGGTTAAGGTTAATGTTTTGGGTGTTAAGGGCAATTTCTGTTCCTAACTCTATCCTCATTTCTTGAAGCCAATTATTTGAAATTTATCTTTGCTCCCAACAGTTCCTCATTATTCTCTCAAGTGTATTCATCATAGAATTACAACGTCACATGGGGGGCGGAGCCAAGATGGCGGAGTAGAAGGACGCACATTTACGAGCTCCGAAACCAAAGCCCATGGAATTGGTGTAGAAAGAGTCCCCCATAGATTCTGGGTGAGCGCAAGGTGTGCAGAGGCAGAGTGGAGGTGATTTCCGTTCCGGGGAGCCCTGAGGACCCGTCCCCAGGGTCCGGCGCGCCCCGGAGAGTAAACCCGACCCCCAGCGCTACCCTGGCCGAGGCCTCAGAGAAGCGGATCCGAGCAGGCTTCAGAGACAGAAGCTGAAGCAGCCGGGAAAGTCCCTCCGCCCACAGAAGCAGGTCAGTGAGAGAGTCCGGGCTGAAGGAGAGGGGAAGCGGGGCGTCTCCATGACTCGGGCCCCCTCGGGAGGAAGTGGCGGCGGCGGGGACGGGGGCAGGAAGCGGCGGCGGCAGAGGCGTGGGCGGCGACTGGGGCTGAGGCGGCAGCGGCCCAGGACCCAGGAATCCCCCAGCGGCAGGCAGGATCTTCATTACGGAAGATTCCCGCATAAAACCTGACGGAGCTGAGCCTGGGAGACGGCCCTGCCCCCACACCGCTCTGTTGCTGAAGGCTTCTGCTCAGGACCCCCAGGGGAGCTGAGATTGGGAGGCAGGCCCCCCACCCCGCCCCCACCTGCTCCATTCTTGAGAGTCTCTGCATAAAGCCCCCCAGAGGGATCAGAGTCTCGAAGGCAGCCCGGGCCCCACCCCAGCACCTGAACTAAAGCTCACTGATTGACAGCCGGCAGGAGGAAAGCCCATTTAAATCTCAGAGGACAAGCACTAGCTGGGTGGATCCAGGCGGGGGTGGAAAGGAATCTCAGAAGACAAGTTAACTGGCTGGGAAAATGCCTAGAAAAGGGAAGAAAAATAAGACTTTAGAGAGTTTTTTCCAACAAATGCAAATGATCCCGACCTTCGGATCTGATGGCGAGGATGAGGACGTATTCTTACCTTCAGGGAAAGACGTGGAGGGCGGGGCCTCAGTACCCCAGACACCCCAGGGGGGTGGTGGGTGGGCTCAGGCCCTGGAAGAGCTCAAAAAGGATTTTGAAAAGCAAGTTAGACAGGTGGAGGAAAAACTGGGAAGAGAAATGTCAGAAATGCAACAAAAGTATGAAAAACAGGTCAATACCTTGGTAAAGGAGACCCAAAAAAATGCTGAGGAAATTAACACCTTGAAAAATAGGCTCACCCAATTGGCAAAGGAGGTTCAAAAAGCCAACGAGGAGAAGAATGCTCTCAAAAGCAGAATGAGCCAAATGGAAAAAGAGGCTCAAAAGCTCACTGAATTTAATAGCTCTCTCAAAATTAGAATGGAACAGATGGAGTCTAATGACTTTATGAGAAACCAAGAAATCACCAAACAAAACCAAAAGAACGAAAAAATGGAAGAGAATGTGAAATATCTCATGGGAAAAACAACTGACCTGGAAAATAGATCCAGGAGAGACAATTTAAAAATTATGGGACTACCTGAAAGTCATGATCAAAAAAAGAGCCTAGACATCATCTTCCATGAAATTATCAAGGAAAACTGCCCTGACATTCTACAACCAGAGGGCAAAATAAGTATTGAAAGAATCCATCGATCACCACCTGAAAGAGATCCAAAAAGAGAAACTCCTAGGAACATTGTGGCCAAATTCCAGAACTCCCAGCTCAAGGAAAAAATCTTACAAGCAGCTAGAAAGAAACAATTCCAGTACTGTGGAAATACAATCAGGATAACCCAAGATCTAGCAGCTTCTACATTAAGGGATCGAAGGGCGTGGAATAGGATATTCCAGAAGGCAAAGGAACTAGGACTCAAACCAAGAATCACCTACCCAGCTAAACTGAGTATAATACTTCAAGGGAAAATATGGTCTTTCAATGAAACAGAGGACTTTCAATCATTCTTGATGAAAAAACCAGAGCTGAAAAGAAAATTTGACTTTCAAACACAAGAATGAGAAGAAGCATGAAAAAGTAAACAGCAAAGAGAAGTCTTAAGGGACTTACCATGAGTGAACTGTTTACATTCCTACATGGAAAGACAATATTTCTAACTCTTAAAACTTTTCAGTATCTGGGTAGTTGGTGGGACCACACATACACATGTACACGCATGCACACACATACACACATGCACACACATACAGAGATAGAGAGCACAGATTGAACTGAATAGGATGGGACCATACCTTAAAAGAAACTAGGGTAAATGGTGAGAGAGAAATGTAGGGGGAGGGAAAGGGAAGGGGGTAACTATATGTCATTTAAGAGGCAGGTAGTTTTTCTTAGTGGAGGGAAAAAGAGGAGAGCTGAGAAAAAAAACAAAAAACAAAAAAAAACAAAAACAAGAAGTTTACCCTCATCACATCTGACTAAACGAAGGAGTGAAACGCATACTCATTTTGGTATGAAAACCTATCTTACAGTATAAGAAAGTGGGGGAGAAAGAGATATTGCAAGGGGGGGGGATGATGGAAGGGAGGGCAAAGGGAGGAGGGAGCAATTTGAAGTCAACACTTGGGGAGGGACAGGATCAAAAGACAGAAGAGAAACAATGAGGGGCAGGTTAGGAGGGATGGTAATCCAGTTAGTCTTACACAACACGACTATCAGGGAGGTCATTGGCAAAACTACACAGATATGGCCTATATTGAATTGCCTGCTGTCCCAAAGAGAATGGGTGGGGAGGGAGGGATGGGGAGAATTTGGAACTCAAAGTTTTAGGAACAACTGTTTAGTATTGTTGTTGCAACTAGGAAAGAAGACATACAGTTAAGGAGGAATAGAAAGTCATCTGGCCCTACAGGAGAAAAGAGAAGATGGAGACAAGAGAAGGGAGAGATGATAGAAGAGAGGGCAGATTGGAGATAGGGAAAATTAGATTGCTTGGGGTATTGGGGTGGGGGGAGGGGATAAAAGGGGAGAAAATTTGGAACCCAAAAATTTGTGAAAATGAATGTAAAAAATTTAAATAAATAAATAAATTTAAAAAAAAAAAAAAAGAATTACAACGTCATCACTCAAATATCTGACCAAACACCAACTGAGGCAGAAGAAAATTCTGATTCTTTGTTTGCTCCTATCTGGTGACATTCTTACTTCCAGCTGCTGTGATCACCAGGTCCCTTTCCCTTCGCTTCTCCAAGTGGAACCTTGTTGTCCTCTGTTCTCAACAAGTTTTCTATAAGCTCCTGCCTTTAAATAGGCAGCCAATGGTGCTCTCATGTTTGTTATGTTCTTTTTAATTGTTTTCTTTAGATAGGTTTTTATTGATATGTTTTGTTTTTACATCTCCTGTTTTATCCTTTCTCTTTCCCCTTCTATAGTTATATTTTATGACAAATAATTTTTTTAAAAGACAAAAAAGAGGAAGGAAAAAAATCCACCAAAACCACTCAATGCATAAAGAAATTTGACTGTATATGAAATGTTTCACACCTGGGGAAATACCTCTTCCTATCCCTGACCTCTTCCATGGAGTGAGAAAATGTGTATTTTCAAATCTCTTCTCTGGGGCCAAGCTTATTCTTTATAATTTTGCAACATAATTTTTATTATTTCATGGTTGTTTTTTCCTTTTATACTCTTGTAGACATTATGTATATATTTTTTTCCTTGACTTTGCTTATGTTTTTTAAAATCGGTTGTCAATCCCATTTGTACCCATCCTATTTGTCATTTCTTACAGCCTAGTAATATTCCATTCTATTCACATATCACAATATGTCCAGCCATCCTCACATTTGAAGGCTCACGATTTATTTTCAGTTCCTTATTATATTGATGGTTTCTTGTATTTCAACTGTGGCTTATTGTAATAGGAGTTAAAAATCTTCCCCACCCATTAGTAAGCCTTAGATGAGGCTATTCAGGGAAGCTTGATTAGGGGAGGCTTGTTTTATAAGAAGCCCTACACCTTTTGCTGATTGCTAATGTGGCACTGGGTCATGGATCATGCCCTCCAGTTCTGAAAAGTGTATGTATATTCTGAAATGAGGTTTAGCTTTGGGGCTCAAATCATTGGAAGAGTTTTTGTGTAATTAGGCCGCATGAGACTCCGGGTAGTCGTAAGGAGCCTCCCCTCCTTTGAGAACCCAGATGTTGGTGTTTCTCTCTCTGGTAAAGATGTATGTCTTGTCTATGGTCAGATAGTTTGAAGCCCTGTCTGTTGGTCTTTCTGTCTGTAATTTCTGCTTGTAATTTCTCTGAAGTTCAGGGTGCTGACTTTTCCCCCTGAATTAAGTGAATGATATATGCGCTTGATTAAAGTAGATTGTTTACTCCTTTTAGGGTTGCTTTCCTTAGAAAAATAGATCTAAGAATCTGTGCGGCAGGCCTTCCTGTGAATGCCAGGATGTTGCTGTTGCGCCTATTCAGGAGAAGGTATTTGGAGTATTTGTCTTTGTGTCCTGAGCAAGCACCAGAGTTGTTGATTGAGATCGATCTGTAGTTGAATTTGGATTTTCCTGTGTTCGGTTGTTCTGTGCTAGCTCAGTCTGTCCCTCATATACTTTTACTCTAATAACTCATCATCATTCACTCATTCATTTTTTTTTCCTTTCTAATATCTGGTTGTGCTATCATCTTGCCATGATGGTATAGACCTTTGCCCACTTGCTGTCTAACATTGTCAGCTTCCTCTATCAGCCTTCTGAGGACTCTAGAATCCAATAAATTCAGAGAGATTCTTGCTTTTGTGCTGAATGGCAGTCATAAGAAACTTGCATATATTTCATGGGCATCATGGTCGCAGTCACAATAGCCTCTCTCTAGCCTTTGAAAATGTTGATATTATGTGATTTCAAAATTTTCATCCTTTAGATTCCACCAGGTATTAGATATCCCTTTAGTAATAATAGGTAGCATTTATATAGTGCTTTATAGTTTGAAAGTGCTCTACAAATATTATTTTATCCTCACAACAGTTCTGGAATGTAGGTACTATTTTTATCTTCTTACACATGGGGAAACTGAGGCATAGCATGATTAACTGATTTGCCCATGGTTACAACTATTTAAGTGTCTGAGGCTGGATTTGGACTTAGGACTTCCTGACTTCAAGACCAATGCTCTATCTATTGTACCATCTAGCTACCTCGTATAATTCTGGAATTTTGTAATGTGACTCTGTAATAATTTGGTTGCATTGCTGAATCAAGCATCCACTGGTTCTTCCTCAAGGCAATGAGTCCTTTCCAGAAAAAAATTCTCATTTGGGTCCATGACTGCCCTGTGGTATAGAATACTTAGAACCAACATATTATGTGGGTTTAAGTATCCTTTTCAAGCTTAATTAGGTATTTCTGTGTACTCACTGGCAATTCTCAACTCATTATAGTTTGAAATTATCTAAGGAAATCTTCCTCTTTAGAGAAAGGCTAAATGACCAGTTTCCAAATACATTCTTATGCTTTGACCACATCAGTAATTTTTGAATAATGATATATTTCTGGAAATTTAAAGAAAAAAGGCCAAATCTTTTCTGCCTTCCTCATACCTGTTAGTGCTTATTTATATTCCTACATTTTCCCCTTTAATTCTTTTACAATATTCTTATTTCTATAACCAAAGTTTATTCTTAGACTTTAAAGGCCTCTATGTGTTTCTCTGTGTATCACTGCATACATAATACCTCTATTACATTCAAATTTGAGTTAAAATTCTGTTCAACAAAGCATGTATGGAAATAGTATATAGTATGTTGTGATAATGATATATTAAAGCATAAGTCAATCATTAGCAAGGGTAAGATAGGGTAAGATAGACAATGGCAATGATCTCAACTCCATATTCAATTAAAACCCAGCATAATCAATGGTACATAATTTCAAGCAGTATTGATTAGTGAGAATCAATACTACATTACGGCAAACAACATTGGCACTGACAACATACAGTGCATTTGGAATCGTACGGGACAAGCTGGGTGGTTCAGAAGACGGCATCCCAAAGGGAAAAATAAATGTCAGGTCCTGAGCTGAAAAGAAACTGCTTCCAGTGAGGAAAAGAGAAAAAAGGAAAATTTAAAAAGCAACAACAAAATTATGATGGTGGCAATCTTAGCAGAAAAAACACACATTAAATCTTAAATTGGAAAGAAAACAATTTTAGTGAAAAATGTGAAAAATTGAAAACGAAATAAAATAATTTTCAAAAAAATTCAGGTAAAAGGAAATATTCTCAAGCTTAAAACTCAAAAAGTTTCTAAATAAAAAATATCATTCTCCAGGACCTGCTACATGAAACACTCACGTGATACTTTGTGTTTCACTTTGACATTGTGGGATTTCATCCATCATTAGAATGTGCATTTGAAATAGATAATGAGACAAATTCCACAGGAGCCACAAGGTGGCGCTCGGAGGTCAAGTTGCTCTAGCTCCCAGGTCACTTTCAGTAATTTTCTTACATATGCTGGCAAATACAGAATTTCTGACATTTGCTCGCGAATGGAGGGACAGCCATGCATTTTCTCCTGAGTTTCCACAACTTCAGATTTCCATTCTCCCAGGTTTGGTTTAGTCTGGAGTAAGAAGGTGGAAATTATAGCTTATTTGGCTTATTAACCTCCATTACCATTAAGATTCCGATCTTCCAAATGTCACTGGAAAATACCACTCATTTACATTATAAATTAGAAAACATTTGCTGATTGCAATAAAAAAAATAAAGGATACAACATTAAAATTGCTGAGGAGTTGAACATACCCATTCCTAAAAAAGTTATGTATCCTATTTTCCCCCCTGCTAGTCCTCAGTACCCATAGTAGGTATGTAATAAATGTCAATTGACTGACTGATCTCAATGATTTCAGATAAATGAGTCTAGACAAAATTTCTAAGTTCCTGGAAGAACTAGAACATGTGATAATGAAGCTGCCATTCCTGATGGTGCAAGACTAGGAGAGGTACTTCAGGCCTGGGAAAGGGTAAATGTCATCCCAATTTTTTATGAGGGGAAAGAAGATGTAACTTCAACTAGGCTAGTGAGCTTGACTGATTCCCAGTAACATTTTAGGATTCTTTCTTGAAGAGATGAGTTATGAGTACTTAGAATGCTCTCCCTCCATCCCTACCTTCTGGTTTCCCTGGCTTCCTTCAAGCCCCTGCTAAAGTTCTATCTTTTGCAAGAAGTCTTTCCCAGTTCTCATTAATTTTAGTGCCTTCCCTCTGAGACAACCTCGCAATTTATCCTGTTGAGAGAAATTGTTATTTCTCTCTTATATTAATAATCAGTCATTGAATTAGGACCAGATCTTGTTCAGAAATTTGTAGGCTGTTCAGGACATGGAACTGAAGGACATTGTTGATCGATGAGACTGACCAAATCCCCTGGGTACATGCTTTTTGATCCTGGGTAGAAGTGGTTGCTCTAACCATGTAGAGAACCTTACAAAGAATTTACTCTGTGGTGAATTCTGGCCTATTGTGTTCTATTCAGATTTGGGTGGGTGTAGATCCTTTGTCTAGATTATCCAAGGCTGGGGAAATGAAATAATCAACATCACATTCCCCTATCCCCTCATTAGAACGGCTCTACCTCTTATCATAATATTAATAATTGTTAACCAATCAAAATCAATTGCCACCCTCAGGAACACCCACTCTTCCAAGGACATATAAGTGTTGAGTGGGTTCCATGAGGGGACTTTGGTGTTTGAAAGTGCCACTGACTCCTTTTATCAATTATCTGCCAGCATGATTAATAAGCTCATTAGACCCAGCAACTGTCTCTTGAATTTTTTATACATCACGCTGAATACATCATACCGATGTATTTTATACATCAGCTTATTTATACATGGATATGTACATTTTTTCTCCCCCATTAGATTGTGTGCCCCTAGAGAGCATAAGCTTTCTTTTGCCTTTCTTGTATCTCCAGTGCTTACCACAATATTTAGCACATGATAGACACTTAAATATTTATTTACTGACTTAGAAAGGGGAATGATGATCACTATAACCTAGTCATGCCACATTTTTCATTTTTTGACATGCATACTATGAATAAAACAAACAATAAGTATTTATTAAGGGTTTACTATGTGCCAGGAATTGTGTTAGGGGCGCAGAATGAAAGAACAAAGGATGAAATTGTTCTTACCCTCAATGGGGTGGAATTCTGATGAGGTAGACAACCAGCACCTATAAAGATATATTCTGCAACAATATAAATATAAATAAATATAAATAAAACAATATAAATAAATACAAATATATACAAAATAATTAAATTTAAAGTAGTTTGGGAGGGAAATCAGGAAAAGCTTCATGAAAAAGTGACTGTCTTAAAGGAAGAAAAGGAGAATACTTTGTCCGCAAAATATTTGACAGAGTCTTTCATGCGATCATTGTTGATAAGATGGAGAGACATAGGCTGTGCAGGTAGAGCAAGGAGACTGGGATGCTGTAGGGCTGGCAGTCAGAAGGGAGCTCAGGTGATGCTGTGGCCAAGATAAGGGAGTAATCATTCCAATATTTTTGCCAGTACAGCAAATCACTAAAACAAGAAGCAGCGCTAGCATTTCTTATTGGACTATTTGGAGATGCCCGAGACTGGGGCAGAAACTGATGACTTATGTGAGCCAGCCTTAAAACAGGGGTGAGGAATTGTGGTGGTGAGATAGGGTTCAGAGGAAAGTCGGTGGAGATACCAGTGAATACTGTAAGGTACTTGGTTACTCAAGGTAACTTGTTCTTGTTTTCTCCTTGTGATGTCTTTGTGGTACAAGGGAGCTGTCATGGGAATGTCTACCCACGTGCATTTGCAGGTCTTGCTGCTCCAGCATCCAAGAAATCAGCAACAAAGAAAGGGGTGCCCTAATTTTGCCCAGCGCTGTCTGCTTGAATTATACTGCTGAATATATTTCTGATTTCTATCCCTAAGGAAGGATGCCAGCTGCAGTAGCACCACTGTCACCATTTAACAGTCTGCATCTTGATATTGTTAGATGAACTCAGGACTAGCTAATTAATCAGATTTAAAGAATAGTGGTTAATGGATCAATATCAGGTTGGAGTGGGGAGACTGCAGATGCATCATAGAAATCTGTCCCTGGCTCACTTTTATTCAATGTTCTTACTAATGACTTCTATAAAGGCATAGACGACATGCTTATCAAATTCTTAGAAGGCACACAGCTGGGGGTAGTAGCCAATACCTTGGATAACATAATCATAATTCAGAATTGATCCTGACAAACTGGAATGATATACTGAATCACTTAGATGACATTGAGCAGGGAAAAATGCAGACATTCACTTAGGGAAGGGATATGCATTTTATATGGTGCTTTCTATGTGATAGGTACCATGGTAAGCATTTAGACACTACTGTGTGTGTTGTTTGAGCCTCATAACAACCTTGGGAAGCAAAGTGCTGTTATTGTTCCCATTTTACAGTTGAGGAAATTGAGGCAAATAGAAGTTAAGTGACTTGCATAGGGTCACAGAGCTTGTAAGTATTAGAATTTTGGTTAAAAACGTTCACCTGCATAAAGACAGGATGGAAGAGATGTGGTTAGACAATTGTGAAAAAGGCGTGGGTTTTAGTATATTGCAAACTATAAACAATGATAGTCAAAAGTTCTGTGATGTTAAGCATAATATTCAGAAACATGAGGTGATATAGTACTTGACCTTGATCGGACTTGAAGTACTGTGTTCAGTTTTTGGGATCTACATTTTAGGAAGGAAGCTGATCAATTGGAACACCTCTATAGGTAACAGGGGAGGTGATCACTTTGGTGAGAAGGCTCACAATTATGTCTTAAAAGGATGATTTGAAGGATCCATGGATATTTAATCTGAAAAAGAATAGATTTGAAGAAGGTGGAGTGATATGATAAAAGACAGTCAATTACACAAGAGAATGTCACATTTAATGCTTTCAAAAAAAAAGAAACACTGATTGGCCTTGTTTGCTTGGGTGCAGAAGAGCAATGGGTGCAATTTCGTGGGGAGATAAACTTTGACTTAACCTAAGGAAAAATTTCCTAACAATTAGAGTTATACAAAGTAGAGCAGAATGCTTTAGGATAGAGCAAGTTACCCCTTCATTGCAAGTCTTTAAGCTAAGGCAGAAAGAAACAAGCATATATATTAAATACCTACTATGTGCCAGAGATGGTGCTAAGCACTTTATAAATATTATCTCATTTGATCAAAACAACTCATTTTACAGTTGTGGAAACTGAGGCAGAGAAATTTTTTTTTTTTAAGTGATTTGTTCAGGGTCACAGAGCTAGGAAGTGTCTGAGGCTAGATTTTCCTGATTCACAGCCCAGTCACCTAACTGTTGAGATTAGAGAACCATTTTTTTCTTGGAGATTTTAGAGGAGATTCCCAAGGTGTGACATGGCTGGCTTGGACTAGATCATCTTTTCCAAATCTGAGATTCTGTGGTTTTAGAAATATAATTTTATAATTTCTTCCAATTTTTGACAACTTAATACATATTTGTGATACTGTCAAATGCTACTGAGATTGTAAAAATCCTCCTTTATTGCTTTCTCTTTCACCTAATCAGAAAAAGATATTTTCTAACTTCATTTTTTCTAGTTTTGTTCCATAATTCTCCAATTTTAGCTTTCTCCAGGGGAGTTGCCGGCTTCATCTGTACACAATAGATAACACTTTTACAACAGCCTGTTGCTAGTAGCAATGACCTGAGAAAATGATCTCCTTTTAAAATCTGTCTCAGTCAATTCTTTCTAAATTGCTTTCTTAAAGGGTCAACAATCCATTTCAACTGAATATAACTTTTAAGCAGATTTTGAACAGTACATAAAACCACATTCCCATACGCTCAAATCACTTTCACAGCATCATTAGGTAACATTTTCCTGGGAGAAGGGAGCATGTAAACCAGGTCTATGTCTGCTGGAATGGAGTTGGGGAGGGATGAGGTGGGATGGTGTTGAGGTGGGGTTGGGAGGGGAAGACAGAGAAAGATTGAGATTCAGACAGAGACAGAGAGGAAGAGACAGAGATACGGAGACACAGAGAAAACAAGGATGAGAAGAAACAAATTGGTATTGAGGATGACTGTATAATCATGTGTCCACTGGTATGCATGAGGTTTGTTACTCCTCAGAAATCTGTCTAGGAACTCCTAAATTTGCCTTATTTTTAGCTCTCCCCTAGGACCAGTCAGTCCTCCATACTCACCCAGGGTAAGCAAAAAAACCTCCTAACAAACACTTGAATATAAAGTATGTTATTGAAAAGCATGTGGAGAACAGAATGGGTTTTATACCTCAGTTCAGGATGCAAGGGAAGAGGGATACTTCCTGCTTTTTATCCCAGAGGGTCAGTAATAATCCTCAAAGAAACAAAACTTACTAAAGGAAAGGTCCCAGTAGCATGAGTGGCGTGGGAAACCTTAATGAAGTGAAATCCTATTTCATGGTCTGATTTCTTTAGAAATCTCAGTTTGTTCCCTTTTCTGCTCTGATATCTGCATGTCTGGTCTGCTCCCATCTCTACTGCTGGACCCCCACCATCTGTCCTCTCCAGCACCACCAGATTGTGGTAGCTTTCAGGCTCTGCTTGACTTGACAAGTATTCTTTGCCATTTGGCTGGCGGTCTGCTTGTCTAGTCTTTCCTGTTTCAAGTTCCTCATCAGTGTACCCTGACCCTTTGAAAGTCCCTGAGTTATCCCTGAGCATAGCTTTCCTTTTTTCAGAAGTCTTTCAATCTTAGGCTTATGATATTATGGGGAAACTAGTCTATTTTTAATAACACATGCCGAGAGGTGTTGATGAAATGAAATACTCCATCAGTTAAAAAATTTGCAGTGCCTACAAATTACACAGAGTATAAGTATTAATGTACATGTAATAATATAAATGAAGTTGTGACACATATATGTCATATATATAAATTATATGTGTAGATATGATTTATAGGTAACCATAACATCGATTGGTTTACATATGTAGTTGCATGCACATAAATCACATACACATAATGCATGGTAGAACTATTGCACCAGTAAGATTACTTATTAATTACAATTTGCGTTTCTCCAGGGGAGTTACTCATCTTCCTGAATTCAAATCTAACCTCAGACACTTACCAGCTGTGTGACCCTGGGGAAGTCACTTAACTCTGTTTGCCTCAGTTTCCTCATCTGTAAAATGAACTAGAGAAGAAAAGGACAAACCACTCCATTATTTTTGCCAAGAAAACTCCAGTTGGGGTCATGAAGGGTCAGACACGACTTAAACTATTGAACAGCAACATGAGATCAACTGTATCATATTTGTTTCTAATATCCCTGTATACAAGTACTACAGAGGCTTATTGCAAGGTGCCTCTTGCTCAGAGCCCAGTGTCCTCAACAGGTTCAGCCAGATGTGATTAAAATGTTAAGGTCTCGTTGATGATGGCATGATATTATCTTAGACAACTTGATTACTGCCATATCAAGCACCTACTTAAGTAAATTTCTCTTAAAATCTTGACCCTGATCAGAATGGATCCTGGCAGAGAAGCCATAAAGAGGGAAAATCCTCCTTCCACAACACCTTAGCTACTGTGAAAGCCTGGTTCCTGTTTGGGTTCCCATGTGCATCAATACTAGGAGGTTGCTTCTAGTCTTCTTATCTCTTTGCAGAGACAGGAAGTTCTTTCACACAAGGCCCAGAGGCCTGCTGCTGCTCATGGTCTCTTGGTTGGCCGTTCATGCCACTCTCCTTTGAACACTGCTGGCATAGGTCTTAAACTTCTTGCACACATCTGCTGCCATCCTGGGTCAGCAGAACTTTTCCTGCATTAAATTAAGTTTTCTCATGGCTCAGGCATTGAAAATTATCATGAATGAATTAATCAATCAATGGAAAAAATATTATTAAGTGCTTATTATGTTCTAAACACTGTATTAGGTACTGGGGAAATAAATATAAAAGCAAAGACAGCCCGACCCTTCAAAGTGTTTACGTTCTAATAGAAGAGATAACCCATAAAGGGTAGTGGTGGCTGGTGGAGGGGTTGGCACCTTGGTTCTAAAAGATATAGGGATTGTAATTGAGGTCACAAGGAGAATAAATTGAGATAATTCATCCAGGAACAATGGTAGAGCTGATTTGATTTTGGCTTCAGAAAGCCTGGAAATGTTTTTTAGGTTTGAACATACCAGGACTACTGTGTATATTTTCTTGTGGATGTCTATGACTTCCCTGGGAAGATGAAAACACAGAATTATATAACCTAGATATGGGTTGTCTCTTTTTTTTGTTCAAGCTTTTGCATAGACCTTATAGGCCTCATCTATTCACTGAATGGGTGTATCTCACTCAAAGTGAGTATCTGATAAGACCTTAGCCTAAAATGGCCAGGGTCATACATTGCATCCTGGGCCATCTCCAGTTGGCCTAATGAAAATCAGGCCACTGGACCCAGATGGCTCAGGAGGAGAAAATGAGGTTGGTGATCTTGCACAACCCTCCCTCCTTCAAATCAAAGTTGAGTGCAAGTCATGTCAACATTCTGATGTTATGCTCCTTTTCAAGAAAGGACAAACATGACAACTACAACAATAGGTCTCATATTCCTCATAAAATAACTGTGATATAATTGGTACTTGGGATACACTATCCATCAAAAGAGGACATATTACATTGTCAATCTTTGCTGGCAGAGCTTGACAGAGTTCTATGAGTCTAGGTGGAAAGGACCCAGGAAAGTCAAGGGCATAGAGCCTAATTCTTTAGGGATCTGTGACAGCCAGTCTCTGATCTGTCTCTGATCCCTTATGCCAATCCAGTAGATAGCAACTTCTACTAAACCACTTGTTGAGTTCACACATTCCACATGTGTCCATCACACTCATTATAGTAGCTAAATACTGCTTGACTTCTTTGGATGCCATTCCTGAAGAGGCAATCCTTGATCTTTCCTGCTAAACCAAGAAAGACCTTGCATAATGACCTGGTTTCCAGTAGATTTGTCTTATCTTCTTTAGTGTGGACTGTCTGTCCTGAGTTGGTCTCTTTTTCAGTCTCAGTCTCTGAGTCCACTTTCAGAGCCTGTTTCTGGTTACTATTCAAGTTTTCTTCTTTTAAAAAAAATTAATCTATTTTTAGTTTTCAACATTCACCTCCATAAGATTTTGAGTTGCAGATTTTCTCTCCTTCCCTCCTTGATCCCCACCCCAAGATGCCATGCAACCTGATATAGGCTCTACATATACAATCATATTAAATATATTTTCACATTAGTCATGTTGTAAAGAAGAATTAGAACCAATAGAAGGAATCATGAGAAAGAAGAAACAAAACAAAACAAAAAATGATACTTTTTGATCTGCATTCAGACTCCACATTTCTTTCTCTGGATGGGGATAGCATTATCCATCATGAGTATTTTGGAGTTGTCTTAGATCATTGCATGGCTGAGAAGATCTAAGTCTATCAAAATTAGTCATTGTACAATATTGCTGTTACTGTGTACAATGTTCTTCTGCTCACTTCATATAATATCAGATCATGTAAATCTTTCCAGTTTTTCTGGTCTGCCTGCTCCTCATTTAGCACAATAGCATTATATATATATAATAACATTATAGCACAATAGTATTCCATTACATTCATATACCACAACTTGTTCATCCTTTCCCCAATTGATGGGCATCCCTTCAATCTCTAATTCTTGGCCACCACAAAGAGAGCTACTATAAATCCAAGTTCTCTTCTTGCCCATATATTTTGACTCTACTTGCCTGATCAATCAGATCATTCTTGATAACTATGGGTACTTCCTGGGCCTTGCATAGCTGCGGGTACAATACTATCAATCACTCAATTATAGACCTCTGAGAAATTTAGTTAGTTCAGAGTAGTTCTTCTACTTCCCGATCACTGCACCTTTGATTTTTGCCCTCAGTAATAGCCTCTCTAATCTTAGCACAAAGCTAGCTACTCTTCCTCCTTTTGGAAGGTACCTGAAAATTTCACAGAGATACTTTCTTTTTTTGGGGATGGGGTCCACAAATATTTGACATCTGTGACCTCAGGGCACTGCATCTTTGAGGTGCATATGATGTTGAAAGGTAAAGGATATTTCTCTCCATCCATGGGAACACCCCTAATCTTCATTGGCCATAGATGCAGCAAGGCAGATGGTTGGACTGGCATGTACTATCTTAGGGGGAATATTAGTTACTCACAGTAGAATTTCTGTGTGTGCCACCAGGTGGTGCTCCAAGGCAGGGTTACTATCCCAAACTTGTTAGCCAGTGAAGGAATTTGATAACCACATGAATCTCTTTAGAATTTGTGCACAGGGACTTACCTAGGTTCCCTGTATCTCAGATTTTTGTAACTTGTTCTATCTTGTCTCACGTAGGTAAGGTGGAAAAGATAATGATTATCAGAATTTATTTGCCACATACCCTCTTTCTTATTAAGGTCTTATCTCCTTGTCAACTTCATGTGACCCAAAAGGAGTACACACTACAGTTTATTTTCTTTTTTTAAAATTTTATTTTTTTAAATTTATCCATTTATTTTTAGTTTTCAACATTCATTTTCACAAGATTTTGAGTTCCAAATTTTCTCCCCATCTCTCCCTTCTCCCACCTTGAAACACTGTGCAATTCTCATTATCCTTTCCCCCAATCAGCTCTCCCTTCTATCCGCTCCTCCCTTCCCTTATCCCCATCGTCTCTCTTTCCTTGTAGAGTGAGATAAATTTTTGTACCCCATTACCTATATTTCTTATTTCCCAGTTGCATGTAAAAACAATTCTCAACATTTGTTCCTAAAACTTTGAGTTCCAACTTCTCTCCCTTCCTCCCTCACCTATCCCTACTGAGAAGGCAAGCAATTCAATATAGGCTATATATGTATAGTTTTGCTAAAGACTTCCATCATAGTCATGTTGTGAAAGACTAATTATATTTCATTCCATCCTATCCTGCCCCTTATTTATTTTATTCTCTCTTTAGATCATGTCTGTCCCCAAAAGTGATTACTTCTTATTACTCCCTCCTCCCATTTGCCCTCCCTTTTATCATCCCCCACCCCACTTATTCCCTTCTCTCCTACTTTCCTGTAGTGAAAAATAGATTTTCATACCAAATTGAGAGTGCATGTTATTCCCTCCTTAAGCCAAATGTGATGAGAGTAAGCTTCACTTTTTCCCTCTCCCCTTCCCCTTTTTCCCCTCCATTGAAAAAGCGCTTTTTTGCCTCTTTTATGAGAGATAATTTGCCGAATCTGTTTCTCCCTTTCTCCTCCCAATATATTCCTCTCTCACACCTTAATTTTATTTTTTTAGATATTATCCCTTCCTATTCAACTCACCCTGTACCCTCTGGCTCTCTCTATGTGTGTATCTATATATATATATATATATGTATATGTATATGTATTTATGTGTGTATAATCCTTCCAACTACCCAAATGCTGAGAAAAGTGTCGAGTTACTGATATTATCTTTTCATGTAGGAATGTAAACAGTTAAATTTTAGAAAATTCCTTATGATTTCTCTTTCCTGTTTACCTTTTCATGCTTCTCTTGTTTCTTGTGCTTGAAAGTCAAATTTTCTATTCAGCTCTAGTCTTTTCATCAAGAATGCTTGAAAGTCCTCAATTTCATTGAATGATCATTTTTTCCCCTGAAGTAGTATACTCCATTTTTCTAGTTAGATGATTCTTGGTTTTAATTCCACTTCCTTTGACTTCTGGAATATCATATTCCAAGCCCTTCTATCCTTTAATATAGAAGTCACTAGACCTTGTGTTATCCTGATTGCATTTCCACAATACTAGAATTCTTTCTTTCTGGATGCTTGCAATATTTTCTCCTTGACTTGGGAACTCTGGAATTTGACTACAGGATTCCTAGGAGTTTTTCTTTTCAGATCTCTTTCAGGAAGTGATCAATGAATTCTTTCAATATTTATTCTACCCTCCAGTTCTAAAATATCAGGGCACTTTTCCTTAAAAATTTCATGAAAGATGATGTCTAGGCTCTTTTTCTGATCATGACTTTCAGGTAGTCCCATAATTTTTAAATTGTCTCTTCTGGATCTAATTTCCAGGTCAGTTGTTTTTCCAATGAGGTAATTCACATTATCTTCTATTTTTTCATTCTTTTGGTTTAGTTTTGTAATTTCTTGGTTTCCCATAAACAAATATTTTCTTCAGTGTGGTTTTGAACCTCTTTTTCCATTTGGCCAATTCTACTTTTTAAAGCATTCTTCTCTTCATTGGCTTTTTGGGCCTCTTTTGCCATTTGAGTTAGTCTATTTTTAAAGGTGTTATTTTCTTCAGCATTTTTTGGGGTCTTCTTTAGCAAGCTGTTGACCTGCTTTTCATGATTTTATGCATCACTCCCATTTCTTTTTCCAATTTTTCCACCACCTCTCTTACTTGATTTTCAAAATCCTTTTTTGAGCTCTTCCATGGCCTAAGATCATTGCATATTTATTTTGGAGGTTTGGGATGCAGAAATCTTGACTTTTATGTCTTCCTCTGATAGCATGCATTGTTTTTCCTCATCTGAAAGGATGAAAGAAAATAACTGTTCACCAAAAAAGTAACCTTCTATAGTCTTATTTTTTTTCTCTTTTTTGGGCATTTTCCCAACCAGTTACTTGACTTTAGAGTCCTTTGTCAAGAGGAGGGTATACTCTGGGGACCTGTAAGTTCTCAGTTCCTCCAAGGTGGCACAATCAAGGGAGAGGAGTTTACTTCTCTCCTGGCCTGCATTCTGGTCTGGGAGCTATCAAAGTTTTTCTGCCCAGGATATGCAAGCAGAATTCCCTTTTCAGAGCCTCTAGCAGCTCTACCACACCAACACTGTTCCTCACCTCAAGACTGCCACTCTGGGCTGAGATCCAGATCAGTGGCTCAATTTCCCCAGGGTCTTTAGGCCTGAGGGCTCAAAAAATGGATGCTGCTGTCACAACCATGTGGGGCCAGGACTAGGGGAGGACCCTGCTCCCTTCTCACCCAGGTGAAAAAGCTTTCTCACTGACCTTTGAAACTGTTTTTGTCATTTGTGGGTTGAGGGATCTGGGAACCATAGCTGCTGCCAGGGATTCTGTCCCAGAGGCCTGTTCTGGTCCTGTTCCTGCTGGTGCTGCATGGCCAAGGCTAAGCTGCGCTCCGCTCCATGCCGCACGTGATAGATCTTTCCTGTAGACCTTTCAGGCTGCCTTGGGCTGGAAATATCTCTATTGTTTTGTGGGCTTCTGCTGCTCTAGAATTTGTTTAGAGTCATTTTTTTACAGGTATTTTATGGGCTGTGTGGGAAGAACTAGAGTAGGTGTGTCTTTCTACTCTGCTATCTTGGCTCTGCCCCTGCCCCCACTACAGTTTACTTTCAAGTATATTTTCTCAAAGAAATTTGAAAAAATACAGTACTGAAATTCCTGACATAGTCATTCCCAAAAAGATCTGAAATTCTGGCTTTCCAAATGCTACACTCATTCTTTGTTAAGGTTTGAAATCTGAATTCTACTTCTGCCAAAGGAACTGATGAAATCAGAAGCCACTTATAGAAGGAGGATATTGAGCTTTCCTCAATACAAAAAGTCACAAATAGGGGAAAGGAGACCATTTCAACAAATGGAGTGCCCCGCCCCCCAGTTCCAATTGGAATGGTATTCAATTTCTAACCAATCAACAGGTGAAACCTGGAGTCTGAAGATCAACAGAAAGTATTGCTGATATGTTATGTTAGCCTATATTATCAATGCACTCTGGTATCCAAGGTCAATCATACTATGTTGCAATCTCACTGTCCATGATGTCTCACTTTATAAAATTTTCTATCAAAGCTTCAAGATATGAATTAATTCCTGGACTGGAACCTCTACTAGACATCTTCCCAACACCCACTTCTATTCTTTTGGCATGTAAATGACAAAAATCAAAGGGAAAGAACTGAGCACTTTGGTACTCTGGTGTTCCATTCCTCTAGATAGTGAATAGTTTTATAGTAGTCCTTGAAAAATTATATAAGATACATTTGAACATTTGCAGATATACATTATGATAAGTATCAAAATTCAATGCACTGGAGGCAATTATCTCAGCATCAAAGGCAATTAATTACCCCATGGTACCACTTATATGTCATCTAAATTAACATGACATGCATAATAAAACACAGGGCAAAGCATTACTTGACAGAACTGCTTTAATGACTGAACACCTGAACAATAGACAGACTGTATCGTAAGGACATATAGCAATAGTACCTGAATGCCATTGGTGTATAAGCAAATATAAAAAGACAAGAAATCTAGAAAACATACAGAGTTTACACATATCAACATGTACCAATAGAAAAAATTGCATTTAAAGCATATGTTTCAGGCACGTTCATTAGTGTTGTATGGCAACATGTGAAATCACTTCCATTGCTCCTGCAATGAAGGAAGGTCCATTAGATGGAGTACTAGACTTAGAGCCAGGAAGATCTAGGTTCACCTTAGTAGTCGCTTAACATCTGTATTCTTCAATTTCCTCATTTACAAAATGAGGGTATTGAATTCAATGGCCTCTAAGATCCCTTTCAGCTCCAAGTCTTATGCCATTCTATCCTGGATTGTTCACTGGCCAGATAATTCTAGCTCTTCTGTGACCTGCTGACCATTCTGCACCTATACATGAGCTGGTCTAGGTCCAGAGGTGGGGAGCCTGTGGCCTTGAGACCACATGTAGCCTTCTATGTCTTTGGTTATGTCCTTTTGACTGAGTCCAAGTTTTACAGAACAAGTTTTACAGGGATTTTTTTCTGTGAAGTCTGGATTCAGTCAAAGGGTTGTACTTGAAGACCTAGAGGGCCACATGTGGCCTTGAGGCTTCAGGCTCCCCACCCCTGGTAGGATGATTGTTTGCATCTCCACACCTACAGACCTAGATTCCACCTTCATGAATTGGTGGATGGCTCAGGGAGGCTATATATATATATATAGTCATATATTGTGGATTGTCCCAATTCTCTATGGTCTCTGCATTGGAAGCATTAAGGAAGGAATAGAGGTATCTCTGGATTCAGCCTTCTTGTCCCTCTCACATCTGGACTGAGGTCTGCTTCAGGGCTGAAGTAGTTAGTGGAACACACTATCTTCTTCATCTGAATCATCGCCTAGTGAACTTCTGTATCATTCAGATGATTTCTGTACACATTAGTGAGTGGTCTCTTCTCAGAGTCTGTTCAGTTGATTATTTGGCTCTCCCTTCATTTTGCTCCTATTCACCAAGGAGTTGAAATAATTCCTCTATAAGTAATAGGTGGTTGAAATTTATAGGCTTTTCTCTTTTCTCCCTCCAAACAATAATCTCTGGGAATACTTACTTCACCATGAAGCCATTATGTAGTGATTTTCCATTGGTCTACTCTATTGTGTGTCCCTGGAACACAAAACTTTCTCAAGACTATCATTTTACAATGACAATTAATTCAAGCATCATACCATCAAAGTAATAGTGAATAGGTAAATCATGAAACTCACACAGTGTCATCATGTTATATACATGTACCAGCAATATAGCAAGTTGATTCCATTGAGATTTCTTCTCAGAACTTAGAATTCCAATATTGCTCAGTAATGTGTGATTAAAATGCTCCAGCTGTGGGTCATCTTGGGTATGGTAATCAGATTTCTTGATTCTCTCCAAAGTGAATGCTTCCTTATTTTCCACCTGGCTGCACTCCTTTTGGATTTCTTTAATTTCTCCATCATGGCCTCATGCTGGGAATCTTTTTTCCCCTTCCCCTGCTGGTTTTTAGCTTATTTTTTTGTGTTGCCTTCCTGCATTAGATTGTAAGACCCTTGAAGACTGTCCCCTATGCTTAGCATAGTGACCAGCATGCAGCGGGTGCTTGAGAAATGATTTTTGACTATTGACTGACTACTTTCCTGAATGGCATGTTTTTAAAGTCTTTACTGAGATACTGGATCTTTCTACAGAGTAATGTTTCTCCCTCAATTCTTTAGCAGCTTTTGAGACTTTCTATAACTTGGTTGGGTATGCTTGGCATGCCTGGTGACGTGGTCTGTCACCACTAGGATACGCCTTATATTTTTACTATCTTCATCCAGAGATGCAAAGTTAGTAAGTACACGCTCCAAAAACTTGGTGTTTATACTGTCCAGTATTCAGCACAAGTTGGTAGTACTTCTTTCTGAATGCACTGACCACAGGTCTCACACTTAGTGTCTGTTTCCATCTTGGGCAATTAAATAGTTTCTTAATATTTCAAAGATTCTCCCTTGATCCCCAAACCCAAAGTTGTCATGTAATACCTCCATGGTTACAAAATAAAATGTCCTTCCTAGTGCCATGTGGGGAATCAGTTACAGTCTGAGTGAAGCACTTTGGTGCAGCCAGCATGTAAAGAGAAAGGGCTTTCTTGAGATTGGCTAGGGCCTAGAGGCCTTGAGATATCTGGATCCTCAAGAGTGATCCTTTGACGGAATCCAAATTCAAGGGCCACACTTGAGGACCTAAAGGGCTACATGTGACCTCTAGGACTGAGGTTCCCCAATCCTGCAGGCCAATACTGGTGTATGAGTGAGGCTGCTGATTATTTGAATTTCTCGTTCTAGTTTCAGAGTTCAGACCACACACTGACTCTTCTTGCTTTTATGCTCCCTTGGAAAGATCTCAGATCTCAAAGGTTTTTCAGATGTGGTCGTTTGAGGAGTACTTCTATCTTTTCTGCGTCATCTCTCTTTGCTGATCCATGTATTGTGTAAGACCTTTAACCAGGGGAAAAAGCCCAGGCCCTTTCACATCCAGGTGTTACAAATGGTTACAGATGTCAGGTCCACTGAGTTTCTCTAGTAATCAATTACATTTCTCTGTATTGAGTCCTTACTGATCTTGCATCATATCAGGACTATTTTCTATACAGATATCAAACCCTTCCTCTCTAGTTAAATGTTCACAGTACACTTACTGTGTGCTGCTAGTGCTGGCAGCCTAATAGAGCAATGCTAGGGGTGGTTGACTAGAGGGAAAAACAATGAGAGAGTTCAGATGAGCACTTCCAAATACTTTCTCTTCCTAGCCAGGTCTGTGTTCCAATAAGTGCTATGACCGTTAGAAGCCCTGGCCATCCCTGCTTTTCTTCTTTCTAGCATCCTCTCCACCTCTGAACAACATTATAGGGAGTAAAGTCCTATCCTATGTTTACCACAAGAGCACAAGAGATAAAGGGATCCTCTGTGTTTTGATCTCCTTGTTCCCAAGAACAACTTTTGGGAAACACCATCCAGTGCAGTATTAGTCACCAGATCAGGCCAGCATCTAGCATCAGGAATTTGTGGTATCGACTAAAAGGTTGACTCAGGAGAAGGTTAGGAGCTGGAGCCCAGGCCCAAACCATGGATTTGGCATCAGGAAACATGATTTGCATAGGTGGTTCAATCAAGCACAGATACCAGACAAAGAAAGATCAGCTCCTAAATCAAAGAGAACTAAGTACCAGTGCAGACATTAAATGTTATGGGTTGCCAGAAAAGGGAGATCAGTAGGGACTGGAATTATTAGGAAGGAATTTGTATAAGAAATGAGTATGAACTAAGATTAGAGAGGATTAGGGAGGGGATTATGGACAGTAGAAACAGCCTCAACACACACATGGAAATAGCAATGTTCATGGTGCATTCCACAGATAATAAAGAGACTGAATCGTGGAACGTCATCTGTGCCAGGCTAAAGGATTTTGACTTTATCCTGAAGGCCCTGGGGAGCCATTATAAATTTACTAAGAAGACCACTGACAAAGGCAGGCATGTGCATTAAGAAGACCTGAAATCAATTGTGAAGTAAATTTGTGAGACTGGAGGCAAGGAAACTAATTAGAAGGTTATTATCATAATCTCCCAGAAGGGCCTAAAGGCTTGAATCACTATCTTCAATTAGGCCAGCTAGAGTCAAATCACTTAATAGGTTAACTATAGATTCTATGATTATTTGGTTACTATGTGCAAGGCCCTGGGCTAGGCCAAAGGATAGACAAAAAGGAAACAGCCCCTGCCCTCAAGAATCTTACTGTCTACTGGAGCAGCTCAATAATTTAATTCAATTCTTTACTGAAGATGTATTTATTGAGCAGCTGCTTTAATAAGTATCCTCTTACTGGACTGGACCTGCATGTGCTCTAGATGCCCAAAGCGAAAGGCTTAGCGTTGTCTAACTCATTAATGGGGCCACCGAGGAATCTGCTGAGTTTAAGAAGGGGCTGCTCCATATACCAATCTGTCTCCTTCTAGGGTACAGAGCAGCTGACAGGATTTCTAAATATAAACTGATTTCCCCTTTAAGGAAGTATCAAATAGAGGAGTTTGTATGAAAAGTGGAATGGAATTATCTCCTTTCTATTAGAATAGAGATAATTTTGCTCAAGAGCACTCCTCAAATTAACAACTGCCTAAATGGTTCAGTGACATAGATTTGTATGTTCTAAGTATCCAACGTTTTCATTATGTTGGTCATATTATATTATTGTGCATAGGGTGTAATGCATTATGCATTTTATTTGTTGTTTTCAATGCCAAATACGCAGCATAACCAAAGCTGCATATTAAAGTTAGTTAAACCCTATTTCATGGAGCTTCTTTTTTAAATATGTTTTCTTGATATGTTTATTTTTATGCTACTGGATCATGATAACTTCTCTTAGAAATGGACTGGAACTTTTTTCCTTCCAGGATTGCATCACTATGACCTTTGAACAATCAACAATAAGCATTTATTAAGTGTCTAAAGTATGCCAGCCACTGGGCTAAGCACTAGGGACACAAAGATACAAAAAAGATGTATACTTTTACTCACACAGAGTTTGCAGTCTAATGAGGGAGGCAACATGAAAACAACTCTGTATAAACACCATATATACAAGATGAATTGGTGATAATCAACAGAGGGAAGACACTGGCATTAACACATATTGGAAAATACAACTTTTTTTTTTTTAATTTTGTAACTCCCCCCCCCCCACATTTTTTCCCTTCCCTTCCTGTTTTAGTTGCATTGGTTTTGTTTCTGCAAATTCTTTTTTTTTTAATAAAAATTTATTTATTTAACTTTTTACATTCATTTTCACAAAATTTTGGGTTCCAAATTTTCTCCCCTTTTATCCCCTCCCCCACCCCAATACACTGAGCATTCTAATTTTCCCTATCACCAATCTGCCCTCTCTTCTATCATCCCTCCCTTCTCTTGTCCCCTTCTTCTCTTTTGTCCTGTAGGGCCAGATGACTTTCTATTCCTCATTAACTGTATGTCTTATTTCCTAGTAGCAACAACAATACTAAACAGTTGTTCCTAAAACTTTGAGTTCCAAATTCTCCCCATCCCTCCCTCCCCACCCATTCCCTTTGGGAAGGCAGGCAATTCAATATAGGCTCTATCTGTGTAGTTTTGCAAATGACTTCCATAATAGTCGTGTTGTGTAAGACTAACTGTATTTCCCTCCATCCTAACCTGCCCCCCATTGTTTCTATTCTGTCTTTTGATCCTGTCCCTCCCTGAGTGTTGACTTCAAATTGCTCCCTCCTCCCATTGCCCTCCCTTCCATCATTCTGCCCCACCTTGCTTATCTCCTTCTCCCCCACTTTCCTATACTGTAAGATAGGTTTTCATACAAAAATGAGTGTGCATTTTATTCCTTCCTTTAGTCGAATGTGATGAGGGTTAACTTCTTGTTTTTTTCTCGTCTCTCCTCTTTTTCCCTCCACTAAAAAGTCTCCTGCTTGCCTCTTGAATGAGATATAATTTACCCCATTCCATTTCATCCTCTTTCCTCCCACTACATTTTTCTCTCACCATTTACCTTAATTTCTTTTAAGATATGGTCCCATCCTATTCAATTCACTCTGTGCTCTCTGTCTCTGTATGTGCGTGCATGTGTGTATGTGTGTGTGCATGCACGCATGTACGTGTGTGTGTGTGTGTGTGTGATCCCACCAACTACCCAGATACTGAAAAGTTTTAAGAGTTACAAATATTGTCTTTCCATGTAGGAATGTAAACAGTTCACTTTTGGTAAGTCCCTTAAGACTTCTCTTTACTGTTTACTTTTTCATGCTTCTTCTCATTCTTGTGTTTGAAAGTCAAATTTTCTTTTCAGCTCTGGTCTTTTCATCAAGAATGCTTGAAAGTCCTCTGTTTCATTGAAAGACCATATTTTCCCCTGAAGTATTATACTCAGTTTTGCTGGGTAGGTGATTCTTGGTTTGAGTCCTAGTTCCTTTGACTTCTGGAATATCCTATTCCACGCCCTTCGATCCCTTAATGTAGAAGCTGCTAGATCTTGAGTTATCCTGATTTTATTTCCACAATACTGGAATTTTTTCTTTCTAGCTGCTTGCAAGATTTTCTCCTTGACCTGGGAGTTCTGAAATTTGGCCACAATGTTCCTAGGAGTTTCTCTTTTTGGATCTCTTTCAGGTGGTGATCGGTGGATTCCTTCAATACTTATTTGGCCCTCTGGTTGTAGAATGTCAGGGCAGTTTTCCTTGATAATTTCATGGAAGATGATGTCTAGGTTCTTTTTTTGATCATGACTTTCAGGTAGTCCCATAATTTTTAAATTGTTTCTCCTGGATCTATTTTCCAGGTCAGTTGTTTTTCCAATGAGATATTTCACATTCTCTTCCATTTTTTCATTCTTTTGGTTTTGTTTTGTGATTTCTTGGTTTCTCAGAAAGTCATTAGACTCCATCTGTTCCATTCTAATTTTGAGAGAACTATTCACTTCAGTGAGCTTTTGAACCTCTTTTTCCATTTGGCTAATTCTGCTTTTGAAAGCATTCTTCTCCTCATTGGCTTTTTGAACCTCTTTTGCCAATTGAGTGAGCCTAGTCTTCAAGGTGTTATTTTCTTCAGCATTTTTTTGGGTCTCCTTTACCAAGGAATTGACCCATTTTTCATGCTTTTCTTGCATCTCTCTCATTTCTCTTCCCAGTTTTTCCTCCACCTGTCTAACTTGCTTTTCCAAATCCTTTTTGAGCTCTTCCAAGGCCTGAGCCCACTGGACATCCTGCTGGGATGTCTAGAATACAGAGGCCCCTACCTCCACGTCTTTCCCTGATGGTAAGAATATTTCCTCATCATCAGAGTTGAAAGGCAGGAACATTTGCACCTGCTCAAAGAAGCTCTCTATAGTCTTATTTTTCTTCCCTTTTCTGGGCATTTTCCCAGCCAGTTACTTGACTTCTGAGATTCCTGTCCATCCCTGCCTAGATCTGCCCAGCTAGTGCTTGGGGTCTGAGATTCAAATGGGCTATCCGGGGCGGGGGGAAATATTTCTTGCAGAAGATGAGATTTTAGCTAGGACTTAAAGGAAGGCAAGGAAGCCAAGAAGCTGAGATGAGGAAGGAGAAAGCATGGGGGTGGGGGTGGGAAATAGCAAGTGGAATTGCCCAGAGTTGGGACATGGGGAAAAACAGCAAGGAAGCCAATGCTACTGGACTATTAGTGATGATGTCGGATACCGTCAAAGAGGATGAAATCATCATCAGGATCAGCTTCGATGATAAATTATTTAACGGAAAAGCTATAAGCCAAGAATAAAGAAAAGGGAGAGTTTGTGTGTGACTTTTTGTTTGCAGATGATTGGTCACTCAATGTAGCCTCTGAGGATGAGATGCAACACAGTATGGATTGATTCTCTACTACTTGTGCTAATTGTGGCCTGATATTTAACACCAAGAAAAAAAGGTTCTGTACCAGCCAGCACCAGGTCATCCATTCATGGAACCAACGATTACAGCAAATGGAGAAATTTTGAATGCTGTGGATAAGTTCTCTCAATTTGGCAGTATATTTTCCAGTGATGTACACATAGATGATGAGGTCAATGTATGCATTACCAGAGCTAGCTCAGAAGGAAAATGTGGAAGAGAAGAAGTGCTTGCCAAACTAAAGGTCTACTGAGCCATCATGCTGAGCTCATTGTTGAATGCCTGTGAAACCTGCACAGCATACCAATGCCATGCTAATAAACTGAATGGCTTCCATCTGAATTATCTTAGGAAGATTCTGAAGATCACCTGGCAGGATAAAATACCATACATTGAGTCCCTTTCTTGAGCTGAACTGCCAAGTATTCAACCTCTACTGTAGAGAGTGCAACTCTGATTGGCTGGCTGTGTATTTTGAATCCAAACTTACTTTTGCCTAAAAGACCATTTTATGTACAAGGCAAGTACTCACATGGTGGTCAGAAGAAGCAATATAAGGACACTCTCAAGGTCTCTCTGAAGAATTTTGGTATTGGTTGTGAGACATAGGAGACACTGGCACAGAATCACCCAGCATGACACACCCATATCAAAGGAGGTGCTGTGCTCTAAGTGCAAAGCAGAACTACAGTAGCTCAGAAGAAGTATCAGATGTGCAAATCTAGAGACATCTCCACCCCAAATGTTCGTATGGACTGTCTGTGCCCAACCTGTGACAGAATCTTCTGAGATCACATTAGTGTGATCAGTCACAGATGGACACACTGGACTTTGACTGTGGCATAATGATATCATTGTGGTCTTCTTCGAGCATGAAAGACAACAGCCGTGTGAAAGGGTGTAAGAATTTAGAAGAACAGAAAGATAGGAATAGGCCAGTTATGGAGGGCTCTAAAAGCCAGGCAGAGTATTCTATATTTGACCCTGATGCAGTAGAAGTCACTGAAGTTGACTGAATGGGAGAGTGAAAGATGTGACACGGTAAAACCTGGATTGCAGGAAGATTGATTTAACAGCTGAAGGGGGATAGATTGGAGAGGGAAGAGGCTTGAGGCAAGTTGACCAACCAGCAAGCTTCTGCACAAATCCAGGTGTGAGGTGATAAGGACCTACATTAGACAGCGATAGTATCAAATGAGAGAAAGGAGGCATTTTCAAGAGCTGTTCTTGTCAAATGATTAAAAACAGGAGGGCGAGAGTGAGGAGTTGAGGACGATGTCTAGGCTGAACGATGGATTTGTCCACAGGTCCTCAGATTCCAAATATCGTGCTCTTTCTACCGCACTTAGACGAGTGATTTCAGAATTTCGCGAAGCCTCATTCTCTCAAATGACTCCTTCACCTGTTCACAGGTTCTTGCTCCACATTCTTTGAAGAGCTTAATCATTACACAAAGGGAAGACTTCTAGGAACCACATAAGTATAGTAATTTACATTGATACAGAGTATAAATAACTGATACCAGATCTCCTTGGAGACCAGATATGTTAGGATTAAAAGGCAGGGGAGCAAGAATGAAAGTACAAACTGGCTGAGGGGAATGTCCTCAAAAAGGTTGGAGAATGATACAGAAGTGAGTGCTTGTGGTAAGTTGCCACCAGGACAAATTTCTCTGGTTTTGCAGTTTTTAGGGAGGACCAGCTTAGAGCAGTCATTTGGTTTGACCATTTGGATTGAATAAGCCAATTCCAATTAATTAGTTTGAGTGATGTCTTCTCTGACTTGACCAAATTGGCTAAATTGCTTGCAGATGTTCTTACAGCAACCCATCAAAGAGGGTTCCCATTTGTCTGAAGAGAAGTACAGCTGTGAACCAGGAGGAGGGTACAGATGTGGCTTCTTTTCACAGGAATGAAATGACTCTACTAATACTAATAATTCATATTTCTATATGAATAATAATTCATATTCATATAGTGCTTTAATGTTTACAAAAAGTGCTTTCCTAGAAATGACTCTGTGAGGTAGATGTTGCAAATATTATTGTCTCCATCTTCCAGAGAGAGAGAAATAGAGGCTTAGTAACTTGTCCAAGGTCATAGAGCAGGTAAATGATGGAGATGAGATTTGAATTTGGGTCTCGTCTAACTCCAATTTTAACACTCTTTTCAGTGAACCACATTGTCTACAAAAGACAGGATTGTATAGGTCATTGATTGAGTTTGCCTTGTTCTGTCTAGCCCCTTCCCCAGTTTGGAATGTTGGTTCCTTTTCTCTATTAGTAACATGATATGTGACTATGAACAAGTCACAACCTCTTTGAGTCTCAGTTGCTTAGCTATGAATCAAAATGATTACATTAGGTAATTTATAGGGGCACTTCCAGCTATAATAATTTGTGAATATATATATATACACACATATATGTATATAAACTTCAAATGATATCTAACCTTCAAGTCCCAGAACAAGCTTACTTCCTTCATGAAACATTCCCCAATTCTTTTTCCTCCCCTAAGATTTTAATTTTTTTATTCTGAACTTGACAACAACAAATGTGAACATTTTCTTCTACAAAGAACAGAAAAAAGAGGATTCTAAATGAAACTGAATTTCTATTATATATTAACCTGAGTTTTTAAAAAGAATTACAAGGGTTAGTTCTAAAACTGTTCTACTTGTCTGTCTCTTCCTCTGAATTTCCATATGTTCTGTTCTGTGCCTTTAAAAATATTTCATTAGCGCTCTTTTATTTCCCATTATAATCATTATTCTTCTTCACCAGCTCCTTCTCCTTGGAAAAGAAAATTCTCTTATAACAAAAAATCATAATAAAGCAAAACAAATCTACATTTGCCATGTCTGAAAGGTATATCTCATTTTATACCTTGGATTAATCACCTCTAAGTCAAGAGGTAGGAAGTCTGCTTCATTGCTGATTATTTGGAGTTATGGTTGGTCATTGCCTGGTCTAGAATTTTGGAATCTTTCAAAGTTGTATTTCTTTACAACGTTATAGATCATTGTATAAAGTATTCCCATGGTTCTGCTCATTTTACTCTGCATTAATTCAAACAAGTCTTTGCAGATTTCTCTGAATTCATTCCTTTTATTATCTGACTCATCTAGTCTACGCTAATTTCTAAATTTTCTGAACTCCTGAAGCAATGTCTTGCATTATTCATTTGACTTTGATGATCTATCTGCTTTTGTAGTTTATCCTTTCCTTCTTATCTCTCATGCTAGACTATAAACTCTCTGAGTTGCATCATTAATGCTCTGCAGCCCTCAGTGAGTACACCAAGTACAAAGTTATGCACTTGGTATTCCATAAACATTTTTGTGACTGAACAATGAATCATGCCACTAGAAGTCAAGGGTAATTAACTAGCTTCTTCCTATAACCATAAAACTAGAACAGGAGAGTCTGGCTCATTGACTTTCTCCTCTTTCAAGGAAATGACAAATGGTGGAGGGTATGGGCAAACAGGCACATTATAATGTATTGTTGACGGAGATACGAATTGACCCAGCTATTTCAGAAAGCAATTTGGATCTATGCTCTAAAAAAATCTATAAATTGTATATACCTTTTGATCTAGCAGTATCATTATCAGGCCCATACCCCAAAGAGAAAGAAGGAAAGGACTTATATGTTCAAAAATATTTATATCAACTCTTATAATGGCAAAAAATTGGACACCAAGGGTTGTTCACTTTTTGGGGAATGACTAAATTATAGTATATGAATGGAATGGAATGTTGTGCCACTGGAAATGATGAAATGAATAGTTTCAGAGGCAACTGGGAAGACTTCAACGAACTGAAGCAGAGCAAAATGAGCAGAACTAGTAGAACAATTAATTCAATGACAACTTTATGAGAAAAACAATTTTAAAAAATTTGAGAACTGGGATCAATGTTGTGGCAAACCCAGAATCTAGACAAATGAAGATAAAACATGCTACCTACCTCCTACCTGAGAAGGAATGGTTCTAAAATGCAGAAAGAGGCATATGCTTTTGGACACAGTCAATGGAGAATTTGTTTTGCTGGACAATGCAGGTTTGTTAAAAGGATTTTCTTTATCTTTTTTAATGGTCCATTGAGAAAGGGAAATAGGAGAGAGAAATATATGCATGTTAAAAAAACAAATAAACTCCTTCCTCTTTTCAGGTGACTAAAGTGCTGACTGCAAAATTTTCTGCTTCAAATGAGAGTCTGTCATCTGCACACCTGGTGGAAGGGAATAACAGGAGGATGAATCAGCACTTCAAAAGGGTGGTGAGGATGGAAAGTCTCACAGGGACAATGAGTGGAACCCAACAAATGAATATGCATATTTTGTCCACACATTACACCCAGCTCCTCTTCCTTAGGCTGCAAGGCAGGGCTGGTCCTCCATATCATCAGAGAAGGTTACAGCCTACGTGGTTTAATTGGAGATGTGCTATATTTACCTGCTTGACAATATTTCCTGAACTGATTAGTCCTGGCACCATCTTCCCTTCTTATCTGGCCCATGATCCCAACCTTCAGAGTCTCTTTGTGGCAAGAAGGATGCTAAAAGAATACATAAATATCTTGTCAGAAAAGGAGGTTTATCCCTTTTCCACTGACATATTAGAGTAGATTACCCTGTATTAGCTAGCTGCCACTTTGGCAAGCAGAGAGCAGGGCGCTAAAGGGTTGGAACATGGAGCACAAGAAAGGTCAATTTAGATAGGATGTAGGGGAGGAAAGGAGAAAGCCAAGAGATGGGCAAAGGTCCAAGGTATGGGATACCACTAGAGGAAAGTAGATTTGGATAAAGTATCACAATTGAAGGAGGAGGAGAGGAAGGACTGGGTAGGCATCTGATAGTGGTGGAAACAAGATTTGAACCCAGGTCTTCTGACTTTAATTCCATTGTTTTTTCCATTATGACACAATTCTAAGGGCAGAAGGGAACAAAACTTTACATGAGACAAATTTTGTCTGGTTCAAAATTGTATCTGGGGGAAGTCTTAGTGAAATATACATATTTCTGTGAATGGGAACATGTTGACTATGCATATCCCATGAAACTAGAATTTCTTTCACAGTGCCAGATGGGTGTGTCAGATTGTTTAACCCTGTAGGTGTATTTTGACCACAGCACATCAGCATCTGATCTATCCTTCCCAGAAGTCTTGGGAGTGAATGGTGCCCAGGGCTACCCATATGGTATGGCTTTAGGGGCACTGGAAAAACTCCTCTACTCAAGAATATCCTAGTAGCACTAACTACTAGATAGAAATACTTCTATTTACTTTTCCACACTACCTGAAACTACCTGTCATTCTCTTGACTTAACCACTATTGTCTTTTAAAGTGCAATTACCACAGTCTGGATTAGGGCTAGATGTTTTTTACATGATGTTGTTGAGTTGTTTCAGTCATGACCAACTCTTTGTGACCTTATTTGGAGTTTTCTTGGTAATGATACTGGATTGTCTTTTCCATTTCCTTCTCCAGCTCATTTTACAGATGAGGAAACTGAGGCAGACAGGGTTAAAGGACTTGGCCCGATATCACACAGCTAGTGTCTGAGGTCAGATTTGATCCCAGGAAGATGAGACTTCCTGACTCCAGGTCTGGCATTTTATCTACCGTGCCTTCTAGCTGTCCCTTTTATATCTTGAGGTTTAGCCATATAAAGCAGAGCTCAAAAAAGCTAGAATGGACTTTAAAAATCATCTAACCCATCTTCATGCTAAAGATAGGAAAACTGAGACTCAGAGAAGGGAACTGACTTGCCCAAAGTCACACAGATAATAAGTGGTGAAAACAAGATTTGAATCCATGTCTTCTGATTTTAAATCCAGTGTTTTTTCCATTATGACACACTTTCCTCAGTTCAGTCACAGACCTCTCTGGAATTAGGTTTCTTGAGAGGAGTAGAAAAGGACAGAGATAATTTTGGAGCTTAAACCACAACAGAACTGAATGGGGAAGCCCAGTGCAGAGCTCTGGGTAACCAGAGAACCAGAGCATGGAGCACTGGGTATCCATGCAGGAAAGCAGGAAAACAGGAAGCAGGGAAGAGGCCATCAGGAAGTGGGAGAGCTGTGCAGAGTGGGAGGGGTATAAGTTATAGGATCATAACTTTAAATCTGGAAGGGACTCATAGAGGCCATCTTGCCTGATCCCCTCGTTTTACAAATGAAACAAGTGAGGCAACTTGGGGAATCCAAGTGATTGACTTACTTAAGGTCACCCAAGTTTGCACTATCACATGGCTTATCTAAGACAAGTTTCACCATTTTCACGATTTTGTGGAAATTCTCCAGATTCAAGGCTTATTTCATGTCCATAAGTGAAAGACCACCAGAATTCAGGCCTTGGGAGTTTTTGAAGTTCTGCCCTTGGCCAACATACGCATGAGGGTCTCTAAGTGAGCACAGGACTTGGAGCTTAGAGAAAGAAGACACATGGACGCAACATTTCACAGGCTTCCATTGCAGGCTGACTTCAACGACCCACCAGGGAGTGTTTTGGTTTGGCAGGCATTTCTGAGTCGGTCTCCATAGCTGTGTTCATTCCTCACCCCCCAAACTGTAGGGCTGTCAGTCTTAAAACACTTCCAGAACTTGATTTGTAACAAGTGACATCATTACAAATGTAATGAGAAAATGGGGCCCAAGAGAGGAAGGAAATTGGACCAACACCTTCACCCCTATCCTGATTTCCTGTGCTCAAGGTTTTTGGTCCCATTTATATCTCACTGTCAAAACTTTTCCTGAAGTTTACATTGATTTTAAACCAGCCAAAAGCATCATTTGATCCAGAGTGAAGTCTCAAGATGAAGTTAATAAGAATGTGCCTCTTTTCACTTTGCAAAGTGATTTACAATCCATTATCTCATTTTATCCTTGTGATGTTAGCGAGTGTAGTAATTATTAGTACTATTTAACTGATGAGGAAATTGACAGACACCCAGAGAGGATGAAATAGCTTGTCTAAGGCCATGTGGTTGTCACTGGTTGAACTGAGATTAGAATCTACATCTCTTACTCTGTCCCAGGCTCTGTACTGCATTTACTGACTCATATGGTAATTAATATCCTAGATTTCAATAGCCTTCTATGGGCTTGACAGGAGCAGAAAGCTAATGACAGTTTCAAAGTAATATTTCTGTACAAAGCCATTCCTAAAGCTTATTAATATTCATATTAACATCTTTAACCTTTCTCATGTCATGGAGCCCTTGGGCCATCTGGTAAAGCCTATAGACTTCTTTTCAGAATAATGTTTTTAAATGCATAAAACAAAATACATAGGATTGTAAGGGAAACCAATTATATTAAAGAACATTTATCAAAATACTTTTAAAAAGTGAGTTTAAGGGTGCCATGTTCAGAATGCCTACCTTGATGGAAGGATTGGTATCTTAAAATGTGAACTGTCATAAACAAGAAAGCTCAAGAGAAGCTGGTGTGGCTGTTTTTGCAGACACGTCTCATACTTATCCTTATTATGTGTTTCATAATGCTACCAAACTCATCTATTCTTTTCCCCTTGAATAGACCCTGCGCATTTCCACCTCTTTTTCCTCACTAGGCAATAGAACCTTCTCATCTTCAAGTCCTTAAGGATAGTCTCAGTTTACTATCAAATTAAAATGACTGTCCAAAATATACACGTATGGTGATGAACAAACTCAATGAACTGTACATTCAGCAACATATCATCATCTGAGCAATGTGTTTTCTTTATGCATTGCCTGAAATGTTTTTCCCCCCTTTCTAATTTTTACCCACACTTTAAATCCTTCAAGGGATTCACAATATCCCTGACAGAGGTATTCCTCCTCTAAGTAAATTCTACTATCTGTCTCTGCCTTCTCGTTTGGTTCTGCTTTTGTCCATATCCTTCCATAAATCTCTCATAGATTGTCTGTTCTCGACTCAGTTCTGACTCAGGCCACTCCCTTCATAGTTTAGGTTTGGTATTAGTACTAAATTACACTTTAGTATATCATTCATTATTTGACAAAATGATATTGTCTTAGTCCAAATGGGAGAAGGAGATTCAGCAAGGATTTGCATCAAGGTTATTTTGTATTGATTCAGCTGAACAAAGGTTTCCCTTCTTCAGAGCTTCCCATTCCAGCCTCTTCAGAGAAAGTCTGAAGTACCTTGTAATTATTTTGTACTCAGGTGATCAGGAAGTCATGTCTATAGCCTGGGGCTTTAGCTCCTTGTGCCAATCAAATAACATGGATAATTTTTAATACTTTGTAAAAAAAATAAAAAACTAGCTCAACTTGCATGGGGAGGGGGGTGCGTATATTGCTTCCACCACAACATCTAATCAATACACTATAGTCCTTCCCTTAGGTCTTTTAACATGTTATGGGAACCAGCGCTGGTCTTGAAATAAGCATATATATATCTTTTATCCTTCATTATTTCTATATTTCCTTTTATGATCATATATATGTGTGTATATATATATATATATTTTATCCTTCATTCTCACTACATCTCCTTTTATGATCAGACATTTCCTTGATGATGATGATGATGTTTTTTAAACGCCTTTTCTTGCACATAGGTCATTTTTAGTGCATCACTGCTGTGGACTTCATCTACCCATGATATATCTCTTGATTTCACTTTTGAAGTGATATCGATTCCTTGGAGATTGTGGTTTATCTGGCTCATTCACAGTCACATACCATCACTGGTGAGAATATGGTGTTAAGAAGATGGATTTTCCTATGAAGGAGAAGCTTGAGAGCATGGAAAATGCTGTACATTTTCCCTAAAGCAGCCCAGCTTTCTTTCCTTCTCAGTATTTAATTACAAAACCAGATCATTGCTTATTTGTAATGCCTGTCCAAGATATGTGTGCTGATGGACAAATTTAGTGAGTTGCTTGGCCAAATGCACATTATACAATACGCTTGTTTCATTTATTAGTTTCTCCCATGGCGGTAGTTTGGCTGATCTCTACTACAGCTACATAATTCCTGAAAGGCTGGTGCCCAGTGATCAGGGAGGGAATTCTGAACAAGAACTGTACCCCACCACACTGTAATGAGTATTTTTCACAGTGCTATGAACTCTATGGGGGAGTGTAAAGTACTGTACTGGGGAAAATGTGGAGAAAGGAGGACACTGCAACTGGCTTGCTTGAGGAGGCTCTGAAGCATTCTGGGGCTTGATCGTAATCAGCATAAAGTCATCTGAAACTGAAGCACCTGGAGAATCTCAATAGCTGTAAGAACCCCTTCTTCCATTTGGATTCTTTCCAGGAATCCTCCATGATTCTGGGAAAGGTCTTTGGTGAACATACATCTCTGTTTTATGCCTTGCTTTATCTTGGCAACCAGAGGTACTTAGAATAAAGTTATCCTTGTGGTTGTAACCATTGAAGAACCATGCATCATCTTCACTCGTGCATAAGTGATAGTACAAGTCTGCATTTTCTTCTACTGAATCAAGTGCTTTTGGGAGGCAATCGAGTAAGAATAAATGCAATGGAATTTCTATGCTTTTCAATATAGAGGATTCTCCATATTTCTAGCCAATTGCCTGACTATGAAGATATGGTCAAGTGTAGAAAATTTTATTTTAAAGCTTGGCTATATGAGGAGAACATTTTTATCTTTAGGTGTGTGTGTGTGTGTTTGTGTGTGTGTGTGTGTGTGTGTGTGTGTGTGAAATCTGGTGACATGGTTTAAAAAAAAAATAGAAATTAAAGTGAGTCATTGAAACATAAAAATCTATAGAAGGACCAGGCACGGTGGTACATGCCTGAGTCCTTGCTACTGGAGATGCTGAAACTAATATGAGGCCAGGAGTACTGAAATGTAGCAGAGAAAGTTTATAGAGTGTTCATATTAATTTGGGCACCAATATGGTGAGTCTTTAGTAATGTTGGTGGTGGGACCATTAGGATGCCTAAGAAGGGATAAACAACTCAGAAATAGGGTAGGTCAAAGTTTTCAGGCTGATTAGCAGAGGGGGTTGTGCTGTAAGTGGACACCGTACTTCCAGACTGAGTGAGTTAGGGAGACACAGTCTCAAAAACAAAAATGAACAGAAAAAGCAACCAGAAGGAAATTCAGAAAAAGGCAAACAGGATAAACTTTGAAAATAACATGTTAAATTTATAATTTAAAATAAAACTATACATAATAGAGATCCATGTTTTCAAGTATAATCCATTTTTCCTTCTAAATACAATCCTTTGTATATTTTTTTTTGGTATTCATTATATTCAGGAAAAAAATAAAATTAGAAATAAAAGACTTTCTGTTCCCCTTCCATATTTTCATCAAGGATGACCTTGATACGTATGTAAACCATTTTAATAAGGACTTTATAGAAATTGGAAAGTAGGCATATGGGTTAGTAGATGCTAATATCTTCTCTGTCTAATAAACTCTCTTTTTTAGGTTCCCTGGTTTTTAGGATCCATTAGAGAAGATTGACAAAAATTTCCCTTTTCTTTTAAACTATTAGTTCAGGCCACAATCTGTGCATTATTCAGTGCTACTTTTATTTATGTCCTTTCTTAAATTTCCTATAGAATATCCGTTCTATGTTAGACCTGACTCAAGACAATCCTCTGGTAGTTTAGGTTTGATAGCAGTTTCCTGGTATATTTTCTAACAATTCAGACCAGCTTATTTATGCTAAGTTTTTCTGGAGGTTGACAATAATCTGTTACAATTTGTTTTACTACTGTACCTTGTATGAGTACAAAAGGTAATGTGTGAAGTATGCCTTTGCATCCTTAAAATATTGGTACTTCACTCATAAAGGCTCACTTATTTTTCTTTTTTTCTGCCTTTGAGAGGCTCCTTAAGAGTCAACCCAATATTGCAAAACTTTAATAAACTTTGTTTACTTTGATTGCTCCATTGAAAAATTCTGAAAAAAAATGCAATGCTTCATATTCAGAGGCCTCTCACATCTGCTTGGTAGAACTTGCCAGAGCTTGTCTCCCACTGGCATAGAGTCTGAGAAGCCATGCTGTACTAATGCATTGAAGGAGAAGCTTCTGGAGTCTTTTAAACTCAAATTCCACCTGTTCCCTATAGCCCTTCCTTGCCTTCCCTCCTACAGTCATGGTTTCCCTTACAGAGGAGGAGCCCCCTACCCAGCACTTTATATCTTTCTCTTGTGTTTGTCATGTATTATTGTATATTTCCTTGACAGGTGATGTTAAAGACAAAATTCAAGACATACATGACCATAAAAAGAGGTGAACAAATAATGTATCGTGCATGTGTGTGTGTGTGTGTAACAGAGGGGCAGTCCAGATGTTGTATGGGTATTCATAGACTCAGAGGGAGACTTCTATTGCACTGGATAGGCCTTGAGTAGGAAAAAAAATGAAGAAAATTCACCCAAAATTGAAAAGACATGTATGAGGTGAAATCTGCATCAGTGGTGGAGGGAATCTCCACACCAATAAGATTATGACTCCTTTGAAATACCAAATAGAAATATTCTGTGTATATGAGGCAGGTAGGTTGCACCATAGTGCACAGAGCTCTAGGCCCAGAGTCAGAAAGATATAAGTTCAAATATGGTCTTAGACTCTTACTACTTCAGTGACCCTGGGCAAGTCATTTCACCTCTGTCTACCTTGGTTTTCTTATCTGTAAAATGAGGATAATAAGAACACTGGGAGGATAAAAATGTGATATTTATAAAGTGCCTTATAAACCTTAAAGTGCTATGTAAATGTTAGCTATTATTATTACCCTTATTATCATAACCCCCACTGGATTGTATATAAGCTCTATGCTGTCAAGGACCAATTTTTAGTGTTCATTAAATTCAGAATAAAACATAAAACCAGGAATAAATGGCTTTCCATTCCCCTCTCATATTTTTATCAAACTTTATGTTACCTTGAACAACACCTAGAACAACACCTTGTCCAAAGTGGGTACTTAATAAATGCTAATTGAAGGGGTAATCAGAAGTAAACACTATTGTGGGGGGGACAGATCAAGGGAGAGAATGGAATAGAGGGAAATGTGATTAGTCTTTTACAACATGACTGTTATGGAAGTGTTTTACATGGCTACACATGTATGACCTATATCAAATTGCTTGCTTTCTTAATGAGAGTGGGTGGGAAGGGAGGAAGGGAGAGAATGTGGAACTCAAAGCTTTAGAAATGAATATTAAAACTTGTTTTTGCATGCAACTTGGACATAAGTTGTACAGGCAATGGGGTATAGGAATCTATCTTGCTTTACAGGAAAATAGAGGGGAGGGGGATGGGAGAAGGGGGGAGTGATAGAAAGGAGCACAGACTGGGGAAAGGGGTGGTTGGGGGGCATGCTGTTCTGGGGTGGGGTGAGGGGAGAGATGGTGAGAAAAATTTGGAATTCAAAATCTTGTGGAAGCAAATGTTGAAAACTGAAAATAAATTATGTAAAAATTGATGTTAATTAAAATGAATGACTTAAAAGGATGAGGAGAAAAGAAGTAACAGATGCAGACAATAAAAGGAAAATGCACTTTGCCAGAGAAATAAATACTTCACTTCATTCCCTTAAATATAATAAGCTTTCTAAAGGAGCATCTGATCCATTCATTCAGAAGTTGTGAAGCAATTTCACAGCGAAGTTAGCTTCAAGGATGGAAAAGACATAGGTCATTCATGTCCCCAAACTGCTTATACTTCTTGGAAATGTGTAGTGGGTTCAATATTCTGGAGGTTAAAAGGTGACCATCAGTGGTGAGAAAAGGAACCTCTAAGGGTTTTCCTCAAGCACAAGTGGCAGATTCATTGCAGCCTTGTTCGGCTCCAGGGATCAGTAACAGATCATAAATAGGAGCAAAAAATAGAAAACAATAACTTGAAGGAAGCTGGGAATGAAGGGATGTGCTAAGGGGTTTAGATAGCCATAGAAACTAACTCTGTCCTTCGCCAAAAATGGAGGAGGATTTTGCAGACCCGTGTATTTTTCTAATTTTATTTCCCCTCAAAATTCCTTCCCATTTCTTGTCACATTGATGAACTTACTGGTCCCTTCTGATGTTTCTAGACATGAATTAAAGGCTGGAAAGAGGGACTTGGTTAGAGGCATTTCAGTCTTTGTAGAGGGAGCCAGTTCCATCTATCTCTCTCAGGGAAGCTTTTTGTTTTGTTTTATTCTAAGCAGATTTCTTGCAAATTAAAACAACTCTGAGGTACTACCTTACTCCTATCAGATTGAATCATATGAGAGAAAAAAAAATGATAAATGTTGTAGAGGATATGGGACAATTATACACTGGTGGAGTTGTGAATTGATTCAACCACTCTGGAGAGCAATTTGGAGCTATACTGAAAGGGCTATAAAACTATGTGTACCCTTTGATCCAGCAACACCACTGCTAGGTCTGTATCCCAAAGTGATTATAAAAAAGAGAAAAGGACCTACACAAATAAAAATATTTATAGCAGTTCTTTCTGTGGTGGCAAAAAATTGCAAGTTGAGAAGATGCCCATCAATTGAGGACTAGTTGAGCAAGTTGTGGTACATGAATGTAATGGAATATTATTATACTTGAAGAAATAATGAGCAGGTGGAGTTCAGAAAAACCTAGAAAGACTTACATGAACTAACGCAAAGCAAAATGAACAGAACCAGGAGAACATTGTACACAGTATCAGAAACAATGTATGATGATCAACTCTGAATGACTTAATTCTTCTCAACAATACAATGACCCAAGACAATTCCAAAGAACTCATGATGGAAAATCCATCCCTCTCCAGAGAAAGAACTGATAGAGTCTGAATGTAGATCAAAACATACTACTTTCACTTTCTTTGTTTCTGTCTTTTTTTCCCTTTTGATCTGTTGTCTTTCACAGCATGACTAATATGAAAATATGTTTTACTTGATTGCACAGATATAACCTATATCAAATTGGTTAACCATTTTAAGGGACAAGAGGAGAGGGAGAAAAATATGGAAATAAATTTTTTAAAAAAAATGAATGTCAAAATATCTTTGCAGGCAAATGGAAAAATAAAATGCCATTAAAAAGAAAGAGAATATTTCTGGCCCACATTGCAGATGATGGTGGTTTGGAAAGCTATGATAAGGTATGATAGAAATATCCAAGTCCACTCTTCCAGGTTTATGAAGTTCAAACTTTTACCACTGCTGCAATATTTATTTTTTTGTATTTTTATTATTTTAAATTTGTATTATTAGATAAGCAGTTTTACCAAAAAAGTCACCATTCAACATTATGAATAGGCACTGTCAGAGAATCAGAGAATCTTGGAGTTGGATGGTCTAGAAGCCATGTATTCTTTCCTTTGCCTAAAACTTGGCCACAATCCTTGGGTGAATGCCTATCTAGACTTTACTTGATAACTCTAAGTGATGGAGTATTCAAACCTTCCTGAAACAGTCTAATCTTCATTTGAATGGATCCAGTTGGTCAGATTCATAGCTTTCTATAGCCACATTTCCCCCTTGTTCTTCTGAGAGAGAAAGTCCAACTTAACCAGTTTGTATCAGATGTCATTGGCTTTGGCGGCTACCAAATAATGTTATTAACTGACATTGGACTTGTAGGGAGTTAAAGCAGTATTAAGTGATGAGTATAAAGTAATGAGATTGCTAGATGGATTACCACTTGATTATAAACTGGACACACAGTAGTTACTCTATAAAAACTTGTTGAATGGTTTGTTGATAGGCACTACCTCAAAAGCTACATGAGTGATATAAGTTAATGAATATCATTCAGTTGCGGAGAGGGGGGAGAATCATCAAATAACAGGACCTGAGATGATGGAGGTAATTGCAGAATGAGATGCATTTCTTTGCTGGGCTTTAAATGTAATACCATACCATATACTCAGTTATTGGGTAAAGGAATTCTGCATTTAAAGTTTGGATGAAAAGATAAAATGATCCAAAATTTGAGGATAATGTGATTTGTTGGAAAGAGTGCTACTGAGTTTAGAGTCAGAGAACTTTGGTTTGAATCCTCACCTTGTCAACTACTATAGGAGTGACCTTGGGTGTCTTAACTTCTCTGATCCTTGGATCCCTTGTCTGTGGAAATGATTGGAGTTGTAGATGACCTATGAAAACCTTTCCATCTCCAAATCCAAGACTAAACACTCTAAATACATCTGTGCAAGGTTCTCACACTCATACACTTGTCTGGAGAGTTAAAGAAGTTAAAGAGTTCTAATTAAGAAATTAGAGCTATGGATAGTAAATTTATAAAATTATATTTTTGAAAGAATAAAGATGCATTTATTAAAGACTTACTATATGTGAGGTATTATTCTAAGCACTGAGGAAACAAATAAAAGCAAGTATGACAGTTTCTAATCCTAAGGAGCTTACATTCTAATATACAACATATTTATGGAAGATAGAAAGTGGAGAGGCAGCAGGGAGGGTTTGATTTTTGACTGAAAAGTGATGTGGGTTTTGGGTAAGACAAGTAAAGGTTCATCTTTCAGAGTCCAGGGCCTCAGAGACCATGTTCTAGTGAGAGGAGGAGTAAGGGCAGAGTGGAATGGTATGGAGTTTTGAATCATTTACCAAAAAACAAAACAAAAGAAAAGAAAAACCCAAAGAAAAAACCTACTCGTCAAGTGAAATAGAGCAAAGTAAGAATTAGTTAATTATCATTTCACAAGTATACAGAAGGAATTATTTTGTTTTAAAGATCAAGATATTTCTAAATATGAATGGATAAGAAACCCATTCACTACAGATAAATGTGTTTAGTTTTTCTCCAACTGAACAAGAACAATTAATAGACTTGAGGTAGTAAATTGAGATAATCATTTGAATCTGAAAATCTTATTATGTTTTAGCTATCAAACAAAATGATATAAATTTTCTACCATTTGTTAATTTCAAAAAACTGTACTTTTATGGAAACACATGGGTAGAGCACAAAGACTGGTAAGGCAGACTTGAGCTCAAATCCGGTGTCAGATACTTAATAGCTATGTGACCCTGGGCAAGTCACTTAACCTGTTTGCCTCAGTTTTCTCAGCTGTAAAATGGAAATAATAATAACACTTACCCCCCAGGGTTGTTGTAAGTATCAAATGAGAAAAAAATTGTAAAGCACTTAGCATGGTACCTGGAACATAGGAAATGCTTTATAAATGTCAATTTTTTTTAAAAAAAGCTTTGTGACAAAAAACAATCTTACCTATCATAATATTATTATGATAATTCTTATTAGTTAAAATGCTCAAATTGTAAAGGATTTTAAAAACATAGATCTAAGTATGTTACATTATTTTATTGCATATTTGAGATATTTGTGTTATTATAAGCCTGTCAATTAATTAAAATACATATTAAGTAAATTATTTTTTTGTATATTGGTTTATGGAAAGTGTGGAGAGCATGACAATTTTTTTATATTATTAGAAAGATGGACTTCTCTTCATAGTGAAAACTATGGCTTCGAGGACAAATTTTTTTTCTTCTTTATATCTCTTGTAATTCTCCTTCCCCTTTTTCTTTTCCCACTACATCACCCTTCACATGGGTTGGACACATAGTAGGTGCTTATTAATACACATGGATTTTTCTGAGCTTCAGTTGCCTCATCTATAGAATTGGTATAAAAATAGCACATGCACTATCCTCTTCCTAGGGTTACTTTGATGGGTCTCTGAGATAATATATGTGAAAGTGGCTCATCAATTGTAAAATGGAGTCACTCTGGCTCCCAATCCCTCCCTCCCTTCTCCTCAATTATCAATAAACCTCCCCCAATCTTGCTTTTGGGATGGTATGGAGGGGCCAGGTGATGATGAATTCAATGTTTTCAGATATATATATATATATATATGAAATAATGCTTTGATTCATCTTAACTAATTTCTGCTTCTGGATAGTTAGTCTCCCCATTATTGTCCCAACAAATATGGAATTGTCAAAGATATTTCTGAATTGGGAGAGGGGGAAGGTGGTATTTGCCAAAACTTTATGGCACTGCCTCTTTGATAAAGTTTTGAGAAACTACCTCAAATGCAATTAGGAACCGTTATATTTTCTACAGTTTTGACAGATTATATATTTTCCTTCCTCCCTCCCTCCCTTCCTTCCTTCCTTCCTTCCTTCCTTCCTTCCTTCCTTCCTTCCTTCCTTCCTTCCTTCCTTCCTTCCTTCCTTCCTTCCTTCCTTCCTTCCTTCCTTCCTTCCTTCCTTCCTTCCTTCCTTCCTTTCCCAGTATAGAAACACTTTATCTTAGGCATCATAAACTGATCAAAGAACGAATGATTTTTTGAACAGTGTCAGTTTCCCCATATGTAAATTAAGGGAACTGACTAGGTGGTCTCTAAGATATCTTCTGGCTCTCATATGCTAAGATAATATCATTCTATGATCTGTCTCTAAGATCACTCTTCTCTGCTTTGCATGTTGGAATAGTTCTACACTAAACTGAACAGGACCACCCATGAACACATTGTGAAATAGGAGAAATATCTTTATAGATAAACTACATTCCTTTCACAATTCCTGCTTGAAAAATTATCTCTGAGGAAAAAAGTACAGAGCTGGGAGTCAGAAGACCTGAATTCAAGTCTTGCTTTTACTACTAATTCACTGTGTGACCTCAGGCAAGTTTCTCTATCTCTCTGGGCCTTAGCCCCATCAACTTTAAGAGAGTTAAGAAATAGTCAAAGAACATGAATAGGCAGCTGGTTTTCAAAGGAAGATATCTACAGTAGCAATAGTCAAATGCAAGAGATGCTCCAAATCACTAATAATTAGAGAAAAGCAGATTAAAACAACTCTGAGGTATCACCTGACACCCATCAGATTGGCAAAGTTGGCAAAAAGGAAAATGACAAATGTTGGAAAGCAGATATATTAACACACGGTGGAGCTACAAATTGGCCCAGCCATTCTGGAAAGTAATTTGGAACTATGCCCCCCAAATTATTAAACTGTGCATAGTCTTTGACCCAGTGATATCATTATAAGGTTTCTACTTCTAAGAGACCAAAGAAAAGAAAAAGGATTGATATCATGATAGTTCTTTCTGTTTTGACACAGAACTAAAGACTAAGGAGGTGCCCATCAGCTGAGGAAAGGCTGCAAATCATGGCATATGAATGTAATGGAATACTCTCATCCTCTAAGAAATGATGGAGGATGGTTTCAAAGAAACCTGGAAAGGCTTGTATGAGCTGAGGCAGAGTGAAGTGAATGGAATTAAGAGAGCAATTTATACAATAACAACATTTTAAAAACAATTTTGAAGGACTTCAGAACTCCTATTAATTCAACAACCAACCAAAATTCCAGAAGACTGATGACGGAACGTATGGAACATGCTACCCAATTCCTAAGAGAAACATGGTGGCTCATGGTGCAGATTGAGATATATAAAAATATATATTTCATTGGACATGGCCAATGTGTGAATTTGTTTTACTTGCACACACACACGCATATATACATATATATACATACATACATATTTACAAAAGTGAGGGAGAGGGAAAGAGTAAGATAGAGAGAAAATAGATTTTTGTTAATTGAAAAAAATAATTCAAAAATAGAGTAAGAGATTGGAGTAAAAAAAATAGTTAGGAGAGTTGAACTAAATGAACTAATCTCCCTCTCAGTTCTGATATTTTATGGCTCCATGATTCCATGTTTCCAGTTTGCCTTTAGCACCTTTTAGTTACACACAGTTCAATCTTATCATTTCATACGACCCCTTGCTCCCATCTCCATTTGTACTCCTCCCCACTCTCCACCTCTCACCACAGGTCCTATCTTTCCTATTCTTTATTCTTTATACTTATCCTTTTGTGAATAATTTTTAAATTATAAAACTAATAGGGTTACTCATTAAGTTGTATAAAGGACGTCAATAAAGTTGTACATTTTTATGCCAGGTGAACAAAAAGATTGGACACATAGTGAAAACAAGGGATAACTAACACTCATAAACCCATTTTATTGGCAGACATTCACCCATATAATGTCAAGATATCTAGAGGAAAGGTTCTATCATGTGATGGGGAGGGCCCCTGTGGGAGATTTATAAGAGGACATGGGTCAGAGTCCTACAGGATGGTCAGGCAGAGATGGATTATGCTCTATATTTGCTAGAGGGAATACTACATCATTGAGATCATAGATTCTTCTAATTATCAAACATTCTTTCAACAACCAAAAATAAGCAAATATAATAAAGACTGAAACCATATGTAAATGTATGGACTTCGAAATAATCATACTTTGTTTTCAGGTCTTACTTTTAATTAGCTGTCAAGTGTCAGGAAACACATCTTTTCCTTCTTCTATATCTCCCACAGTGCTATAATACAATCATTGTGTGCTTATAATCATTGCTCAATGAAGACATTGAATGGTTATTTAAGGGACCTTTCACATAAATCTAAGTAGTGGATATGAAATAACTAATATCCCCCAGTTTGGGTCTGTTTTCAAATGTCATTCTAAGACAGAGCCAAGATGGTGCAATAAGGAAGGAATTTATCTGAACTCTCCCAAATTCATCACCAAACAACTATAAAATCATGCCTCAAAGTGAATTCAAATGATATTTTATTTCCTGGAAGAGGAGAAATTAAACTTCATTACAATAAGAGGAGACATGCTATTGCATCCTGTTCTAGTATCCAACCTTTGGGTAAAAGGGAGAAGAGAACACTTCCACAGGCCTGATCTCCTGCCTCTTAGTGGGAGAGGATAAGCACCATTCCATCAAACATCAGGGTCCTCCCTTCCAGAGAAGAGGAGAAAGACCATCCCAACATATCTCCAGCATGGTCTTTCTCTCTGTCTTTGGGGAAAGTTGGGAGTAGCATCATTCCTTCACCTCTAAGCACCTGTTCCCTCACCTGAACTGTGTGAAGACCTGAGTGGATTGTGCTCTGAAGCTAAAACCCTGTGGACGATGAAAATCTACTTAAACTTATTTCACAGTGATTGATAAACTACCCTCTAGTCATATCCTCCTCATTCCAGTGATTCTGTACTGGCAGGTGGTCTTTCAAACACTCTTTCATACTACTCAATTCCTTATTCATCCCCATTCCCACTCCAATATCCTACTTTAAAGCTACCCACCCTTTCTATTCTCTGGAATGCTTACTTTACAGGCAACAAATTTATTTTTAAATAAAAGTCATTTCCTTTCCCACTCCTTCCATTTTCTGCTTCTCACGGAGATCCAGATCTCTCCTCACAACACAGTCTCCCTGGCCTCCTCTTCCAGCCCTGACTATACTTTAACTCATTCTTCCCATTTACTTCCTGAAGTGGTAGAGTTGGAATCCTTACTCCCAGTTGTTACTTCCAGGTTCTCCTTCTACCACTATCACTCAGTAACCTCTCCTCCTTTGAGGTTTACTCAACTCATATCTATTACTTGCTCAAAATTCTGAAAACCCACTGTTTACTGCCCTCCAGGACACTCTTCTTCTTTCCTTAACATATTTAGTGTCTGGCTCACAGTCTTCTTATCCTTAAGCCCTGCCTTAATATTTAAGGGACTTCAACATTATTACTGATACTCCCACAAACATCCTAATATCATGGTTCCTCAATTTACTCATTGTAATGTTAATCAGAATTAAAGATCTTCCACACCCATTAATAGGCCTCAGACACCTTTTGTTAATTTCTAATGAGGCACTGGGTCGTGAGGGTCACACCCTCTAGCTCTGAAATATATATATATATACACACATATACATATACATACTTTGAAAAGTACTTCTTTGGTGTTTCTCTCTCTGGTAACTATGTAAGTATGTAATGGTTAGCTGGATCTGCCTATTGATCTGTGATGTAAGTATTGCTTATGGTCAGACAGTTGGAAACCCTGTCTGTTGCTTCTTATTTCTCTGCTTGTATTTTCTCTGTTGGTGAATGCAATTAAAGAAGATTGTTGACCCCTCAAAAGTTGCTTTCCTTTCAGAAAACCTGTGCAGCAGGCCCTCTTGTGTATACTAGAGTGCTTACTGCTACACTCATTTCCTGTAACCTATTCCTCCACTCCACCTCAGCCGCAAACGAAGATGATCAAAATTCTCGTCTTGCCAACACCCACAAATGCACCACTTCCATGTTCTTGAACTCTGAAATTCTTTTATCTTATCACTATTGACATTCTACTTCTCCCTGACCCCAAATCCTGTTCTTTGTCCACACTATGACCTCCAATCCCTCAACCCCTCAGTTATTTCCCAGACCATCTCACTCCTACAATAGCTACATTCTTCTCCATCCCCCTGAACCATTTGATTTCTATACTATCTTCTTCTCTGAAGTCCTTTGCTCCCTCATAACATTTCTGAACTAGCCTTCCATAGCCTTAGTCTTGGATGGCTCCTACCATTTGCTGCTTTTGTTCCTACACACATGCCGGTGAACAAGGATAGAGAAAATCACAAAACTGTGCTGAGTACAAATTTATGTTAGCTAATATTAACTGGTCTCTCACTTTTTGCAAGGCAATCCTTTTATACCTCTCTAATTAACTGGAGGGAATGGGAAAGGTTTCACATAAGAGTTAACACTTGAACTGGTACTTGCTTTAAGGGACCCAGGAATACCAGAAGTGAGGAAGCAGAGCAATGCAGAAACTTTGAGCTGAGAAATATTACATCCTGTACAAAAACATGTTATTAAGACTTAAGATTCCCCCTACCTCCTTGCTGAAACATTTGGATTATTTAAATTATTTAAAGGAAGTACAATCTACAAGACCTAGAAAATGACTCTATTGGTGAATTCTAGGTTCCATAAACAATGGGAGAGATCTTTCAGAACAAAGCTCTCTTTTCTGGACCCCTGATAGCACTCAGACGGGATATAAATGACAAAGGGAACAGCAACTAGGTTACTTTGGTGGAATGTAGAGTACAAGACAGGGCGCAATATGAAGGAAATCTACAAAGTTAGACTGGAACCAGATTATGAAGAGCTATAAATGCCCAAATAAAGAATTTGAATTTTATCCTAGGGGCAATAGGGATGCATAAAAACTTCTTGAGCAGTGGAGTAATGCAGTCAGACTTGTGCATTAGCAGCATGAGTTTGAAATCCCCATAGAGGATGGATTGGGGAGAGGAAAGATTGGGTGGCTTTATAGTAGACAAGGTGAGAGAGAAGTGATAAAGGACCTGAGAAAGGTGACATTACTAGTGAGGGGAGAGAAGGGTACAGATTGTAGAATCCAAATGACTTGACTAGGTGTGGGTAATGAGAGAGAAGGAGAAGTTGAGGATGACTGGTGCCAGGGACACAGTATACCTACAATAGAAAAAGCAGAAAATGAGTCCCCTGGAGGTGGAGAGTGGGGAAGAGGGAAGGGTTGAGGGTGACTAGTCCTGAGCTTATCACATATCTACAAAGGAGAAAAGTGAAAAGGAGTCCTTTTTGGAAGCCAAGAGAACAGAGATCCGGAGCTAGTTTCCCTGTGGAATGCCAAACTTGGAGGGGTACCATTGTGAAGCCCAAACCTCTCACCAAATGCAAACATACCCTTGCCCAGGACATGCTGTTATGATTGCATTGAGTCCTGAATTACTGGTGTTTCGGTGCCAGAGAAAGAGCAAAGCCCTGGAACTGGGCTTGTGTTGATTCATATGGTAGGAGGCCCTGGGCCAAGCGAGTGGGGGCCTGGAGAGTTCCTCCAGTGTTAGCACAGAGTGTCCTGGCATGAGGGTGTTGATTTCCTATGTGTATTAGAAATGATTTCTAACGGCAGTGTTATGTCTCACACGCATCCAAGGGGACACCCACAGACTCACACAGAGGCTTACTATTTCTTTTGTACTTTTACTCTTCTTTCAATGTCTCAATTCCCCTCAGCAGCTGCTAGTTCCTGCCTTCTGCCTGAAGTCAAGGCTTGCCTGCATGAAAACAAGAAAAAGATATCACAGAGATGGTCCCTAGATCTATCCAGTCCAGAATTCTATCTCTGCTATGGGCACATAAAAGCCAAAGTTAGCCTGACACATGAGCCAGCATAGACAGCTGTTTAGTGTGTGTACTCTTGAGATTCCTGACAAGAGCCTATATATTAAAAGATTCCCCCTCTTTCTTCCATGGGAATGAAAATTCACCATTAAGAAGTGATGTTGGAGGTCTCTAGGACTTAAAAGCCCTGAGTCTTCTTCAAAATGAAAATATTTTACATGAACAGATGCAAAATGAAATAAGAAGGACCAGAGACCATTGAATACAATAACAGCAATATTGTATGATGATCTCCTGTGAAGGACTTCTCAGCAATACAGTGATCCAAGACAATACTGAAGGACTTATCATGAAAAGTGCTGTTTGTCTCCAGAGAAAGAACTAGTGGAGCCTGAATGCAGATCAAAGATACTTTTTTTTACTTGTTAATTTTTTTTGATCTGGGTTTTCTTTCATAGCGTGACTTACACAGGAATGTGTTTTACATGACTACACAAGTATAACCTATGTCAAATTGCTTGCCTTTTCAATGAAGGGAGAGAGGGAGGAAAAGGAGAATTTGGAACTCAAAATGTGAAAAAAAAGAATGTTAAAATTGTTTTTACATGTAATTGGGGGGAAAATAAAATATTAAATTAAAAAATAAAAACAAACGCAAATATCCTTGGTTGGTCCTCTTTGAAAATGAAGTATGAACACAACATCCCTGGTAGGGTGGACATCTCGAGGTCTGAAAACATGCTCCCTGAATTGGACATCTCCTCTCCCATTTCTGTGCCTCTCTTTCCCTAGAATTTTCTTCCTCATACCTCTGCCGTTGGTATTGCTAATTCCCTTGATGGCTCAATTTAAGTGTTACCTCCTATATGGGGCTTTATTCCCTAGTTGTTAGTGTTCTCTATGCTCCTTCGAATTACTTTATATTTATTTACTTTGTATATACTTTGAATTTTATCCATGTAAATGTTGTTCCTCTCATTTCACCTCTCCCACCCCTAACCTCAGTACAATGTAAGCTCATTAGGGTCAAGAAATATTTCATTTTTATCATTGTGTCCCAATGCCAAGCACAGAGAGCTCCTGGCACATAATTCCTACTAGAATTGTTGAAATGAATTGAATGCCCTGTTTACTGTATAGTCAGATAAAACCAAGGTCCTAAAGGAAGGGGACATGAAAGAGATGTCTGTGAGAGGGAGGGGCAAGAGCCGAGAGAGGATACCAAAAAAGGAGGGAGCCAGCTGAGCTTCTATCTGATAGACAGGAGAGGGAAGGTTGTAGGGAGATGATTTGCCAACATATGCTAGACTTTTATTGTCTTTGTGTTCCTGCAGTTTTGTGTGGACTAATTTTGACTTCATTTCAATTCAGTTGGGCAGTGATTAAGCAAGTGCCCCTCTGTTCTGGACGCTGTCACAGGTTCAAGTGACATCAAGACAAAAACAAAATTATTGCTGTCCTCAAGGAGCTCACATTCCACTAATGTCCTCTACTGATGCAACTAGGTGGTACAGTGAATAGAGTGCTGGCCCTGGAATAAAAACCTAAATTTAAATCCATCTCAGATATTTACTGGCTGTGTGATTCTGGGCAAGCCATTGACCCTTGTTTGCCTCAGTTTCCTCTTCTGTAAAATGAACTGCAAAAGGAAATGGCAAACCACTCCAGTATCTTTGCCAAGAAAACCCCAAATGGGGTCATGAAATATCAGTCAAAGTTAGTCTGCATCTTTATAATTAGGCAACACAGTGGATAAAGCCTGGGCCTGGAATCAGGAAAACTTGAGTTCAAATCCTGCCTCAAACACTTCTTAGCTATGTGACCCTGGACAAGTCAGTTGACCTCTGTTTGCCTCAATTTCCTTAACTATGATGTGAGTATTATAATCGCACTTAACTCTCATGATTGTTTTGAGGATATGGCTTGGCCTATAGCAGGCCCTTAATAAATACTTGTTTCATTCCTTTCCCTTCTTCCTGCTAGAATAGCTTTGAGTGTAGGGTAGCAACTTATCTGAGGAATAGCCTATGTAAATTTTTAGACTCATTGCCAGAAATCTTGCCAACAATCCATGAGTTTTATTTTGGAAAAGAATCATTTGTCTTCAAAGTACTGAAGCCATAAGTGAAGCTTTCCTATCTTGTATAGCATCTGATAGGGTGGCTAGGTAGCATAGTGGCTAGAATCTTGTGCCTAGGATCAGGAAGACCCTAATTAAAATCCTGCTTCAGAGATTTATTATCTATATGACCATGGGCAAATCATTTAATCTCTATGAGCCTCAGTTTCCTTGTTTATAAAATGACTTGATGGTTTCTATAAGGCCTAGGTCTAAATTTATGATCCTATGATCATCCTTGGAGTACAGTTTCTGGCAGAATTATTTGGTTAAAATGTTGCATCCTGTCTGGATGCCTCATTTTTTTTTCACATGGAATAATTGAAAGAGCTCTAAACCAATTATCAAGATACTTGGTTCTGATTTCCATATTATTAGCAGTAATAGTAGATATTTATAAAGGGTACTTTGCATATATTATATAATTTGATTATTATAACAACTCTATGAACTAGGTACTATTATCCCCTATTTTTTTTTTTTTTTACAGATGAGACAGAAAAATTAAATGATTTGCCCAGGGTCAACATAGCTAGTAATTTTCTCAGCCAGGATTTAAACTTAGGTCTCACTGATTCCAAGTCTGAGTTCTGACATGATTTCTAAGATCTCTTGCAAATCTAATGTAGAACTATGGTATCAGAGAATGAGATTGTCCTCCCAGCTCCCAAAGCTAACGCCTCCGCATGTGCCTTGGCTCTCACCCATTTATGTCGTTGGTTTGATTCCCTCGATTAATCTTATTGTCTCAGACATCTTCTATTTATTCCTTTATAGTCTCTGCCTCAGCCCATAAACATGTTTCCCTTATCCAAGAAAACAAAACCTTCTCTTGATCCTGCTACCCTTATTCAATTATTTTCTTACTTCTCTTAATCTTCACTGTCAAACTTCTAGAAAGTATTCTACTCTTATTGTCATCACTTCACTCATTCAATGCCTTATAATCTGGCTTCTGTTCCCTTTGTTCTACTGAAACTTCCCTTTCCAATCACCTTCATATTGCCAAACCAGACGACTTGTTTTTCAGTCCACATCCTTGATTTTTATGAATTTGACATTTAACTACCTTCCTTTAGGCTAGATGGTCTCCTCCCTGGTTTTCCATTGTACTCCATTCTCATAGATCTCTGCCTGTCTCTTAACCCTCTGTCCTTGGCCCTGTTCTTTCCTAGATATACTCTCCCTTGGTAATCTTACCCATTCCCATACACAATCGCTTGCAACGTCTTATTAATTCCACCTCTACAATTTATCTCATTCACATAGCTGCAATGGTAGTTCCAAGCCTTCGTTACTTCTTATCTCAACTGTTACAAGAGGTTTCTAATTAGTTACCCTTGTTTCAGGTATTTCTCTTTTCCAATATGTACTCCACATGGCTTTCAAAATGTTCTTTCTTAATGCAAGTCTGACCATGTCATCTCCTTGCTCAAAAATCTTCAAAGGCTCCTTATTGCCTCTAGGATAAAACATAAACTCCCCAGCATGACATTTATAGCCATTCACAACCTGACTCCAGCCTACCACTCCAGATTTATTTCCAATTATTTCACATCATGCATTTGTGTTCCAGTCAAACTTGTCTACTTGCTCTTCCTTGAACCTGGCGTTTCATCTCTCCCCTCTTTATCTTTGTATAGACTGTCCCCCATGGCTGAACACATTCCAACCTCACCTCTATATATCTTAGAAAGCTTAGTCCAGGTAACACTTCCTGGGAGAAACCTTACCTGATACCCCTAATTATTAGTGCTTCCTCCAAACTGAAATTGTTTTGTATTTGGTTACCTGTATACATGCTGTATCTTCCCAGTTTAATGAAAGTTTCTGATGGATCCATAGGATTATAGATGTATGGATGAAAGGGACCTCAGATATCATCTAATCCAAATCAGTTGAGGAAATGGAAAACTTAAGGAGTTTAATTGACTTAAACAAAGTTACATAGGAAGTAAGCATCAGAAGTAGGATTTGAACTCAGGTCCTCTGATGTCAGAATGAACATTATTTTTATTATATGACACTGATAGCAAGAACACTTCTGTTTTTATCTCTAGCACTTAGTACACTACCTTGGACATAGTACGTTTTTGATAAATGCATTGCTATTTCGTTCATTCATCACAAAAAATACTTGACAAAATACTTGCCACAAAGACTCAGTGGTGCACATTAACAAATGTTGAACCTATAAAACAACAGCCCATCATATTGTACTTTCTTAGAGGGTAAAGACAGTTTTGGGGGACTTCTAGACTATCTGAGACTGATGTTTTGTATATAGGACCTGCACTCTGAACAAATCACAAAATCCAGATCTCCTGGCCAGAAAGAAATTTTTCAGTCCTCCAGCTTTCAGGATGATTCTGTTAGTGGTTTCTTTTTTCTCCCTGAGAAGTATGTTGTGAAAAAATCACCTCCCAGTGGGCAGCTGGCACTCAATTCAGAAAGCTGAACTTTCAAACCTATCAGATTACCACGAGGGCTAAAAGCTCTGATTTCTCAGAATTTGAGGTTGCTGGTTTGTGCTCAGGAAAAAAACAGAAAGCAGAAGTCATATAGGGACTTAAGCTCACCTAGGCAACCATGTTTTCTTGTTGCCTCATGCTCGCAGATATAATTGCTATTGAAAGTCTAAGGGAGAGAAATTGCTGGTTTTCTCCTCAATTCTCAAGAGTCAGAGCTCTTCCTCAACTTCTCTTATAGCCCAGATAAAGCACTAATTTTTTTGGACACAATAAGTAGTTTCTGCAAGATGCATGTTCTTCAGCAAGAGACCTGAGAGTGTATGTACTACAGAAAGGGGTCAGAGAGCATACATAGCTTCACGAGAGGCTCCTCAACCCAGAAAATTAGGAAGTTTCCCAAATCACCCCTCCCTGCTATACTAACATAAATCCTGAGAATGACCTTGACTGAAGTTACAATTATCTTGGGGGGCAGGGGAATGGTAGGCTCTCTACCCTTTCTAGGATTTGTTCTGGCACCACAAGGCATGCAAGTGAACCCCAACTATGCCAGAGCTATCTACAACTAGGTATAATCATTTAATGACCAAGAACATCAATGCTTCCTGAGAAGCACAGGTTTTTGTGGTCTTTATGGTCATTAGGTATTCCATGATGTCCAGAGTCCTTGAGATGGGAGTCATATTTTGCTAGACAATATACCAAAAGTAAGTATTCTAGGCTATTCTTACGCAACTGGCTTATGGTATACAAAAATGCCTTAGCAGTAGCACTGGGGGTGTCACTTGCGCAATCTGAGGAAGGCTTCCCAGAGCCTACCACAATAGAATCTCTCCACTTAGCCCTCCCTTTCCCCTACGCTACTGCAGACTGCTGACTCTGCCTGAAAGAAATTATACTGTCGCAGATTGGAAATTGTTGGCAGTCAAGGTGGTATTGGAAACTTGGCACCATCTCCTGGAATGGGTATAGTACCCCACTATCGTTTTCATGCATCATAGCAACTTTGCTTATTTTAAGGAGAACTGTGTACTCTCAGGGCAGCACACATCCTAGGTCTTCTTTTTCTTCTCCTTCTCCTCCTTTCTCTTCCTCCTCCTCCTCCTCCTTCTTCTTCTTTTTCTTCTTCTTCTTCTTCTTCTTCTTCTTCTTCTTCTTCTTCTCCTCCTCCTCCTCCTTCATCCTTCTTCCTTTTTCCTTCTTCTTCTTTTTAATTAAAACAGATTTTTGCTTTGGCCATAACCAAAAATATATGTCTCATTCTGCATCTTGAATCCAATATTTCTCTGTCAGGAGGTGAGTAACAAGCTTCATCATCGTTACTCTGTAATTATGGTTCAACTTTGCATTGATCAGAGGTCTTAAACGTTTCAAAGTTGTTTGTCTTTGCAATATTGCTATTGAATAAATTGCCCTCCTGGTTCTGTTTATGCTTCATTCTGTATCAGTTCATACAGTTCTTCTCAGGTTTCTTTGAAACCATCATTTTTATAATTTCTCACAAAAAATTATATTATATTCACATATTAATATTTGTTCAGCCATTCTACAATTAATGGACACTGCTTAAATTTGTTTTTCATGCCATCACAAAAAGAAAATTGTTATAAATATTTCTGTATACATAGGCTCTTTTCCTCATTCTTTAATCTTTTGGGGGAATAAGTCAAGTCGTGGTGTCATTGTGCCAAAAGTATTCACAGTTTAGTGCCTTTTAGAACATAATTCCAAACTGATTTCCTGAATGATTGTACCAATTCAACAGTGTATTAATGTTAGAACCTCCTCTTTTCATAGCTCAAGCTAAAGGCAGTCTACAGACCTTCCTCTCCCCCACCTCCACTAATAAACTTTGAAAATTGCTCTCCCTAATAGCTGTAAGATGAAAGAACCAGAACCTGCTGATGCAGTCCACTCTTCTCATAGATTGCATTTACAATACTGACCCAAGCTGGCCAGCTTAGATATTTTCAGCACCATGGTGCCACCCCACTTTAGGAAGTATGTTCTTCAGAAGTGTTATGATACTTTCCCCAGTGAACACTGAGGCTTCCTAACTTTGAGACCTTTTCCTAATTTTTCTATTATTGTTGAGGGTACCACTATCCTCCCAGTTACCCAGGCTGTCACCCCCAATACCTCACTCTGTTAACCCCCATATCCAATACATTGCCAAGTATTGTCAGTCCTACCTTCATAGCTCGATACGCCCCCTTCTCTCCCCTAACATTACCACCATCTCATTGTAGGTCTATAGCACCTCATACCTGGACTATCACGGTAGCCTTCTGGTTGATCTCCCTGCCTCAGTTGTCCTCCTGCTCCAGTCCACTTTGAACTCAGCTGCCAAAGTGATTTTCCTAAAGCATCCTCAGGTCTGACCATGTATCTCTCCCCATCCAACTTCCTCTCCTCCCTCCCACATTCAATAAATTCCAGTAGTTCCCTATTATTTCTAAGATCAAACATAAAAGCATCTGTTTGGCTTTTAAAGCCCTTTCCAACCTGACTCCTTTCTGTCTTACATCTTACTTATCCTCTTACTTTCAAGTTCCTGTGCCTTCTTACATCTTGTTTCTTTCATGTTCTTTATGATACAGTGACACTGACCTTCCTGCTGTTCCTTGCCTAAAATGCTCCTTCTCCCAACTCCAGACATTTTTACTGGCTGCTCTGCATACCTGAAATACTATTCCCTCCCTCCTACTCCTCAGCTCTGCTTCCCTGGCTTCCTACAAGTTTCAGATAAAATCTCACCTTCTAGGAGAAGCTTTTCTTGAGCTCTCTTAATGCTAGTAGCTTCCCTATGGTGATTATCCCAATTTATCCTGTCTATAACCAGTTTGTACATAATTTTTGCTTCTTGTCACCCCTGGTTGTCCTGGGAGCTCCTTGAGAGAAGGGACTGTCATTTTCCTTTCTTTGTATTTTACAGTGCATTGCACATAGTTGTTGTTTGTCCTTCATTTTCAAAGAGGATCAGTGACATCACAGCTGATAAATCTTGACTTGTGAGTGAATTGGATTTAAGTTATGTCAGAGTTGCAAAAAGTCATCAGTCTCACTTTTACATAGTCATTGAAGTCCAGTGGCAGGACAAAAGTCATGACAATGGCAATGGCCAGGGATATAGCGGATGACCTTGACATCTTCTACATCTGACATAAGCGCTCCATAGTGCCTGCTTCAGCTGCCTGCATGGTTGTTGGAACAAATGTTCTCAGCCCATTCCATCGAGGGTAGTCTTGATGTGCTTGGGCTAGGCATCCCCTTCACTTATTGATGGGTTTGAGGCCTTCTGGTTACCCTCTATATGATTCAGCCTGGTGGCCAAGTTGGTTTTACTACGATATGGCCACAAGTGCATGCTACCACTTCTTGGAACCATAGGTGAGAGTTGGGTGACAGGTGGACACCAAAGGTGGATGAGCAAGTCTTGCCGAACACCTCATACACACCAGTGTGCATAACCACTTAATATATACTTTTTGACTTGATTTTGGCATCAAGGTCCTCTGATCCTCCAATGATAGTGGCGGTCTATACATATTGACAATGTGAAATGATCCTCTCCTCTTTCCCCAAGTATGTGAATTTCATGTGTCCTGCTCAGAGCGGAGAACTTTGGTCATACATTGGCTCAGAATAGTGTCGTCTTTCCATCCATATCCCTTCAAGAGTGTGGACCCTCTTTAGGGCCCTACTGGTTTATAGATGCTTTTGAGCAGGAAGGATTGGAGGTCTTCCAGAGATGGTCTTTTGCTGACAGATCCACCAACAGGTCTGTGATTAGACTTGGCTCATAAGGTTCTTGTTTGAAGGCAAGGACTTTTCTCCATAGACCTGAGTAGGCACATATTTTGCATTGCTCTAATGTATTTTTGTGTTACAGTGGTCCCAAAGTGGAGTGAATTGTCTCAGGAAGTAGTGGTTCCATTTTACCTGATGTCTTCAAGCAGAGCTGGGATCATTATTTGTCAGATATGTTATAGAGAGGATTCTTTTTCAGGTATAAGTTAAACTAGATAACCACTGAGATATCTTCCAGCTCTGAGACTTTATGGTTCTATGAGATCTGTGTATGGACCATAATGTCCTGAAGGAAGGTAGGGGCTATGTTATATCTAAGCTTTGTATTTCCCACAAGGCCTGAGTAAAGGACTGTGAAACTTGTCAAGAAGCATTTATGAAGCATCTACTAAGTGTCAGGCACTATGCTAAATGCTGCAGATACAAAGATCTGAATGAAAAAATGAGTGTGTCCAGTAAAAATATGTCAGCAAATACTAAAAGGTCAGAATGAGCTGAGACTGGTGAGGAAAGCTAAAAACAACAGAAGGTTTCTTTCTCTCTTCCTTTTTTTAATTGAATGAGCTTTGCACTGAAAATGATAGAACAAAAATAACAGGGAGTTGAGACCCAAGATAAATGAAGAGATATTAAGAGAGTACATAAGCTGCCAAGATTAATTCAAATCACCTTGTCCAGAGGAACTACATCCTTGAAACTGGAAAGAGCTGGAAGATATGATTACTTGAGACACTATCTTGATAACTGAAAAACCATGGAAAATGGGAAAAGTGCTACAGTATTGAAGAAGGGCAAACTTTTTTCTTTTCTTTTCCTTCTTTTCCTTTCCTTTCCTTTCCTTTCCTTTCCTTTCCTTTCCTTTCCTCCCCTTCCTTCCTTCCTTCCTTCCTTCCTTCCTTCCTTCCTTCCTTCCTTCCTTCCTTCCTTCCTTCCTTCCTTCCTTCCTTCCTTCCTTTCTCTCTCTTTTTTCTCTTTCTTTCTTTCTTTCTTTCTTTCTTTCTTTCTTTCTTTCTTTCTTTCTTTCTTTCTTTCTTTCTTTCTTTCTTTCTTTCTTTCTTTCTCTCTTTCTTTTCTAAGGTGACAGGAGTATTTAGACCAATGAACTTGACTTCTTTTCCTGGGAAAATTATAGGAAGGATCATTAAGTCAATGTCTGTTGAACATTTAGAAAGGGAAATATTGATTACAAAGTGACAACATCATGACTTCATCCAAAATAAGTTCTGCCAGACTAATCTCATTTCCTTTTTGTGACAGGATTACTAAAATGGATGATGGGAATTCTGTGTAGGTAGCCAGAAAACTGAAGCAACCCCATTTTGTCTGTAGTTCCTCTATTTTCTCTCTGATCTTGTTTGTATTGCAGACCCTGCCCTGTTTGAGCCCTTCCTTTCTGCTGAAACAGCAATTGTCTGGAACAGTCCTATCCAGTAGGGCAGGGTTATGAGAAATAGCTAATCCAAACAAGAAACTTTCCTGCTACACATGCCCAATTTTACCCCAAAGCTCCCAGTAATAAACCCTGTTCAATCCAAAGGTGTCTTGCACTTGATTTACCCACTGCTTAGTTGAAACCTATATAAAAGCTGTATCTTGTCCCTTTGGAGTCTCCACCTGCTCAGGTGAGACTCTCTTGCCAGCAAACTCAACAAACTCTCGTTGGTTCCTAAATTTCTGGTACTGGTTTCAGTTTGTTCTAGTTTGTTCTGACACCAATAATTTTTACCCACAGCAGCCTACCTAGATTTTAGCAAAGCTTCTGATAAAGTATTGTATACTATTTTTATAGAAAAGATGGAGAGTATTGATTAAACTACAATACAATCTGATGGATGAAGAACTGGTTGGATGGCCAAACTTAAAGAAGATGTATAAATGATTCAACGTCAAAATCTCCAGTGGAGTGCCCCAGTGATCTGTGCTTGGCCCTATGCTAGTTAACTTTATTAGTGACTTGGATAAAGGCATCCATGGTATGCTGATTAAATTTGCAGAGAACACAAAACTAGGAGGGATAGCTAACCTAGTGAATGATAGATTAGGATAGGAAAGGATCTAAATAGGTTAGAGTACTAAAACAAATCTAATGAAATTAGTTTGCAATAAGATTAATATAAAATCTTAGACTTGAATCCAATGGGAAGGAATGGATAGACTGAATTTGTTCTTAAAAGAACTTAGGGATTTTAGTGGACTATAAAGTCAATATGAATCAGCAGGGTATTTTAGCAGCCAAAAAGAAGTTAATTTGATCTTGGGCTATCTTAAGATGGTCATATCTTTCAGGAACAGGGAAGCAATAGCCTTATTGTCTTTGCCCTCACCTGATGTCATTTGGTTTTGGTTCTGGGGACCATGGTTGAAGGACCATTGATAAACTGGAGCATCTCCAGATGAGGGCAACCAGGATGATGAGGGTCCTTTAGTTTAAGACATGGGGTAATCCGTTGAAGGAACTGGGAATATTTATCCTGGATAGAAGAGGACTAGGCTGGTGAAGATATGATAGCTGTGTCTTCAACTCAGTGTCTGAAGGGCTGTCATGTGGAAGAAATAATTATGTTTTTCTGTTTGACCCCATAGGGCTGAATCATGACCAATAGAGGGAAATTGCAAAAAAAAGCAAGAAAAATTTTCTACTAATTAGAACTACTGAAAAGTGGAATAGGTTGCTTCAAAAGACAATAAATTCATCTGCATTGGCAGTCTTCAAGCAGAGGTTGAGTGATCATTTATCAGGTATGTTATTGTGAGGAATTCCTTTTGAATATGGGTTGTACTAGAATATGCTAACATATTCTCAAATTCTGTTACTCTGGGAAATAGTTTCAGCTCTTAGTAAGAGCTTAATAAATGTTTTTAGACTGGGACTGTATTGAGACAGATATTTTCAACCTCACCTTTACTTGCCAATAGGAGAATTAGCCAACCATGACATATTTCAGGTCTAAAGAAAATCACCAAAGAAAGTGTGTTTTCATGCCTAATTAGTGCCATCCCCTTCTCAATGGCTCCTGTGTACCCCAGTCCTAACTTTAAGACAGATTCTCTGGTATTGATTGCTGGTATTTATGGACAAATAACTTCATCTCTGAGCCATAATTTCTTCATATACAAAATACAGAATATAATACTTACACTACCCACTTGAAAGACTTGTCATAGAGAAAATATTTTTTACACCTTAAAGCACTACATATATGCCATCCACATTATTATTCTTTAGTTTTAACACAGGATGAGAATTAGACATATGAACTTTTCAAGCTTTGTCACCTCCTATTGAGAAAAGCACATAAAAATGCAAGCAGGTTGGGTAATACGAGACACATCCAGAGTGCTAATATGTGGTGCTAAACTGTGGTGCTAATAGTAAGCCAAGGTCTGAGGCAAGGGGAAAATGACAATCCTTCCATGCAGAGAAGAGCCTCTGCTTATCTCCTGTATTGAAAGATTTCAAATCATGCAAGAAAGGTCCTTACTGATGACTTCCTGGTGTGGCGGGCAGGGAGCCAAACATTCAGTTTCATCTTCAGACACATCTGTTATTGCCTGACTTGCTGACCTTGTTCCCTGGCCCAGGTGTGCGACCTCAGTCTGCTTACACCTGCCCTTTGGGCTGAATCCCATCATTTCATTCTGCTTCAGTCCCACGGGAGGCTGGGAACAGTCACAGAATTAAAGCAATTCTCTGCAAAAAACTATGCTGTTTGGCTCTGTCCTGAGACCTGGGATCTTGATTTAGGCCTCATACAGTAGAGCTGTCAGTAAAAAGAATGCTTAGGAAGAGGACAGTTTAGCTGCACTGAATTCTTTCTTTAATAAGTTGAGGTCCTTTTTGTTTCAGCTTTAACTCGAGGCAAATCTCTTGTTATTCATTCATTCATTCATTCATTCATTTACTTACTTATCTATTTATTTATCTAACTTCATTCATTTACTTATCTATTTATTCATTTAATTATCTATCTATTTATTTATTCATTCACTCATTTATTTATTTATCTATTCATTCATTTATTTGTTTCTTTCTTTATTTATTATCCATGGCCAAATACTTGCTGTACTCAGGCTGTTTTGAGGTTATCTGTATCTCCATCAGTCCACAACCCAATGAGTCTAATAGCCCTGTCTTTATAATCCAAGAGTTTCTCACACCCCCAAGGTCACTTGTGGATGCAGATGGAGAAGATGGAAGAGACATAGCTAGATGTATTCTGGGCTTAGAAATATGATGCTTTATCAAATAAAGCAAATTCATCTTAGTTTATTTTTCCTTATTTTCTTCTTTTTCCTAAAAGAAGAGCATGTGAAATTAAAAACAAAAACAACAGTATTATTGATACTTGGAACACACTCCCTATTTTTATTTTAGGGCCTTATTCAAATTCTACCTCTTTCATAAAGCCTTTCCTAATCCTACCAGTTAAAAGCCATCTCCTACTTCTCTACACTTCCCTAGACCAATTTTTTTTGTGGACCTCTCTTTTTCTTGCCCACATTACCTTCTGGGTCATTTATTTGTATCATTATAGGGGGTGTGGGCAGCTTCTTCCTTTTAGGGATATGAGAGGCTCCTGAGAATTCCCAAATCAATTCATCGACAAGCATTTACTAAGCATTCATTATAGCAAAGGCATTGCGCTAGGTCATTGGGATGCAAAAGCCCAGAACAAAACAGAGTAAAACAGAATTGTGGGATACCAGGCAGCAACAAGAGCTATGTGTGGGCACACAATTCTCAGAAATGTATTTTTCCCTTTCATTTGCTCTTGAGAAATACTTTCTGTCCTCCATGTGGGACACAAGGATCAGAGAGCCGCTAAAGTTGGACAGACTTCCTGTCCTCTATTTGGACTAACTGTAGCTGACTTTGAGAATTAGACCCTGGGGTTGCCATGTGAGACAAAGGGAATGGAGAGCCTCAGGCTAAGACTTCTGGGTAGGACAAGCTGTTGGGGCCTGAGCCTCTATGGGTCAAATAGCCAACACTAGCACTGCAGAGGGGACCGGATCCAGGAGCAGAAGCAGGAACTGGGAAGAGAAAAAGAATCTGAGTGCCAGAGAATGTTAGCTGTCTCAAGTCCAAGTGCATTGGTGAGCCAGGGGTGGAGAAACCTAGCTCTCTCAGTCTTCCTTTTTTTATGGGGCTTCTGGGCCCATGTTCACACATTCTCCCCACCTCTCACCCACACTCCACCCTCAGTTGCCTCTCCACACCTGCAGGTGGAGGACGGTTTGGAAATCTCCTGACTTCACCCAATGAATAGGAAGGACTTTGGGGAGACATTTGGAATGGATGGCTATATATGAGAGTACTTCACATTTTCCCTTTCATCTTCTCTATGTTCAATAAGTTATGTATCCACAATATATTGATTACCTGTGCCCTGTGGACCAGGATTGGGTGTGGAGATCTTTCATCAAAAAGAAGACATTCTAATCATGTAGTAAGGATGGAGTCATAGATTTCCCAATTTAAATATTTTTTGAGTGATATTCCATATCATTTACTATCTAAAACTGAGAAAACAGCCATCATGGATTTTAAACTGCTTAGAGACACCATTCTTAGATATATAGTATGGAAAGCTCCTTCACACATGAGCCTGAAAGATTTGCACAAGGTCACTATAGTGGCTTGAGTAGGGCTGTTTGTTTGATGGATATGTATGACATTAATGCTAATATAGTCACATACTGCCTTTTGATACAGATGGAAGGCAGCCAGTTGGAGTCATTATAAATGTCATATAGTACATGAACAAAGTATCTCATGTACAACTATAGATGTCAAATTATATAGGAAATGGGAAGCATCTTGAGGCCAGCAATTATAGTTTTGTTTTTTATTTTTTTTAACCTTTTTATCCCCTTGGCACAAATGAGATACTTAATAAATGTTTACAGAATTGAATAGCCATTTAAATGAGGATTCTGGTAAACAGTCTTCTAATTAATGGAAGCTTTGCTATTTCTAGTTCCTAATCCTGCTCTGTTAATTCAAGTATGATTCATTCTTGGCTTGCTGATTCAAAGGACAAAAGCAGGAAAAGCAACCAGATTGGACAATGTGTACATAAAGGAGAACTGTGCTGGAAATAAAGGACTGATTCATGAAGTATTTGGAGGAGAGGAAGGTACCAAAAATATGAGAAAAAAATCTCATCTCTTAGTGACCTATATGAATCCTACTTGAAGAGGGATTCCCTATGGTTGGAGAGACCTAATGCTCCTGTTTGAAGAGGACATTATATGTTACATTAATTTTTGGAACATTGAAGAGCCTCTTGAAAGAGATTCCTAACTAAAGAGAAGAGCTTATCCTGACTATCCACATAAGAATGAATTAAGTGGATGAAGAATATTCATACCCCACTTTGAACATATGATTGAATGGACAGCTATGGAACTCACCATCATCATGTATACCTGAAACACACAATACAAATGGATGGGTTGGGACCAGAATTAAGCTGGAGGAACTGAGATGAATTGCTTTAAGGAAACTGTGAAACTCCTTTAATGATCCCAAACTTCTCACAAAATAAAGCAAAACATTAAAAAAATAATATCAATGTTCTATTTTCTTTATTGTATGGCTGTAAAATATGTAATATAACAGACTCTAAGAAGTGAACATGAATGTTACACAGAGGATAATGGAGAGGCCTATGGTGGGACTGGTCAGTCTGTGATATATAATGAATGAAGAACTTACAAGAAGAATAGGAGTAAAAAATGTCAGATAAACATGATAGAAAAAGAAGAAAGTCTGGCCACAGGATGAGGGCAAAGGATGATATATAGAACTGGGTAGTTCTAGTACTCCATCCATATCCCCCCAATGTCAGAAAAAACTGAGGGAAGCCTCTGGTACCTGTTGGTGGATCTTCTTTGTTAAACTTTGAAATTATGTGGATTAGCAATACATAGGTTGAGCAGGCATGAATGGGGTGTATTCTGCATCATTGGAGGAAACATCAAATTGGTGAGATCACGGATCTCTTTGAGTATTTGAAAGATGATTCCTATTCGTGATTCAGAAACTGCTTCCTCCCTCTTACCCCTTAACTTAATCTCCACATCTCCAGTCCAATGGTCAATTCCAGTTCCCATGGCCAACCTCATACTTCTGGTCTTTCCTTGTCCATGAGACTTTCTATACCTGCCCTTTCTTTGCTCCTCAGTGTAGGTGACTCCATCCTGCTCTCAGACTCAGCTCATGGTAGGTTCTGTCCTCAATCACACTAGGACAAGATCAGGAGGAAAAGCGTAGGAAGATATTTGAACATGTGAAACAATTAGAGAATAATCCATAATAGAGGCACAGTGGTACGGTCAGGGATGGGGAAGATACAGTAGAAAAAAGACAACTTAAAGTAAAATACTTGGGTTCAAACTCTGCCTCTGCTACTTTCGACTTGTGTGACTTTGGGCAAGTTGCTTAATCTCTCTGGATTCAATTTCCTCATCTGTAAAATAAGTCAGTCAGGTAGTCACAAGCATTTATTAAGTGTTTACTGTGTGCCAGGTACTGTGCTAAGCACTGGGGATATGAATATAAGCAAACGAGAGCCTCTACTCTCAAGGAGTTTAGATTCTTTTTGTTTTTTTTGGTAATTTAAAAAATTTTTAAACAAATACAAAATAAGAAAAGAAAAAAGAAACAAATTTAAATACTGAAACAAATACAAGATAAGAAAAGAAAAAAGAAACAAACTTAAATACTGAAACAAATACAAAACAAGAAAAGAAAAAAACATTGTCTTGTGCACAGCAGAACATGAGAATTTAAAATACAAAGCATTAAATTTCCATTTCAAGAAAGCCTATATAAAAAATAGTACACATTGTATTCAGAGCTGTACATCTTTTTTTTTTTACTTCCTTGTAGGTTTTATTTTGCTCTCTGCTATGCACTTTTTACTTTGTTTGTCCCCCCTCTCTCCTTCCAAGGAGGATACAATTAAGTGTGGATATGCACACATGCACGCACATATATACATACATGCACACACATACACACAAACATATGTATACACACAGAAACATATAGACACATACATTTACATACACATATACATAGATATCTGTAATCATACAGCTATACACATCTATGTAAGACTATACATTCCTTGTTTGTGCTCTGTTTCTCTAAAGATGGATAACGTCTTCCTTCATAAGTTCAAGTCTTTACATATTTTTTTTAAATCTACCAACTCATTATTTCCTCTACAACAACAATATTTCAGCCTTATACTGTCAGGTTATTTTAAACAATCTAAAACCATATTGACCAATATGGCTGACATATAGTGTAGTTTCCCTATTTTTCTTTTTTGAGTAAATCTATTTTAGCTTTAACTTTGACATCATGATTGCTACCCCTGCTTTTTTTCCTAAAAAATCCTGCCCTGATCTTTAAGTTTGTGTGTACCTCTTATTTTCTATTCCTCCTGACTCTTGTACTTTATTTCCACCTGCTATCTTGCTTTCCTGTTACTTAATCTCCCCTTCCTCCAAGGATCTCTCCCTTATCCTTTCCCCACTACCCGTTCCCCTTGCCCTCTTGTTTCTATCCCAATTTAGAAGACTTTTATAGCCTTCCAAATATATCTTCATCCTATTCCCATTCATCTCAACACCATTCTATATTCTCTTATTCTATTCACTCACCCTCTTATTTCTTTATAAATTTAGAAGACTTTTATTTCCTTCTAACTGTATATATTGTTCTCTCTTTAACCCAGATATAAGTAGGGTTCCCCGTAAAAATCCCCCCCGCTCTATCCCCTTAGCCTTTTATTTCTTTCTGAATTTAGAAGACTTTTATACTCTTCTAGATATGTATTGTTCCCTCTTTAACACATTCCCAATGAGAGTAGGGTTTCCAGAAACTACCAGCCCCTTCTGTCCCACTTTAATCTATCTTTGTCAGTTCTTCCTCTTGCCCCTCATTTGTATAAGATAATTACTCTTTTTACCTTTTCCTAGATGGCATTACTTTTTGGAATCACATCATACTCATCTCTACCATAATCTTTCTTTCTAATTACCTAATTACTAATTACAGTCTTAGATATACAGTTTACATTTCCTCATATAAAAAAGTAAAACAATCTGTCCCTTATTCAGTCCTGTAGGTTTTTCCTAATAGGATCTCTTTCAGGTATTGATTGGTAAATTTTTCTCCATTTCTACTTTCCCCTCTTGTTCTAACACTTCAGGACAATTTTCTTTAATTATTTCTTGAATTATTGTATCAATATTCTTTTTTCATTGTAGCTTTCAGGTAGTCTAATAACTCTGATGTTTTCTTGATATATTCTCCAGATCAGTTGTTTTTCTTTTAAGCTGTTTCACATTCTCTTCTATTTTTTCATTCTTTACATTTGGTTTTATTATTTCTTCATCTTTTATAACTTTACTAGCTTCCTCTTGCCAATCAATTTCCAAGGAGTCATTTTCTTCCTTAAGATTCTGCATCTCCTTTTACAGTTAGTTAACTTTCTCTTCATAATCTTCTTGTTTTTCTTGGATTGCTCTTTTCTTTTTTTTATTTTTCCTCAGTCTCTCTGATTTGATTTTTAAAATCTTTTTAAAGTTCTATGAATTCTTTTTGGTCAGATAATCATTTGACATTACTCTTTGGGGAGGGAAAGGCATTTGTTTTGCTTCAGTATCCTCCTTTGAGGACAAACCCCAATCTTCTCTATTTCCCCAGTAACTTTCTATGGTTGGGTTCTCTTTCCTTTGTCTACTCATTTTAAAAAAATAGCAACTTGTTGTAATCACCTCTAGGCCTGGGATATGAGGGAATTGTGTCTCTAGCTTTAAGTCCTCCTTCCATTCTCCCTTTAGGCCTAGAGCCTAAACCAAGAATTTCTCCCTTCTGTAACATCCACAGCCAGCAGCATCCTACTGCTTCTGCACTCACCAGGCATGTACTGGTTCCTTCTAACACAGAGCCATGTCTCTACAGCACAGTTGGGCTTGGTGTCTGTTATCAGCAGAAGTTCCTGCAATCTTTCTCTGCTCATTCTCTTGACCCCCTACGTTGTTCAGGAGTTGAAAATTCTTGTGACTGGGGCTGAGGCTACTTCCCAAGCCAGCTATTCCTAGGGCTCACCACTTGCTGTTTCAGTGGAACTAGCCTGGAGGAGTTTACATTTTCCAGGGACCAAACCTCAGTCCTGGGATTTTTTTCTTCTGGTTGTCACCTGGAGGACTACTGTTCTTCCCCAACTCTTGTTTACCTTTACCTACTCTATGTTCACCCTAAGGTACTATTATGTCTTGTTTGTGGGGGGGGAATCTGGAGAACTTGAAATTTTCTGACCTAATCTGACATCTTCCCAGAATCCTCTCAAGGAGCTTACATTCTAATACAGAAGATAATACATAAAAAGAATCTAAAAATAGGAAGTGGAGAGAGGGAAAGAAATAGTCAACATAGGGGCATGATGGAAAGTCCTGAAGCTGGGTGAGAAATGAAGAGATGATTGGCTATGGCTTCTTACTAAAATGGAGATTCTGAGAGGAACCCTCCAGTCTCTAAGCAGAGTGAGGGGCCCCAGGGGCAAAGGATACTTGCCTGGTGTGAGTTCCAGGACTGACATAGTCTTCCAGGATGAAGAAATTTCTGGGGCATGATACAGAAGTCCTGAGGAATGCAGCTTGGAGGTCCTTCAAAGCCATAGAACATGTGTTTCTGATCATCTTTTTTAGGGATTCTGCGGTCAGGTATATGCAACATCAGGAAACCAGTGAAGCTTCCCAGGAGACCTACAACACTGTAGCTAGGTTCTAAGCCTTATCTGGGCTTTTACTCCCTGGTTCTCCTAGGGAGTTATTAATTATTAGTGTTGATAATTATCAATGTTATTAACAGCTATTATTAATATTGCAGCATAAATCATCCGTTAGTCCATTTGAAGATTACATCAACACTACTGTTCTTCTGCATTAGCCTATCTATTTTATCCACTCTAACTCACTTGTGGTAGAAGCTTTCAGTTTTCATTTGGGGAACACAACTCCAGCTGTGTCCCTGACCTGAATCCATTACCTACACAACACTGCAAGGGAATAGGATAAGGATAATTAAGAAGTGTTCAGGATTGAGAATCTGCCTAATCAAGTGGGGTCTAGCAGGTCAGAGGTTGAGTTCCAGAAGAAATAGCTATAGAAGGACCTCATCAGTTAAATGGGGTAGCCAACTAAGGCAGAAACAATAGGGCCAGAGAGATAGAGGTTGAGCCTGGTCAGAGAGTCAAATACAGGAAGATAGAAATAAGGGTACTATCAAGAAAGGGCCCCCAGACTGAACTCTCTTTCTAGGACAGAAGTGGGTTGCTTTCTACCCTATTTCATACAGTTTGCTGGGCATGGGGGAAGGAAGAGAGGGATAAGTCTATATAGGTGTTAAAAAGAAATCAGAGACTTGGAGGTAAATTCTGGTACTGATTGAGATTCTTGGATGACCTCACTCTCAGCTTTCAACAAGTGGCCGAACTTGCTGGAGGTGGATGCAATTTTCTTTCTGAAAGGGCAAGGATGAGTCATCCTCTGTCAGAACTGTTCCAGACTCATGCCTCCTAGAGAAGCAACAGCCAGAAAGGGGATATGAGAGAGGAGGGCAATCCTTGTGGATTCAAAACCAGCTCCTACAACATGACAGGAACCTTTCCGTCCGAGGGTAGGGCAGCTAGAATGGTAGTTCCCTGGAGGTAACATGGTGTTGTAGAAAGAGTCCTGGATCTGAAATCAAAAGAAATCCTTACTAGCTGTAATACATGGGGCTTCTGGAAGGAAAGAGCCTTATAAATTGAAAAGCACCATAAAAATATGAGTTATTCTTGATCTTGGGCAGCCTAGGGTAGAGGATTAAGTGCAAAACTTAGAGTCAAAACAGACCTGGGTTCAAATTCAACTGCTGACACTGTCATCTGAGTGATTTGTGGGCAAGCCATTTAATTTCTCTGTGCTTCAGGAAACTCTGTAGGACTTATAAGTCACAGAGTATTTGATCTACACTAGTAAAGGGAATTCTTACATCAGGGGCTACTCACATTGCCAAAAACACATATCCTTCCCATGTTGCTATATTGTGACTGGGAAAGTTGGAAAAGTAATACTGTGCCAGGAACAATATTAAGCATTTTACAAATATCTCATTTGATCTTTACCACAACCCTGGAAAGTAGGTGCTATTTTGATCACTATTTTATAATTGAAGAAACTGAGATAGACAATGGCTTGCCCAGGGTCACACAACTAATAACAGTGAGGTTAAATTCAAACTTAGGTCTTCCTGATTCCAGGCGCAGTATTCTATCTGCTGTACCACCTAGATGCTCTCTCTTGCTCCAAATCTTTCCCTAAGGGCAGCTAGGTGATGTAGTGGATAGAGCACCAGTGCAGGAGTCAGGAGGCCCTGAGTTCAAATCTCACCTCAGACATGACACTCCCTAGCTGTGTGACCTTGGGCAAGTCACTTAACCCCACTTGCTTCATCCTGGTGAATATCTGGTCACTGGATTCAGATGGCTCTGGAGAAGAAGTAAAACTGGTGACCTACACAGCCCTCACTCACTCAAAACAAAGTCAAGTGCAAGTCATGTCATTATTTCTCTGATGGCATGGTCTTCTTCAGCAACAAAAGGCAAGCACACAAGTCTTTCGCTATCATCCCTGCTTTACTTTTGATAGCTGCATTTCGATGGAGTGTTAAAAATTATTCAAGAGATTAGGTTGTCGTTTCCTCTCCTGATTAGGAATTGTAATTAGTATTTAGGATTATTATTTTTAGCTAAAAGGTATTATCAAGGCACATACAAGTCTTGTATGTGGGCAGTCAAAAGATTATATGCCTAAATAGAATGCATGATTGGGCCCAATAAACACAGTGAAGTCCCTGACTAATTTAGTCAAAGGTTAGGTGGTCTGGTATCATGTGACATTATTTAATATTAACAATAACTCAAAATACTGAGTTGTTAATATTGCTATTTTGTTGTTCAGTCATGTCTGATTCATCGTGATCCCATTTGAGGTTTTCTTGGGAAAGATACTGGAGTGGTTTGTCATTTTCTTCTCCAGTTCATTTTACAGATGAGGAAACTGAGAGAAACAGGGTTAAGTGACTTGCCTAGAGTAACAGCTAAAAAGTGTCTCAGATCAGATTTGAACTCAAGAAGATGAGTCTTCCTGATTCCAGGTCTAGAACTCTACTGTGCTAAGTAGTTGCTACCTTCAGTATTGCTACTAAGAGTAACACTATTTAGTTTTAAAAATCTATAATATGAACTTTTAATATTATTACTATTACTAAAAGTAGCATTTTAAATTTTAAAAGTCTATAATATGAACTTTCTCATGCTAGCTCAAACCCTGCTTCTTTTCATGAAGCCTTTCAAGACCTCCCAGGCACATAGTCGTCTCTGTGACTTTGAACTTTAAAGTTCTTAGTGTTTGTGTCACTGAGCTGTCACTTATCATAAGATGCTGTATCTTATTTATCATCTTTTCTTCTGTGAGTTCCTTATCTCCTCTGCTAGACTCCCAGTCTAGGGCTCATGTATATAGATCATGTTCTATAATTTGCTTCCCTTACAGTGTCGAAAGCATTGTTCAGACAGTTGGTGCTCCACAACCTCTAGATCATTGGTTCCCTACTTTATGAGGGGGCTGGGAGGGAGTTGGGAGGAAGCTGTTTCTTTTGAAGATCCCTTTTTTCCCCTTTCACTAATTACACTTCCTCAGAACAAGTCCCCAGTTTTACTGAGCAACTGTGATCCAAGGAAGATTTTTGTTCATTTCCCAACTCCCACACTTCACAGTCCTTCCTTGTTTGGGAGGTTAATTAATTACTCCTTAATTAGCTCTCTCTCCCTGTTAAGCAAGTAAGTCAGGTGTTATTTTCATCATTGGACAGATGAGGAAACTGAGACCCAGAGAAGATGACTTTCCTTAAGTCCCCACAGATATCAGTGATACACTGGCTATGTGTGCATGGTCCTGAGAAATTTAGTCATTGGTCAAGAACTTGGTCAATCATTCAAAGTTTAGGGTGGTCTATCCATGACCCCTTCAGGATGAATCTACTACAAGGACTGGTCAAACTCATTGCTAGTACTGATAGTGCTCTCTATTAGGCAGAAATCCATTTTTACTGGGTTTCGAATTCCATCTAAACGCCAAAGGCTTAAGGGGGTGCCTTACATGGGTGTGAATCTCTCACACAGTCCTGGAAACTGTTCAGTTACAAAGCAGATGCAAGCCATTAATGGCTAAGGAAGCATCTCTTCCAGCTTCTTTGCATGTCGGGGATAAGAGCTGTCTTGAAACATAAACAAGAAATGTTTCTGAACCTGGAGCTGGAAACCACATCCACAGGGCTCCGGCGTGCCTCAGTTTGGGCCAGCGCATGGGTCCGCTCCCCATTCCAGAATGCCTTGGCCTCCTTCCACCCCCGAGGCCTCATTTATTCTTTTAAAAAATGATTTAGCCTTAGCAAGCTCAGCATCTGCAGCCTCCTGAACAATGAAGGATTGTAAAGTGTGAGCTGGGGAATGAGCGAAAATCCTCACTTGGGTCACGGTCGCTCAGCGGAACTGGGGGCTTGTTCTGAGGAAGTGCAGTTGGCAAAAGGGGAGCAGAAAAGCGTCTTCAAAAGTAAATACTTCCTCCCAATTGTCCCCCTTTCCCCCAATAAAGTAGGGGACCAGTGATGCTGAGGCTAGCTCTTTAAATAAATGGACTCCTTCTCCACTCTCTTGGCAACAGCGGGGGTGTTTGTGCTCTGGGACGGAGCTTTCTAGTCAGCTGTATTTATCTTGTAGCTGTACACACACACACACACACACACACACACACACACACACACACACACACACACACACACACACACACACTCGCGAGGGGTTCGTCAGTGAGAGTGGGGTAGTTGGCCCAAAGCCCATGACTGCAGAAACTTTGTTCCGTCCACGCTTGACTTTGAGCTCCGAGTGCAGATAACAGGGTCTAGCTGCAGAAAAGCAAGACGCTGGCCCCTGAGGGCTCCGGGAGGTATTTCCTTCACTCCAGGGGAAGGACAGGGTCTGAGTGCCAGGTGCAGGAGCAGATCCTTGGGTGGAATGGAGCTCCCCGGGGACCCCAGGCTTGCCATGGAAGAAGGTCTCAGGAGATTAGAAGAGGAGGAGGAGGGTGACAATAGCACCGGTGTGGTACCGCAGGAACTGGACTGGCTGCAGTTGTATCTCAGCCCGTTACCGGATGGCTACATGAAGGCAAAATTCACCCTGTCAGCCTACCTGGCATGCTGGTTCGTTGTGAAGCTCTGCAAGGTAAGCGATGCATTCCTTTTTGGTGGTCTGTGGCTCTGCAGCTGGGCAAGCAGAGAGAAACGCAGATGGAGATGGGGTGGGAGGGGGGCAATCCAGAGCAAGGATCATGGGATCATGGATTTAGAACCAGAAGAGAGTTTAGCTGTCATCTAGTACAACCTCCTTATTTTAGAGATTAGGAAACTGAGGTCCAAAGTTATGACTTGACCTGCCCAAAGTCACCAGGTAGTTAAATGAAAGAGCTAGCTTTTGAACTCAGGTGCTTTGTGAAATCCAGTACTTTTCCCACTATACTGGGCTGTTTCTTCAGGCTGGCTTGTGGCACAATATTGAAATTAGTTTGTGGATCCAGAACAGCTTGTCTGTTCTGTCATTCCTCTAATCTCTTTTCCCCTCCCCCTACACTTCATGGCACCCTCTCCTACCTGCCTATAAATCCTAGAAAATCCTTCTATTTTCCTCAAGCCAGGATTCCTTAATCTTTTTCTTTTTTGGTCTTGAACTCCTTTGACAGTCTATCAAAGCCTACAGAACTCGACTCAGAATAATGTTTTAATTCAATAAATTAAATTATGTAGGATTTCCAAGGAAATCAATTGTCTTGAAATGCAGTTATATTTTTAAAAGCAAGTTCATGGAGCTTAGGTTAAGAACCCTTCACTATACAAATCTATTAGAAAAAGATTTGTTCTCAATCATTTACACTGAAGTATACACATAAGTTGTTGGATTTCTTCTCTTGGGGGCTTAAGTTTTATTTCTAGTTATGTTATAAAAGCTTTGTTTGATCTCAAATAAATTTCAGAAATTAGCAATAAGATGAAAGAGGGACTTCAGGAGACAGATAACTTTTTTGATGCCACCAGAATTATATCCTGAAGACTGCCAACGATTATAGCGATACAGAAAGGAACCAGGAGAGGAAGTTACAAAGAAGCAGATTTAGGCTTGATATAAGAGGGAAAACTTCTTCCCAGCATTTAGGGAGATCCCACAGTAGAATGGTTTGCCGCACTAGAGATAGCAAGTTCTCCTTCACAGCAAGTGAAGGGAAGGCTGGACAACCACTCAGAATTCCTGGTCATTTAGGGGGTTGATGTAGAGGGCTTCTATGTCCCTTCCAGTTTTAAGATTTTGAGATTAGACTTGTCTTACACTGTCCAGGGTCACTAGGAAGAGAACTGTAGAGAATGTTCATCATGAGTGGTGTTTTGTCATTTAGGACTGAATTCAGAAAAGGGTTCCTGGCGATTGCTGAGTCATAAGATCCTACATTTAGGGAAGGAACAAAGGGAGCAAGTATGTATTCAGCACCAACTATGTGCTAGGCACTGTGCTAAATACTTTACAAAGAGCATCTCGTTTGATCCCCACAACAACCCTGCAGGGTAGGTGCTATTATGATCTCCATTTTACACTTTGGAAACCGAGGCAAACAGGGTTCAGTGACTTGTCCAGGGTCACACAGCTAATAAGTGTCTGAGGATGGATTTGAGCTCATGTCTTCTTGACCCCATGTCCAGTGCTCTGTCTAGTGCAGGAGAAATGTCGAATTCCTGCCTAGCAAAACTGAATGAGGCCCAAGACAGATTAAAATATAATTGGGAAATGTTTAACAAAATAAATAGAAATACAATACAGTATAGTTAATGTTGATTTGTGATTTTCTAAGTTAGTATGACACCTGCAGAGATCCATTTATAATTGAGTTTGATATCACTTTCTGCTCTAAATTTAGAGCTTGGGTGGCACTTTTGAGATTATCTAGCTAAATCTCTCATTTTACAGTTAAGGAATCTGAGGCACAGAGAGGTTAAGCAATTTACCCAGATTATACAGATTGCCCAGAATTCTGAGCTGATTCGGGATTCTAATCCAGGTCCTCTAACTCGAGATACAGCATTCTTGCCACTGTGTCATACTGTCTCGTGGGATACCTGGTATCATCTCTGTGTGATATCAGGTATCCTAACTTGCCAGAAAATAACTTTGTCATATAGAGGGACAACTAGAGTGGGTCTAACATATCCATTAGGTACACCTCTGTACTAGTAAGGTAGCAGAGGTCCAAATGGAGGTAGTTAGCTGATACAACAGATGGAACTCTGGACTGGATTCAATAAGACCTAAGTTCAAACCCAACTTTGGACACTTCCTGGCTGTGTAACCCTGGATAAGTCCCTTCACTTCTGTCTGCCTCATTTTCCGGAACCATAAAATCAGGATTATGGCAATGCCTATCCTGCAGGGCTGTTGTGAGGGTCAAATGAGATAATTAATAATTGTAAAAGCACTTAGCACAGTGCCTGGCACATATTCAGCACTATTTAAATGTTTTTCCCCTTTCCCCAAATACGTACAAAGATTCTCCCTACTGTAAAGAGAACGCCACGTGTCTGTATCTGCAGCCCTCTCCCCAAGGATTCAGTCACACTTGGGTGTCACCCTGATATGACCTGACAGTGTAGACAAAAGAATTCACAATGAGTATCTGTATTCCCCAGGCCATTGAGTTGTCCAGTTTCAACTGCTTTGGACTTCTATTGGTATTGTGGTTGGCAGCTCCTAAGAGGATTCCAAAGTACGTACTCTGAGGAAATTTAAAGTCATATCTAGGAAGCAGCATGGGGTAGTGGGAGGGCATAAGAGAAGAATCGGTCACTTGACTTTTAGTCCTGGATTTGACCCAAAAAAGGTATTCAACACTGGGCAAATCAGATAACCTTTCTGAGTTTCAGTCTCCTCATTGGCAAAACAGGGATTACAACCCCTGTTGGGCCTTATTCACCTGTTTTCTGTTTCAGTTGCGGCAAGTGTTTTATGAACCCTATGTCTTATTCATACATGAAGGGGGTGACACCATTATTCTTCCTAGATGTGGCCACTTGTAAATTTCTAGAATATGTTTAAAAAAATAAAAGGACAGGACTCAGTAAGCATGAGAGTCAAATAGCAGAAAGGATGTTCAATTTGGAGCCAGAAGACCTTGTTTCACCTCCTAGTGCTGGTTCAAATCTACTCCTATCACTTGTATAATCTTTAACCTTTTTGGTTTCTGTTTCTTCCTCTGCAAAATGTAGGGGTGAGGCTTGATGGCCTTCAACTTTAATCCATGGTCTTGTGGTCCTTTGATCCAACCCAATGTCCCACAGTAGAATTATCTTTGTATACTTAAGGCCCACCATCATGCCTGGACCATAGGAGGTATTTAGTGAATAAAATCGATCAGAAATGACCTAAACCCCAAGGTCAATGTGATTATTGTAATCATTAGGGCTTAGCATAGTAGGGAAATGTTGTGGAGAGTTATCTCTGTTTTCCAATCAAGGCACCAAATAATTACTATTTCTGTAATCCCATTAATTCAAGATTGGACCACTATGTCATCCTTTTTCCTCCCTCCTCTTCCCTTCCCTTCCTCTCTTCCTTCTATTAATAAATATTTACTAACTAGCTACTATGGGCAAGACCTAGTGACACCTAGTAGCAACTAAGTTTATTTCCTAAAGAGACCAAAGAAAGAGGAAAAAGACTCATACATACAAAAATATTCATAGCAGCTTTTTGTGGTGACACAGAACTAGAAACTAAGGGAACCCATCAACTGGGGAATGGTTAAATAAATTATAGTAAAATAATGTGATGGGATACTATTGAATTTTAAGATATGATGAAGAGGATGGTTTCAGAGAAACCTGGGAAACTTTTTATGATCTGATTTTATGATCTGAGCAGAGCCAGGAGAACAACTTATACCAGGTTTTCTTAAACATTTTGGTCTTAGGATCTCCTTATATCATAAAAGTTATTGAAGATCCCAAAGTTCTTTAGCTTACTTGAGATACATACATACACATTATTAATAATTAAAATGTCTTAGTATTATTATGAAAATAGTTTTGATCTCAAGGACCCCCATGAAAGTGGGTCTCAGGGATTTTCAGGAGTCATAAGACCATACTTTGACAACCCATGATGTATACAGTAAAAACACTGCAAAGATGAACAATTTTGAAAGACTCAAGAATAATGACCAATGCAATGACCATACTTAATTGCAAAAGACCAGTGATAAAGAATACTAACTACGTCCTTCTTTGAGAGAGGGATGATAGATTCAAGATGCATGATGTGATATGTAATTTTGGATATGTCCAACATGAGAATTTGTTTTACTTGATTATGCATATATGTCATAAAGGCTTTTTTTCTTGTTCGGGGGTGGGGGAAGAGGGGAAGGGAGGAAGAGAAAAGTAAATTCTTGTTAATTGAAAAAAGATCATTTAGAAAAAGATATTGTATGAATTACTTGGCATGAGCCAAGCATTGCCCTCATGCAACTTACCCAATAAGACATAAACTCGGATAATCCTATTACAAAGTAACACACAATCAGTTTATTCGGGAGGTTTTCCTCCTCCCTAATGTTCCTCTTTTCTGTTCATCTCCCAGACAACAGTTTAGGACTTTTTAGCAGTGACCTTCAACAGTTTGACTTGGAGGTATCCTAGATGCATAGAATGCTAGGAGTGTAAAGAATGCTTAAATGTCAACTACTCCAAACTCCTCATTTGACAGATGAGGTGTCACTACCAGGCATGTCAGATGAGTGCCAGGCTGGTACAGGTTCAGGGCAAGAAGACAGTATTTTTGCACAGAGGAAGCAAAGTTTTTATCCCCTCTCCCCCAGAATTTAGAACTGGAAAAGGATTTTGGAAATTGCCTAGTCCAATCTACTCATTAAAAAAATATACTAATATCTCCTTTTTGGTTATATCATCTTTATTTCCAAATATATTCCTTTCTCCCTCCTCTGCGCCTTACCAAGTAAACAATCCCATGTAACAAATGTAAGTGTTGGGAAATGGTTGATTGAATCAATCATCAATTAATCATAACCCCACTCTACTTGAAGTAGCTAAAAAATACTCTAATCCTTATACCTTAACCAGATGAGACCGCCTTTACGGAATCAACCAACTAAAGGCATTAAATTTAAATTTTAATAATATTTTAATGAATTTAGGAGGAGAGAAGACCACTGGATGAAGAAGAGTACAAGAAGTGTTTTGGCATTGGCTCAGGAGATAGTCATACTCTGTAAGTTTTTTTATGAAATGTCATGTCAGTTTGGAACCCAGGCACTCAAATATCTGTAAGCTTAGAGGAGAGGTAAGTTCTTATTACAGTCCTGAGAGAATATTGTTGGGGAGCTGTGGGCAGTGATGGGGAGAGAAGGACCCCGTCTCAGTCTTTGCTCCAATTTGATCTTGTGGACTTTGGACAGCTGGAGGATTTGTACTTTTCATCAGTATTCTAGCAGCATTCCCGCAAAAGCAGTGACTGGCAAGAGTTTCTGCAAAAGGAGCCAAAGACAAACTAGATTGACTAAGAAAAGGCATCTTCACAGTCCCTAAGAAGCCCAGCAGAAAGCTACCTCTTATCTAAATGGAATGTCATGAAGACCATAAGAAGGAAAAAGGACTTCCATGAGCTCTTTTGCTTAGTACCCAGTTGAACTTTATTCTGGTATATAGTGTCAGGCTATACATACATACATACATACATACATACATATATATATATATATATATATATATATATATATGGTTCCCCTTACTTTTTCAGTGAGTGTTTTTTCTGCCATGCATTAAATCATGATCCATTAGTGGTAGCTTGCTTCATCTATTTAAAATGTGAACAAGAGGCCGCAATAATCTGGGTAAAGAGGGGTATAATCCCAGGGAATAGAAATGGTTGCTAGCAAAATGTCCTGACATAAGAAAGGAGAAGGAAAGAAGAGAGTTCTGTGATTTTTCTTGAGGGAGGCAAAGCTTTGACACTAAAAACACAAAGTAGTTATATACTTCTCTATACCTGCATAAAGGGAAATGTCTTTGCTTTTGAAGGCCAGGGAGCAATTATTGCAAGTTTTGGAAAGGTCTTGTAAGATCGCTCAATGGGAGTGTCTGCATGGCCTGAATGTCATTGTCTCATTTATCCAGTTCTAGAGTAAACATAGGAAGGGGCTACCTTCCCACCACATTTATGCCCTGTGCAGAAATTTTGTAGTAATGGGACCATAGAAATAGCTATGAAACATAGAAAAATGTGCCCTAGCTTCAGAAACTGTCTGAGGTGTCAGTCAGCATGTCACTATCAAGTGTTTTAATTGGTTAATGAGCACTTTCCATACCATATCAGGTAAGTAGTTCAATGTTATTTATTGTTCCCATTACACAGATGAAGAAGGTAAGGCTGAAAGATGTTATGTGACTTGCTAAAAGTATCAGAATTAAGCCTCAGACCGAGGTCTTCTGATTCTGAAGGCAGAGTTCTGTCCATTGTACCTGACTAGGTCTTTATATAGGTGCACATTTATATCATGCTTTAAGATTCCTAAAGTACCTTCCTCATAAAAATCCATTGAGGAAAGTATTATTACTATGTTGCTGATGAGGAAACTAAGTTTCATAGAAGTTAAGTAACTCTCTCAGTCATATAGTTAACAAGGGCCAAAGTCAGTTCTCAAATCTAGGTCTTTGGATTCTAAGAAAGGAGCTCTTTGGATTGAACTACCCTGAGTTAGGATGCTGTCTATCAATTCTGGCAGCCAGTGAGTGTGTCCAGAAAATGGTTCCTCCTTCTTCTCTATTTCAACACAAAAAGAAGGTTCAAAGCAGGGGATCCAAAATGTGAAACATCCCTTGATTTTTTGGAAAAGTGTCTCAGGGAGTGTCTACCACTAGCTTATTGCTGCTGGGTAGTAAATCTAATGATATCCTCCTTAAGATTTTGCTCCAAACTCTTAGAGGAGTCTGTAGAATAAAGCTCAAACTCCTCTGGTTGGCATTCAGGGCCCTTTCTCATACCAGTTTAATTCTACCCATCCAAACTTATCCCCTCTACAAAAATCCTTCTTTCCAGTCAAGTGGTTCTGACTGTCCCCTCCATATATCATGTTAATTTCTGCCTCTATCCTTAGTCCTACCTTCTCCATAAAGCATAATATGACAACATCAGTCAATACTGATCCCTCCTCTTAACCGTTTGTAGCATTTGTTGTCTTGACCACATATTTTAACATTTGGTGTAGCAGGTTATCATTTTCTGTCTTCTGTTTTGTTTTGTGAATTATTTTCTAATTCACATTTAGATTATAAGCTCCATGACAGCAGGGATCATGGTTTATTCTTCTTTTGGGCCCCCAAAGCTCTTTGCACACACAATAAATGTTCAATAAGTACTTGCTGATTTGAGGAGTGTAAAAAGACCCTTCTGTCAACTTATCTTTCAGTCAACAACAGCATTTGCTGAGTGCTCACCATTGTGAGAGCCCAGAACTAACACCATGCATCAGTTATATTGTATGGAAAATGGGAAAATTTTTAGCTAATTCTTGCTCCATGCAATAGCACCAACTTGCTCTAGTAAAGCCTTCTTAGAAACCAAGGTATGAATACAATTATCCCTTGTCTGCCAGTATGACTAAAGTTGGCACTGAGCAGTGTAGGGTGGTACCCTCTATTGGCATTAAGCTGCCTTTATCAATTTGATTCCAAGGAAGCCAACCCACCCACTTGGTGCAACTGCATTCCAAAATGGCAACTCCTCCTTTTTCAAGAAAAGGCCAAGCCTTTGTCTAGTATGAAAAAGCTATGCGTGACTGATACCGGGGGATCCTGACCTTCTAAGATGTTGCCACCACACAATAAAGGCAACTCTTCTCCATAAAGGCGGGGCTGACTATGCTGTGCATTCACTTCATTGTGTGAAAAACCTTAGGGGTTTTGGAGGCAAAGCAATTCGTGGTGATTCAGAGTAATGACATCTCAGTCCAATCCTCCAGGGAAAAAGGAAAAGAACTGAACTGAATAGCACTCTCCAGATTACCAGAGAATTCCACATGCCATAAACCCAAAAGAATATCCCAAAATTTTAGACCTTGTTTTAAGTTATTATGCTTATTCCCTCAGAGACCTGAAATTTCTCCTGTAACCTTCAAGTCCCAACTCAAGTACCATCTCCTCCATGCTAAATTTAGAAAATGCAAGCAGTCAATAGGAGTCATTTCAGACCCTAGACCTAGAATGATAATGAGCTGCCTGAGTATATGCCAGGCGTAGGAGGCTCACATCAGTAATCCCAGCTACTACAGAGGCTGACCCTGGTGGATGTCTTGAGACTGAGAGTTTGGAGTCGCAATGGGCTATGCAAATCGAGTATCCAAACTAAGTTCAAACTATTTGAGTCCCAGGGAGCAGAGGGTCACTAGATTGCCTAGGGAAGGATAAACTGACCCAGATCAGAAGCCGAGAGAGTCAAATCTCCTGCCAATCAATAACTCCTGTACTTTCAGTCTTGGTGAGATAAGGAGACCCAGTCTTTAAAAACAAAATAAAAACAATGTGGCCAACTACTGCTTTCCCTCCCAAAATTTCTATTCTAGTTTGACAATGTAAATACACATGAAACAATAAGAGAATGATAAGATAATGTACAATTAAGGACTAATTTATTTGATCCAGGCCATTAGGTTTGATAGAACTTGAAGAAGGGCAGAAGTTAGTGTTCCCTAGAATGATCCTCAGGGAAATTTTCATGACCTGGGTATTGAAGGAAGAACGAGATTTATTTTCTAAAAAAACAATAATGTTTATATTACCCCTTAAGATTTACAAAGCACTTTCTTCACAGCAATCCTTTAAGGCAGGTTAGCATAGCTGTTAGATATATGCGTATATATGAATATATATACATATACACACATTATATATGTAAAAATATACATATGTACACTACACATATATATTTAATGAATGAAAAGTTTTTAAGTACTGACCATTTGCCAAGAACTGTGCCAAACCCAGGATAAAAATACAAAAATTGAAATAGTTCCTGCTTTCTAAGAGGCCACTTCCTAAAAGAATATGTGTGTGCATGTATATATGTTTGTCTGTATATATGGACACATGCATATGCATATACATATATATACATATGTATATATGAGTGTCTATATATGTATATATTCTCATGCATACATATGTATGCATACATCTATATATGAGAAAGTATCCCTTTCTACTAGATTTCAAGTGTCTTAATCTCTGTTTTTTCAAAATCAAGCATTTATTTTTTTTCCTCCCATATCTCCTTCACTGGAGAGAAAAAAAATATAAAGTCCTTATAATAAAGAAGCATAGTTAAGCAACATGAATATCCAAACACATCCAAAAATGTGTGTTCTATTTCTCATATTAATCCATCACTTCTGTGTAATGAGATAGAGAGTAATCTGCATCACTGTTCCCTTGAAATCATGGTGGAATATTGCATTGTTTAGAGTTCTTAAGTCTTTCAGAGTTGTTATAATATTGGTGATATAGTAAAAATTGTTCTTTTGGCACTGCTTGCTTTATACTGTGTCTATTCAAATAGATCTTCTAGGTTTCTCTGAAACTGTCTCTCCATTTCTGATAACACAGTAGTATTTTACTACATTCATATACCATCTCCAAACTTGTTCAGCCAGTTCCCACTTGATGGGTAGCCCTTTAGTTTCTAGTTCTTTGCCACTGCAAAAAACAAAACAAAACAAAACAAAAAACTGTTATAAATATCTTTATATGAATGGTTCTTTTTCCATTTTCTTTTATTTCTTTAGGCTATAGACCCACTACTGGCAGCAATGAGTAAACATGGTTGAGTAACATTTTGGGCATCGTTTCGAATTGCTACCAGAATGGCTGGATGAATTCACAATTCCATCAATGATGCGTCAGTGTGCTGGTTTTCTTGCAGAACTGCCAAGAGTTGTCCTTTTCCTTTTTTGCCAATGTGGTCAAACTGATGCATGTGAAGTGGAAGAAAGATAAGATTTAGATTCAGTGAAAGACAGAACATTTTAGACAGGGAGAACAGTGTGAATACAGACAAAAAGTTAGACACGAACAAGAGGGATTCAGGAGATTCAAGTTTGATCCTATTACTTCCCTGCTTGGAAAAAAAAAACCAAAACACTCCAGAGATGACTTGTTGCATCTAGAACATGAAATCCTTAGCTTGATGTTAAATATGATGCTTCAGTCTACATTTTTAGGTTTTTCCTACACAGATCCTTGTACCTAAGTTGTCCTACTCTCTGTTCCCTGAATTAAGCATTTCATCTCCTGCCTTTGTTTTTATTCCTTTGAACTAGCTGTCTTCCATGCGTGCAATGTAATCCTTCCTCATTCTATCTCTTATGATCCCCTACTTCCTTCAAGGCTCAGTTCACATGCCATACAATCTCCTATAACAAGCTTTTCACGACCTCTGCTTACTTTCATCCCAAAACTGTTAGCACTTACTCCCTCATTCACAAATTACCATGTGTATACTTCTCTATTTTCACCTTAATCCCCCACTGGTAGAATATAAATGCATTGAAAGCAAGTGGTACTTTTCACTTTGTATTGACATCCCGATTACCTGTTCCCATGCCTATAAATTATATGCTCCTAAATGCTTCTTGGATTAGATTGAGTTGGACTGGATTGGGGACAGTGAGGAGACTAGCTTGCCTGGCTTTCTCTTGCCTGGGCAGCTAAGCCTGTGGAAGGCAACTTGGTCTTTTCAACTCCACAGAGGGGGTTTCAATGAGATAGATGAGAAGAATATGGAAAGGCCCATACAAGAGACATATTAAATGAAGAAACATTTCCCTGGTAGTGAGACAGCCCTATTTACATGGGTAGCAAATGAGAACTGAATCACAAGAATTGCTAACTCAAGATGAGGAACTGGGAAAGGAGCAATTTGCTTGTCATATTTTTGATTTTTTTGGTAAAAATTGTTCTCTTGGTTCTGTTTACTTTATACTGTATCCATTCATATTTATCCTCCTGAAGGAGGTGGGTTTTTGCCATACAGTAGGTCTCACTTAGGCCTCTCTGAATGAGACTGGTATTGGTTAAAGTCATATCACCAGGGTTATGAGACACACAACAGGAAGGAAAGAAGGAGCAACTTTGATCTTCTTGGAATGTTATAAGTCTAGAGGTAGACAAAGATGATGTTGAAAATACTGGGCTTGGTAAGATCGGTGTTTCATGGAGGTAGAGTTGGTAATGCTTTCAAGGACACCAGGAAGGACTCTCTTTCCTCTCAGCATAAAGCCCTACCCCAATAAGTTGCTGAGCTGGGAATTGAACTCAGGTCCTCTGCTGGCAAATCCAGTGATACTCACCATGTTGTTTCTTACTAATAAACTCTGTGTGATAACACAGTCAATTACCTGGTCTATACTCAGTTTTTCCAGCTTGTTAGGATTTTCCAAAGCCTGAATTCCACAGGAGCATCCGTTGACAGTACAAGCTCTTCTCCACATAATAATTAGGCATCAGAGAGGACTTTAGTGAACAAATCTCATCCCTCTCACCCTCTGCCATCAATGTTATCTTTTGAGGGACACACCTTTAACAGAGAGATAAATAATAATCAAAAGGTTCTTTCTAGAGATCTAGGGACCAAACTAACTTCCATGGTTTTCCTGGGATCTGTTCACATTCAGCTCAGTCCCTCATACATTCGCCATCTCAGTGTCCACCTCAAAGTCTTCGAGTTGGAAGTGACCCCAGAGATCATCTAGTTTAAACTATATCTGATCAAGAAATCCTCCTATAACATGTCCGACACATTCATTACTCAGGGCCATCTCCAGTCATCCTGATCTGTATCTTGCCGCTGGACCCAGATGGCCCTGGAGGACAATATGAGGTTGGTGACCTTGCATAGCCCTCCCTCACTCAAATCAAAGTCAACTGCAAGTCATGTCATCATTTCCCTGATGTCATGGTCCTCTTCAAGAATAAAGGACAAGCACAATTCATCACTCATTTTGAGACCTTAAGTGAGGACAAATCCCACAACCTCTTGAGGTAATCTTGGACAGCTATAATTGTTGAGAAGTTTTTCTGGAGGAAAGGAAGGAATCAAGCATTTATTAAACTTCTGCAAATTGCTGGGCACTGTGGCAAGCACTTTACAAATGTCTTATTTGATTCTCACAAGAATCCTGAGATGTAGGTGCCATTATTATCCTCATTTTACAATTGAAGAAACCCGAGGCAGACAGAAGTGAATTGACTTGCCTAGGGTCACACAGCTAATAAATATCCTAAGTCAGAGTTTAACTCTGGTTTTCCTGACTCCAGGCTCAGTACTATATCCACAGTTCTATCTATCTGCCCCATCTTTATATGAAACTTTTCACTATCTCTAAGCAATTTCCATGTACCACTCCAGGTTCTGTCTTCTAGGACCAACCAGAACTAGTCTAATACTTGTTCCACATAACACTTTGAATACTTAAAGCCAGTCATCATCTCCCCTCTATGCCTTCTCTTCCTTAGGCTAAGTAGTCTAAGTTTCTTCTACTGATCCTCACAAAGCATGATCATAAAACTTTTCTCCATCATCCTCACTGGCCTCTGATTCTCAAGACTAATATGCGTCCTAAAATGTGACACAGAACTGAACAAAAGACTTCTATATGTGATCTGATGAGAGAAATGCACAGTGAGGCTATCATTTCTTTTGTTCTAGATCCAATTTCTCTCCTAAATCAGCCCAAGATGATAGAAGCCCTTTCGATGGCCATGTTGTATTGTTAACACGTGGAGCTTTGTAGTCCAGCCATACCCCAAGTCTTTTTCAGACCAACTGCTGTTGGTCACTTCTTCATCATCTTATACTTGTGAAGTTGATTTTTAAAACTCAGTTATAGTACTTTATATTTGTTCTAATTTCATTTCCTCATATTTCATGCAGATCAACATTCTAACCTGTCAAGGTCTTTTGAGATCTCTGCTCTGTCATTCAGACTATGAGCTATCTCTTCCAACTCTGTGTCATCTGTAGCTTTGAAAAACACACCATCTGTGGTTTTATCCAATGCTTTGCATATTCTAATAACAGCTCGCATTTCTATACCGCTTTATGATTCACCCAGCATGTTCCTTATAGCAACCCTGTGAAGGAGGCGGTACTAGAATTGTTATCTTCGATGAGGAAGCTGGTCACCTAGCCAGTAAGTGTCATTGCCGGGATATGAATTTGGACTTTTCAATTCCAGTTCAGTATTCTTCCTTGTGATTCTCAATAATAATGAATTGACTCAAATAGGAGGAAGATCACTCATGTTCAGAAATATTACAGTATCTTTATTCAGCAAAGTTCTGGTTCCTAGATATATATAATCGTGCCAAGACAGTACCTTGGAGATTTTAGGAAGAATTTTAGCAACAAAATATAGATGAATATCAGGCAAATATTCACTTAGACATTTTAATTCTTAGAGATGTATTCTATTAGAAGACAGAATTTTTAGCCCTTAAAAGAGATCTTTCGAGGAGAAGGGTGAAGGGGGTGAGGAAGAAGGAAGAAGATAAAGCATGGTAGCCACCTTCAAATATCTGAAGAGCCACTGAGAATCAGACTCATTTTGAGTGGTGCCAGAGAGTAGAATTAGGAAGTCAGATTTCAGCTAAAAACACATTTCTGAAAACTAAAGTTATCTGAACATGGAATGGCCTACTTCTTTAGGCAGGGCACTCCCTATCGTTGACTGGATGACCATCTGTCAGGCTGTTGTAAAGAGAATTTTTGGCTTGGGTGGGACTTTGAACTACATAACCTCAAAGGTCTGGGATAGTATGATTTCATGAACCTGAAGGCCCATCCATGCCTCCCTCTCCTCCTCTTTTTTGCTTTAGTTTCTCCACCTACCAAAATATGACTAATACAATGTTTCCTTCTTAGCAAACTAAGATTTTGTGATAATATGGGGCATATCAATATACTGCTTCAACATATATTTCTAGTTGCTTACTGATACAACATATCACTAAACTGACTTTCTCACTAAATTAGTTGCCCAAAGTTTCCCTAAAAAGGAGTTCTATCTGTCTGTTTTTGTCTATCTATCTATCTATCTATCTATCTATCTATCTATCTATCTATCTATCTATCTATCTATCTATCTATCTGTCTATCTGTCCATCCATCCATCTGTCCATCTATCTGTCTGTTCGTCCATCTCTCTCTCTCTATCTGTCTGTCCCTATCTATCTATCTATCTATCTATCTATCTATCTATCTATCTATCTATCTATCTATCTATCTATCTATCTTCCCACTCATCCATCCATCCATCCATCCATCTATTTCTATAGATACTGATAACTATGTTTCAATATAATTGATTTCCTGTGTAATCTCTTTTTTTTATATATTTAAAAGCATTCTGAGAGGGTGTCCATTGGCTTCCCCAAGCTTTCAGAGGGGCTTGTTACATGCTTAAAACTCTTGAGTTAAAAAGAAGTTAAAAGACTGAGCTATCTCCCTTTGTGAGGGGAGGAGGTAGCAGGAACATGATCCAAAAAAGCACACCATACCACAGTGTAGTAGAACTGCTGAAAGCCAATCATTTGTTGAAAGTATGACCAGGAAGGATTAGTGTGAAGCAGGGCAGATTACAGTTTTAACTCCTGAGTTCCTGAAGGGAAGTTTCTGGTTTTAGGATTAGATTGAGATCTCTCAGTTGCTAAAACCCAAAACAAGTGAGAAAGATGGTAAGACATGCCCTGCCTGGGCCTGACCACGTCAGCCAGCCCGGGTTCTGAAAAAACTTGCTGATAGGATTTTGAAATCATATTTATTCTGCATAGCCTTACTTATATCCATGTTTTCCCCTAATAGAATATAAGCTCCTCAAGGTCGTGAACTCTCCCATTTATGTCTTTGTGTCTCTAAACCTAGCACAGAATCTGGTATGTAGTAGGCATTTAATAAATGCTTATTGATTTATGTCTATTTGAAAAATCATGGAAGACAAAAATGGTGCTAGAGCAGTGGTGTCAAATTCAAATAGCAACTGGGTCACTAAACCATAATAAGGATCCTGGGTGGCTGTATAGTGACTTAGAAAACCACATATTTTCTTTATTTATGTTGCATTGTATTTTTATTTATTTGGTTAACTATTTCATAATTGCCCATTTTAATCTGGTTCAAGCAGCACTAGGAGGGTTATGCTGGAGTCAGTCTTTGGGGATTGTTTGACACCTCTGTGCTGGAGAATTACAGGGAAGAAAATTGTCCATTTATTTAAAAAAAGAAGGTGGTTTGGGGTTTTTTGTTTGTTTGTTTTGGTTTTGGATCTTAGGCCAGTGAATTTAAGTTTGATTTTGAGTAAATGTGTAAAACATATTCTGAAAGGGAAGCAGTGACCACAATGAGCCAACTTGGGTTAATCAAGAATAAGTCATGATACTGATGTGAAAATGTGTTTAATAGGAATGTATGTGTAGAATTCATACAAGATTGCTTGCCAGTTTGGGGAGGAAGGGGAGAGAGAGGGGGAAAAATTTGGAATTTATGGAAAAGATTGTTGAAAACTGAAAGCAAATAAATGAATAAATTTGGGGAAAAAAAGAATAAGCCATGGTAGACCTTTTCTTTAATGTCATGGGGATATTGGCTCTGTGGTTAGAGTGCTAGGCTTGGAGTCAAGAAGATGAGTTTAAATCTAGCCTCAGATACTCACAAGCTGTATGACTGTGGACAAGTCACTTAACCTCTGTTTGCCTTAATCCACTGTAAAAGGAAATGGTAAACCACTCTAGTATTTGTGCCAAGAAAACCCCCAAAGGGGTCATGAAGAGTTGAACACAACTGAATAACAACAAATTCATTTGTTAGATCAAAGAATTTCCATGGATTTCAGCAAGCCATTTGACAAAAGTATCTTGTCATACCATTGTGGACAAGATATAAATGTGGGCTGGGTAGATAGGTGGATTTGGAACTGGCTAGCTGATCAGATTCAAAGGCTGGTGATTAATGAATCGATGTAATGATTGATGCCTTGAGGGAAGTCTATAGCTGTGTGACCCTGGGCAAGTCACTTAACCTCTGTCTGGTGGTGCTAGAGCACTGGATCTGGAATAGCTGCCTCACAAATCTGTAGAAGAAATAGACTTTACAGATATGCTTAGATATGGAACAGACTAGATGACCTTTCCGTTCTGAGACTGTGGCTTAAGCCATTTATCATTACTAAATTTCAGGCTCTTAGGAATAATGACTGCATATAGTTATGAAACAGCTCCAAGAATGTTCTAAAATTGCTTAAATACAAGGGAGCAGTACTGTACAATGTGTTTACAGTGTGGAATTTTAAAAGGTTGGTCATCTTGTGTTTGGACAAACTACATTAACATTGGAACCTTTTGCCATATTAGGTAGTGAGCCCCTGTCACTGAGTGTTCACAAAGGAGCTGATGACCACTTCTAGGGCATGATGTAGAGGGGATTCTTACATTAGATAAAAGGTTGAACTGGATGACTTCTACAGATCATTCCAACTTGATCTAGGAGTTTCTCTTTCAACTCCTCTAGGACTCAGTTTCCACCACACAATCTAGCTCTTCCTTCTGTGCTGAACAGAGCTGTTCTGTTTTATGAGGATAGGTATCTATCCTGAACCCTTCAAAGCAGAGAGATCAAACAGCAACACTCTGTGTACTCCCCAAACCAGATTAAAATGTAATTGGGAAATACTTAACAAAATAACTAAAAATACAATAAAACATAGATAATGTTAATTTGTGGTTTTCTAAGTCAATATGAATACCTGTTTCTATTTGAGTATGACACAACCACCCTAAAGCATATAGCACAGGGCTCTACACACAGGTGGCACTCACTAAATACTTGTTCAATATTTGCTATTTGCATTTTGGAAAGAATGTTGCTTCCAAGCAGAGTTTTGGATTGAACTCTCTCACCCTGACTTTTCCTAATGCTTCTTTCTCATTTGGGCCAAGAGGTCTTTTAGTTTATACAAAAATTATTTCACACTTCAGCTACTGGAGAGTTTAAGCTAATATTGACAGAGCAGTTTTCACCTCAGGCTGCCCCTCTGTAATTATACAGGCCTGCCTTAGGCCAGATCACATCTCACACTGTAGAACCCAAGTGAAGTTGTTGTAAAAAATGTTGAAGCCATTTTCTTTGGCTCTCTTGAGAGTCTGTGCATTCCAGCTGCTCTCAGTCTAAAAAGACAAATAAATTCTTGGTATTTGCACACATTTTTTTGTGAGTGTATTTGGCTGCCTTAACTGACAGACAGTTCCTATACTGTTGGAGAGAGAAGTAACATTTGCCTTTTTATTATTATATATTTTGTTTAAGACTTTGGTTGCTATCTTATGGTTCTGGAAAGTTTTGAGGAAGGAAAGAATAAATCACAGAACTTGTCTATAATTCAAAGTCAGAAATCTAGGTTCAAGTTGTAGCTCTTATAGGTCCTAACTGTGTAGGCAAAACACTTAAGCTCTCTGGACCTCAGTTGCTTCGTCTACAAGATGAATCGCACTACCTACCTCACAGAGCTGTGGAGATAAACATTTTGTAAACTTTCAAAGTATTATTTAGTATTGGTGGAGCTATGAATTGTTCCAACTATTCTGGAAAGCAATTTGGGATTATATGGAGAAGTTTCTAAATTTTCCATACCCTTTGACTAGGAGATCCTGTTGCAAGGAATACACACTAAGGAGGTCAGTGATATGTAGATAGTGAGTGAGCATTTACTAACAGCTTGTTATATACAGTGCTAAGAAAGATCTCATATGCACCAAAATATTTATACCAGCACTTTGTTGTAGTCAAGAACTGGAAATAAAGAAGATGCCTACTTATTGGAGAACAGCCAGATAAATTGTGGTACATTAATGTGATAGAATATTATTGAGGCAAAGCAAATTATGAAAATGATGGAAACAGAGAAATGTGGGAAGACAGATCAGCTAATACAGAGTAAAATAAGTAGAACCAGGAAAACAATATATAAAATGATCACAACAACGTTAATGGCAAACACAACAACAAGATAATCAAAATTGAAAGCTATAAAATTTTAGTGACCAAGTTTGGCCCCAAAGAGATATATTCTCTATATATTCTCTATAAAGAGATAAGAACATATTTCTCTTCCTTCTTTGCAGAAGTTGGGCAACTATGGGTGTACAACACCGAATATCATGTCAGACTTGGTTGATATGTTGATTAGTTTTGCTAAACTGTTTTCCTCTTTTTTTTGTTGTCATAATGGATGGTTCTAGAATGGAATTTTTTGGGGGATGGTAGAGGAATATTTTGGGAGATAAGAGGTGATATTAAACCAAAAGACACCAATAAAAAATTTAAAATAAATACAAAATTATACATACACACATGAAAATGCACTATTTAGAAATCAAAATTATTAGAAAATAAATAATAATGACCAGAATTGCTGCACTGGACATCTGGAAACCAGGAACTCAGTAGCCGCTCTGAAACTAACTTGATAGATGACCTAGGCATGTCATTTTCCTTCTCTGATTTTCCTGTTTCCACAATGGGAACCATAATGCCTGTTCATGTCTGCCTTTCAATTTTTATAGCTCATGGTCTTGGAGATTTTTCTGAGGCTTAGGTAAAGGTCAAGAAACTCATCCATATTCAATCAGTGAACAAGCATTTATTAACCATCTACTATGTGCTAGGTGTCACAGTGGATAGAATGCTTGACCTAGAGTCAGGAAGATTCACCTTCCCAAGTTCAAATGTGACCCCACACTTACTAGCTGTGTGACTCTGGGCAAGCCACTTAACCCTGTTTGCCTCAGTTGCCTCATGTGTAAAATGAACTGGAGAATGAAATGCCAAACCACTCCAGTATCTTTGCCAGAAAAACTCCAAATGGGGTCATAGAGTCAGGTATAATCAAAACGGCTGAACCACAATAACATGCCAACCACCTGGCAAGGCATTGAAAGTACAAATATAAAAAAAAAAAGGCAGTCCATGCTTGCAAGGATCTTACATTGTGCTGAGGTAAAGGCAATATCTTCACAGCTAAGTAGGTATAAAAGATATACAAAAGAAACACAAAGTGACGGGGATGCTAAAAACTGAGGGAACCAATAAAGGTTTCCTGAAACAGAAGGCCCTTGAGACAAGTCATGAAGGAAACTAGATGTTCCAAGGGAGAGAGATAAGAAATGAAAATTTTCCAGTCATGGGAACAGCCTGTACAAAGTCACCAGGGGAGAAGAGGGAATGTCTTATGTAGATAATGTGGTATCAAAGGTTAAGATATACAGGGAAGAGCAGAAAGGCCAGTGTAGATGGAATGTACAGTGTATGAGAGGAGGCATATGCAATTAGTGTGAATATTGTAGAGTCAGATTGTGAGGGGCTTTAACCACTACAATACTATACAATAATGTTTATTAGGTGCCTGCTATGCACCAGGAACAGTACTAAGTGCTGAGAATACAAATAAGAAGATTCTGCTCTCAATGAGCTTATGATCTCACGGGGGAAGACAATACACAAAGGGAAGCAGAAAGGGAAAGAGGAAGGAAGGCTAGGTGTAAGGGATTTCATGATGGTGGATTCCAGTCTAAGGAAGACAGCAGATGGGAAAGGAAGAGTTGTCTGGGCTTCTGAACCCTCTTTAAATGGTAGGGCATTTGTTGCCCCAATCTCAGTCCTCTAAGAAGAAGTTAAAGGCAACTAGGGTACCAAAGAGGTGTGAGTGCTAAATCAAATGTAGTCTCTGTGATGCTTTTTCCTGTTGATGAACTTTTCCTAGAAAGGCATGATGGTGGTGGAGTTTGTATATTACCCTACAGACAATAGAGACCTCTGAAAACTTCATGAGCAAGGGAATGACATGACCGGATCTGTACTTCTAAAATATTAATTTTGAAATTTAGCTATATGGAGGATGGATTGGAGAGAGAATGGCCTGGAGGCAGGGAGAACAATTAGGAGGCTGTGGCAATAGTCCAGGTGAGATGTGATGAGGAGTTGTTGTGATGTTAGTTGAGAGAAGGATATAGATTGGAGAGTCTTGAAAAAAGAATCAACAGAACTTAGAAATTGATTGGAAATGGGAGAAGCACAGTGCTTGGCACATAGTGGGTATTTAATAAATATTTCTGCATTGATTGATTGAGGAAAGAATCAAAGATGGCCCCCAGGTTGTGAATCTAAGTCACCAGAAGAGTGGTAACCTATAGAGAAAAATGACATAAAGGGATGTGTGTGTGTGTGTGTGTGTGTGTGTGTGTGTGTGTGTGTGTGTTATTATGAGAGTTTTGGACACACACAGTGTGGATCTGAATCCAAGTCTTTCTGACTCTTGACCTAGTACTCATCCACTAAACCCCTGATAGCCTGCAAGAATATCTCATGAGATAATATATCTGGAGATACTTTGTTTTTATAGCTTTTACAAAGATCTATTTATTGTGAAGATAGAACAAGGACAGAAGTACAGACATTTCCCATCCAATACCTAAAGCATATTCTCCCTTATACCACCTCAGTAGTGACTAAGTGGGGAGTGTGGGCTCAGTCTTAACATTAATAATAGATAGGTAAGTAGATAGATAGATAGATAGAATGAACATTTATGCAGGGTATGTACTAAGCATTGGGGATGTAAATACAAAGAAACAAGGTGTTCCCATCTGTCAAAGGGGTAGGACAGGTAGGTCGCACAGTAGAGTCCTAGGCCTGGATTCAGGAAGACTCATTTTCCTGAGTTCAAATCACTCACTGTGGGACCCTGGGCAAGTCACTTAACCCTGCTTGCCTCAGTTTCCTCATCTGTAAAATGAGCTGGAGAAGGAAATGGTAAACCTCTCCAATATGTTTACCAAGAAAACCCTAAATGAGGTCACAAAGAGTTAGACACACATAAAACAACTGAGCAACAACTGTCAGTGAGATTACATTCTAATAGAAGACGAATCTTAAAGCGGTACTAAAGTGGTAAAGCAGTTTAGAAAGTGATTTCATTGAACTGGAAGTAAATAAGCAGCATGTCAGGGACTCCTCAAAAAATGTTCACCAATCAGTGAGCAGGCTCAGAGCAGAATAATCTTTAGATGGCAAGGCAGTTGTTGGAGGGCTTAGAGTAGACTGGAGAATGAGGTGAGCTGGGAGTGAACTTGGTGGCAGTAGGTTCACATCTAATTTCAGGATAACCCCTGGATGAGGCACTGTTGGACTAGGTTCCAAAGGTCTCAGTTCTAGACTGGCTGACTGTCACACCTGCATACATTGTGTTCCCTGACCTCCTGATGGTTTGCTCTTCTGACCTTTCAGGACTGTAATGCTAATGAGATTAAAGATCTTCCCCACCCATTAATGAGCCTGCCCATTATGGGGAGTTTGATGGGGGGAGATTGTAGTAAGGGACACACCTTTTGTTAATGAGGCACTGGTTCTCAAGGGTTGTGATGCCCTCTGGCTCTGAAAAGTGTATAACGACTCTGAGGTGAGGTTTTACTTTGGTGCTTACTTATTGAAAATGCTTGACCAAAGGAGACTCTGGGTAGCTACTAAGGAGTACCCCATCTTTGAAAACCCAGATGTTGGTGCTTCTCTCTCTGGCAACTATATATGTATGGTCAGACAGTTGTTGATCTGTGATGCATGTATTGCTTATGGTCAGGCAGTTGGAAACCCTGTCTGTTGATTATTATTTCTTTGTATTTTCTCTGAAGTTTAGGGTGCTGACTTTTCTCCCTGAACTAAGTGAATAATATATATGTGCTTGATTAAAGTGATTGTTGACTCCTCAAAAGTTGCCTTTTCTTTTAGAAAAGCAGATCTAAGAACCTGTAGAGCAGGCCCTCCTGCGTATGTCAGAGTGCTTGCTTTTACAAGGACTTACAAGGTCATAGCCATTTCCTGTCTTCTTTATGTAGAAGCAAGAAAGAATGGCTATAACAGAGACAGAACAAGTAGTGGGGTCATGAGCTCTTAGCACAGGCTCTGAATGAGAGGAGTATAAGGCCTCTCCTTGGAAGTTCTTTAAAAGTGCTAAAGAAATGTAAAGTGTTATTTACTAGGGATTTTAATGGTAGGGTAAATTTGAGTGCTTGCTTTTACTGATTCCCTTTTCTCACTTTTATTTATGTGTACTTTATTTCCCTTTATACTAACCTAACTTATTCTCCCTCTCCCTTTAAAAAATCCACTTCTGGCTTCTCTTGACCCTCAACTCAGCCCAAAAGCCAGGAATATCTTCATCCCTGAGTCAGTGCAGTGAGGTGTCTAGAATAGATAGTTGGCCAGTGGAGCTGCTGGCCCAGTACAGAGTAGTTGACGAGAGGGGGTACTTGTTTTGGCAGCCTCTTTCTGGGATTTTCGCCTAGAGTGATTGCTCAACTCACTCCCTTCACATACCTGGCTCAGAGATGTTGTCTACTTTAAAACTAGGCATGGTCTGAGAGCCAAAATGAGCAGCTACTCCATGCCATCTCATGTGGTAAAGCCTAGGGTCTTGAGAATAAGTCTCAATGAATTCTCCTCATCCTACTCCCAAGAATTACATGTTCTAGACCAGAAGGAAGAATCACTGGAGGCATTTTGGGTAATATTAGAGTTTGAATGAGCACAACTCTCTGTGACCCCATTTGGGGTTTTCTTAGCAGAGAACTGGGGTGGTTTGCCACTGATACTCTGTCCACTTCACCACTTAGCTGCCTTTTGCATTCATTAAATGCTTGTTAAATTGACTTGAATTCTCCAAACTCTCTGACAGAGGTATACATCTAGCTTTTCTTAGACTTTTCTAGGAGACTTATTTCCTACACTGGGCACTGACTTACATTGGCTCTTTCTGGACTGTAGAGAACAATTCAGGTCATTAAAGTGAATATTTTGTTGAGAACTTACAATGCTAAGATCACAAATGAGCTGTTAAAATGGCAAAGTCAGAACTGGGGTCTGTTTTCAGGGTCTGTTTTGGGTCTGGACTTTGGGTCCAGAGCTCTTTCTGCTGCCCTGAATTTATTCCCATACTATAGTTGGTGCTATGCTAAGGTACTAAGAGGAGGGAAAGAAACAAACATTTATTAAGCTCCTACTATGTGCTTACCTTTGAATCAAGCACTTTACAAATATGATATCATTTTATCCATACAACAACCCTGGGAGTTAAGAGGAAGAGAAATTATTATCCTCAATTCAGAGTTGAAGAAATGGAGGCAGATAGTTTAATTGACTGACTATGGGCACACAACTAGTAAGTGTCTAAGGTCACATTTAAACTCAGGTCTTCCAGTTCTTTGTGTCATCTAGGTCTTGGCTCTTAAGGGACTCCTCAAACGATGTGAAACAGATGATTATTAAATGCTGGATTGTATTGGAGTATATTGGCAAGTCTCACTGACCTGATCCTTCTCCAAGTCATCCCACTCCCTGCTAGAAAGATTTGTTAAGCTCAGAATCTTGGATTCAAATGCTATACAATTACAGTTGAGATGGGGTCATTTGGGGGTGCTTATATACTAGAGTTTAGCGTCTTCTGGGTAAAAGAGTTTGGAGGGAAAGAGGGGGAGTGATAGTAGGGCTGGGGAATTGGAAAGGGCAACTTGGTGTACTAAGTTGTCTTGGAATTTTTAGCTTGGCTTTCTATCAGCCCTCAGCTGTTCTGTTGGGTGTGTGGAATTTTGGGCAAAGAAAGCCAACTATTTTAGTAATTCACCTCCTTTATGGTTCAATTTACAGTAAATCTGTTAACTATCTTTGAAAAGTTTGTAGGGAGGCATGGTGAAGGAAAGAAAGTTAGAGACTGAGGTAGCACCAAATGACCTCTGTTAGAGGACAATTTACAATGAATAAACAGTAAAGGGGACCTATCTGACATTTCTGCCTGGGGAAAGCAGTGGGAATGGGGAGACTAAATTGAAACTTATCACACTGAATTTACTGCTACAATCTCCTTTTAGGGAGTCTTGCTCCCAAGTCACATTTCTGAGAAAATCAGGAGCAGTAAGGTGAATGTTGTTGTCACTATGTTCTGTTGCTATGAACCCCAGTTTCTTTTCTGCCCTGGTCTACTCACACATTCATGGTCATGACATCACTGTCTTGAAGGCATGGTCCTCTTTAAGAATAAAGACAAACAATAACAACATGAAATATTTTCTGGCTTGTAGGAAATGCCTTTTTAAACTTCACCTTAATTTCCATCTATCTACCTGTCTAATTTGTGTAAAGTCACTTAGACATTTGATCTAGCCCTCGTAGATATTAGCCATTTCACCTCCTACAGTAAGACCATTTCTGCTCTTCACCCAACACTATCCAATCCCAGCTTTTGGTTTTTTCTTCCTCTGAATTAAACCTTGAATTAATTTTTTGTTTACTTAATTGTGTGGATACCCACCCCTACCACCAGGAGACTATCCTTGAGGGCAGAAACTGATGCTGCCTGGCACATAATTTGTGCTTAATAACTATTTCTTGAGTTGAATTAAATTGAATTTCTACCAGCCAAGGAAATGAGCAGTCAACCTACTCCCTGAGGAGTGTTATGGAAATACTGATGTGTCTTACCTTAAGCAAACCTGAAATAGGAACAAATAAATGCACATATCTAATAATTGGATGGCGATGATTTGCTCTACAAAGAGATTAATTAGAAGATTCTTCTAAGTGATGCAGTTGCTTCCTGGAATCAATTTCAAACCCATACTGAGACATTTGCATAGTGTGACCCTAAACAACTCATTTAACCTCTGTCTCAGTTTCCTCAACTATAATCATTCTGACACATAGTAGATGCTTAATCAAAACTTAGTTCCTTCTTGGAACATTTAAAACAAGGTTCAACTTATTTAAAAAATTTGACAGAGACTTTCTAGAACATATCTATCGTATAAAATGAGGTACATCTATAATGGCAAAGCTACAAGGCTCCCTTTGTAGTCTTCTATTGACAATTCCCATCCATTTCATACCAGGAGGGTTTGTCATGACCTTGTAGATGGGGGAAAATTACTTCCTTGTTTTCACTTATCTCTAACTGAAATCAAGCATTTACTTCAATAATTTGAAAACATTATTTTGAGAAGAGTTCATAGGTTTCACCAGACTGCCAAAGAGGGCCATGACATATAAATGATTAAGAACTTGTAATCTAGTCCAACCTTGTCATTTATAAAGGAGGAGACTTCTGAGACATGTCTCAGAAGTAACTAGCTATAGTTAGCATTAGAGTCAGATTTAATCCCAGCTTCAACGACAACAGGTCATATAAACTCCCTAGTCCTTAGCTTCCTCATTTATGAAAATGGCCTTAGAGGCACCTTCTAGCCCAAAGTCAGCAAGCTTTTCACTGCACCATGCAGGTTGTGAAATGCTTTCAGTTATCTGAATTATCTTTCTTCCTAACTTTCCATATTTTTTTTTGTCTTTTCTTATTTTCTCTCTGCAGAAAGCTTATGAGCAAAGACCTCGTTCATCTAAAGAGGTAAGATTTTTTTCCATCATCACATGACCAGAATTTCTACAGTTGGGTGGTTGAAAATTCAGGAGTAGCCACTCCTTGCAACTATTGGAGGAGAATTAAAAACCAAACTGTTGGGAAGAGACATAGGTACCATAGGTGTTCTGAGAAGGGAGTCATTACTATGTATTGGGGGTGGTTAGGGAAACCTTCGCTTTTGGGATGAGACTTGGACTGGATCTTTGACCCTCTGAGTACTAGCCCTTCTCAACCTTGAGAGAAGACATCTGAGCTAAATAAAAAAGCTTTATTTTGCCTCCTCTCATCTCACTCCCCAACTTGTTGAGTTTCTGTGATTCTGTCAACACAACATGAGAGCAGGGAGGCTGCTCTAAACTCCCCAGGGCCATGCTTCTGGCAAGGGGCCCCATTTTCAGGAGCAGGGTGCTCGCCAGGTAGTCCATTCACAGTTTCCTATCTTTGTAACTCCTATGGGGAGCTAGCTAACAATGAATTTCACTGCAGAATGCCAATTGGATGCATTTTAGATGGTCAGGGGGACAAGAGGGACAACATAGAAGAATGGAGAGATCCCTGGATTTAGGCAGGAAGCTGTTGTTGTGGTTCAGTTGTGTCTGACTCTCGAGGATCCCATTTTGGGGGTTTTCTTTGCAATGATTCTGAAGTGGTTTGCCATTTTCTTCTCTAGCTCATTTAACAGATAAAGAATGGAGATGAACAGGGTTAAGTGACTTGCCCAGGGTCACACAGCTAGCTAGTAGTAAGTAAGTGTCTGAGACTGATGGGGAAGAGTCCTCCTGGTTCCAGGTCCTTTGGGTAGGAAGATGTGAATCAGATATTTGCTAGCTGTAAGTGACTTAACCTCACTATTAAGTATGAGGGATGAATCTAATGGCTTCTTAGGTTCCTATCACATCTAAATCTGATTTAGCATTTAGCATTGAGGGATTATTTCCTGGGGCCCTTTCAGGCAGCCCCTTCCTTATTTGTCCTTTCAGGAAAGGGAAGGGAGGAATCAGTAAGGACATGAAATTTTGCCTACTGGTGGGCAGCTAGTTGGCACAGCAAATGAGAGAACTGACAGTCCCTTTCTACTAGATGCTATCTTCTTATTAGACTTCAGAGTCACCACCCTGTTCTAGATCCTCTCACATCTCCTTCTCTGTCTCCTTTGCTAGTCAATAATGCTCCACCTGGAATAAAGAAGACTTCTCTTCCTGAGTTCAAATCTGACCTCACACACTTATTAGCTGTGTGATCCTGGACAAATGACTCAACTCTTTTTGCCTCAGTTTCCTCATCTATAAAGTGAGCTACAGAAGGAAATGGCAAACCACTCCAGTATCTTTGCTAGGAAAACACAAAATGGGGTCATGAAGAGTTGGACACAACTAAAAAAACCAACCTTACAGTGATGGGCCTCCACTAGCTCTGATCCTGTTGCACTGGTGTTCACTTAGGTCTCCACAGGTCTATTCATTCTTTTGATAATGATAATAATAGTTCACAATCATCTAGAGCTTTTGCTCTAAGATTTGCAAAGCTCTTTCTTCTCCACAGCCTTGTGAGGTAGACAGTGCAAATTCATACTATATTTAGGAAAATTGGAACCATCTTACCTGAGGGAAGTCAAGTGACTTGTACAAGATCATACCAGCTAGGAAGGCATTGTGGTATGGTGAAAAGAACATCGGCTCTGGTGTCCAAGGACTTGGGTTTAAAATCCTTTTTGTTGTTTTTTGTTGATGTTTGCAACCTTGTATAAGTTGTGGATGAGGCCTCCCTTTCTTTATCTTTCAAAGGAGGGGGTTGGATTCAATGACTTAGGGTTTTTCCCCAGCTCTAAAGCTATGATCCTAATTCTTTGGGTCCCTTCTACTATATCTATCTCAAACAACCTTATTCCTGTTCAAAGCTCTTCATTTCTATTTCAGGTCTCTGCAATTATAGATAATCCTGGACCTCCCCCTGCCCAGGGCCCAAGAAACTTTCCCGGGTCTGGGGGACAAACCCAAGAGACTTATTGCAGTTAGGATGCAGGCCTCACTTTGCCTGTTTTCCCCTTACCCCTTTATCTAAGAACTCTGAGAGAGGTTGGTTCCAGTGCTCTTTTGAGGATTTTCTCGTAGGGAGGAAGATGGGCTGGGAGTCAGAAGACATGGGCCTCTAAGCCTTGCTCTGCTCCTAACTATCCTTAGGAAGATTTCTAGCAAATGAAAAAACTGACAGCCCCTTTCTCCTAGACACTATCTTCTTATTACACTTCAGGGACACCACTAGGTTATCTCATAGTTCCTTCTCTGTCTACTTTGCTAGTTAATAATACCCCTTAGGACACATTAGCTCCATGGTCCCTCAGTTTCCTTATCTATCAAGTGACACATCACAAGGATGTAATAAGGTTTAAATGAGATAATTAATGTAAAAGCATTTTTTTACTTTCTAAAAAAATATAAGATTTTAAATAAATATAATATACTACAATTGCTCATTTTATATGTACCCCCAAAAGATTGGAATCTGGGGGGGAGTAAAGGAAGGATTTCAGAACTGATCTATTTATGAACTGAATTTTCAGTGTGGAGGGGAGAAGGGAAGAAAGAAGGGAAAGGAGTGAAGGGACTAAGAAACCCCTGGGATACATCAATGACAGAGTGGACCCCCTAGCATGTCAAAGTTTGCAGTTTTATGTCACAGCAGAGGGAACGGAGAAATTACTCACTTTAAACTTTAACATTGACTTTAAGGTTTAGAAAACATTTTCTTCACAGGACTCTTGTTGGGGGTAAATAGAACAGCTTGTCATTCCCATTTTATAGCTAAGTAAATAATCTCTACTGACTCAAACTCTTACAGAAAAAATATGGTGAATTCAGAGTAATCAAGAATGATTTGGTTCAAGTTCAGTTTGAAGATTTTTAATATTCCTGGGTTTTTTTTTGAACTCAACAAATTAAAAAAATATATACTGGTATGACTCTTGATTGAAGGAGTTTACTAGGTATTTTTTTAAATTTAATTTTGGTTTAGTTCACATTTCTATTTCAAAAATTGGGTTCATTTCAGGTTTTAGCAGATTTACTGTGGTTCATTATGGTTTGGGCTTCCTGATCTGGTTTGGTTTAAGTGACCCTGCTTACTGTTATGGCTCATTACACAGCAACCAAATGGACTCTTTCCACTGGGAGAGCGAGTTTTTTGAGAGCCAGTCAGTTGAGACGGATAGCTCTTGGGGAGTCAGAGACTATGTTCTCCTTTGTTTGTTTTCCCTACAGTGCCTTCGTCTGGCCCTGGGTACACAGTGGGCATTCAGTAGGAAGTTGGTAAATGAATGGATGAATGAGTAGGTGGATGGATTAATGGAACTATAATGGCTGAATGCAGAGTTGGGACACCTACGTTGCACTTGATGACCATGATGGAGGCTTGATTTTCGCATGTTTCACCTTAGCCCCTATTTGAGACTATTGCCATTAGTTGGACATCATTATCATTAGTTGGGCATCATTCATCCAGGGCTCAATGGTAAGGCTGTAAATTTAAGAATCATAAGCCAACAGTAGATTCTGTCCTGAATTGTCCTCCATAGAACACAGGCAACTGGGGTGGTGCAGTGGTTAGAGCACAGGACCTGGAGTTGGGAGGATTTGAACTCAAATTCTGCCTTGGATCTTTATTAGTTGAGTGACCCATCCACTTCAGCTTCCTCATCTGTAAAATGGAGGCAATAATAGCAAAATCTACTCTCCCACGTTTGCTGTGAGGATCTAATATTTGTAAAGTACGTTGTGAATCTTGAAGTGTCATGTAAATGCTATCTGTTGTTGTTAAAAACTACTAAAAACATTTTCACTTGCTAAAACCCTTCTTCAGAGAAGGATTTTTAATAGGTCTGGTTCCTGTTTAAAAGGTTCACCAAGTGTTTTAAGAAATCAGCTTGAGTATAGCTCACATTTCATTAATACAATATTTGGGTTCTGGTCAGCAGGATTCAGTAATTTTAAGGTCAATTCAGGTATTACCTCCCAATTAAGTCTGCCTTCATCTCCTCAACTAAAAGTAGTTTCTTCTTTCTCAGTCTTTTCTGGTGTTTTTGTCTAGACCTCTTCTTTACCCATACTATACTGGAAGGAACACTGGACTTAGAGTTGAGACCAAGGTTGGAACTCACTTTCATACACTTAAAAGGAGCTACAGTTTCCTCAGATATAAAAGAAAGGAATAATGATAGTTTCCTTCCCTTTCATCCAAGGTTGTTGTGAAGAAAGCATTTTATAAACCCCTAAATTTCATACAAATCTAGAGAAGTGACATAGCGTGTAAAATGCTGGATTTAGATTTAGGTTTAGATTTAGACCTGAGTTCAAATGCTGCCTCATATACTTACTAGTTATATGACCCTGAACAATTCACTTAATCACTATCTACCTCAGTTTCCTCATCTGTAAAATAGGAATAATGGTACCATTGCCCTCTCAGGGTTCTTGTGAGGATCAAATGAGATATTCTGTGTAAAATGCTTTGCAGGTATTAAGATGCTATATGTGTTAGCTATTATTATTAAATATGAGTTGCTCTATCTTGTATCAATTTTACTTGTAAATATGTTTTATTCCCTACTATCCTCCTAAGATTTTAAACTCTTTGAGGATAGGGAATAGATGGGGTCTTGCATAGAGATGATCAATAAATGTTTCTTGTTGGTATTTTAAAAGGCTACTTGTTTTAGAATGTGAGAAAGAAAAAAAGATTTTATGTTTAATTCTATTCAGCAAGATTTACTTTCATAGTGAATGAACACTAAAATAAAGGGCATAGATTGTGTATGCTGTAGTTATTCAGAGAAAGGAAGAAGCTATGAGCTTCAAGTGTTAGAAAAGTCAGATCCAACTTCATGGGGATTGAGGAACTGGAGCCGGGCCCTGAGCTGGCCTCTAAATTTTGGGTAATGGTTAGATAGATAGAGGGTGAGGAGAAAGGAGGATCTGACAGGAAGAGAACCTTGAGTGAACCAAGATGTTGTCAGCACCCTGGCTGGGGCGGCAGTGACGCTGAGCCAGTACACGCAAGGGATCACATTGAGACACTCACAGATGAGCAGGATTATGCCAACATTGTGGTTGTACTGGGTATAACTGTGTCTTGAGGGATTTAAGGAGGAACTGTGGACGGCACAGCCAGGAGTAGTCATACACTCAACATTATTGTAGGGTTTCATAATAGCTTCAATCACTGTCTGAAATTGACTGACATTGATGAGCTCCCAGAATTCAAGAGAGTTGTGCATTGCATTGTTAAGATGCCCAGGTGACTTGCCTTATATGACTTTGTCACTCTACCTCTTCCCCAGAATGCCAACTCCTAGGAAAGGGCCAGGGGAGTTTTGAGTGTGTAGCTAACATCTGTATATCACCGTCTATGTCAGGGACAGCGCTACCTGCTTTTCAAGCATTTCCTTTGTTCTTCACAACAACCCTATGAGGTAGGTGCTATTATTATCCCCATTTTATATTTGAGGACATGGAGGCAAATAGAGAATAAGTGACTTGCCCAAGGTCACATAGCTAGTAAATGTCTGAGGCCAGGTTTAAACTCAGACCTCTTTGACTCCAGGCCCAGTGCTCTAACCACTGTACCACCTAGTTATATATGTGGACTGGAAAGCCCAGAGGCATAGACAGAAATGAACATGGTATGTGCATGGTGGAAGATTGGCCTGGTTGGAGTAGAAAGTAGATATTAAAGAGCCTCCTTTAGCTGGTTAGGATAGGAGTTCGTAACCTGAGATCCCCTGATCAGTAGTCATCCAAGAACATATTTCAGGGTATCTGTGAACATTGAAAGGAAAAAAATCTCTCTCTCTCTCTCTCTCTCTCTCTCTCTCTCTCTCTCTCTCTCTCTCTCTCTCTCTCTCTCTCTCATCTATCTATCTACTTATCTAGCCAGCTAGCTATCTTTTTCACTAACCTCTAAATAAAATTCGGTATTTTCTTCAATTATGATAAAAACCATCAAACATTTCGAGAAAGGTTCCATAGGCTTTCCTGGAGGGCCAAAGGGGTCCATAAGACACACTTACACACATAAGTAACCTTGAACTAGAGGTTAAATTCTAAAATCAACTCAAAATGACTATCAGCTTCTTCAGCTCTTCTCTGAAAATCCAAGAAAACTTAAAGAATGATACCTCTAGCCTAATCCTTAATTCCCAGAAAAGTAATTGCTGCCTCTGTCTCTTCCAGCGTGGGACAGAATCTCTCTGCTGACTGATAGTGTCTTAGCTCACAGGTGCTTGGCTCTCTCTGTATCTGTTCTCTGAACATAGTAGGTGCTTCATCAGTGCTTATTGAACTGAATTGAGATGAATGGGACCTTTTAAATGAGTGCTATTGTTTGAGATAAACTAGATATTTGGCGGGGAGGGGTTCCCAGCCACCCACTTCCTCAATTCCCTTTTAGAATCTGCCTTCCTTCCACAGGAGCCTCCTCTGTCTTTGGGAGAGGCAGCTGGCGGGAGGGCTGACCTCCCAAGAATATAAACTCAAAGCCAGCTAATCAATATTCCACTGCGGGGGCAGCTCTTCACGTGGTCAGTAATTACCTCAGGGATCTGCCTTCTCCCTTAGGAACTGCACCTTCTTTTCTTTTTCCCTATGAGAGAGAACAAAACATGTATAATATAGAGCAGTAGAACAACTTTAAAACCATTGAAGTATTTAGCTTTTCATGTGTCTCATGGAAGACCAAGTCCATTCACCTCTGCCCTGCACCCCTTTTCCCCCTATTCTAAAATGAATAACATAGCCATTCACAGACACACAGATAGACACTATGATTCAACCACATTTAAAGCCCTTTGAGTTTTCTGTTTAAATGCTATACCCCCTTCCTTTCCCTCACCTCCCCACACATACACAACCAAGCAATGTCCTTTCATTTTGAACAGCATCCTCATTGTGCGCTCTGGCTGCTGGGAAAAGTCCGAGTTTTTCTCCCCAGGACTACAGTAGGCTGGCTAGCTTGCTTCAGGATGGCTGAGTCCTGTGAAGGGAATTCAGCTGAGGTCCTTATTCTCTTAGGGTGTGTTCTGGACTCCCAGAGATTCATTCTAGAGACAGAAGAGGAGAGGATGCTGGGGGAAATTCCAGGTATTGGTGCTTGCTGAAGCTTCTGCAACTGAGATGGAAAAATGCGCTCCCCAGCAAGCCCAAAAATAGGGAAACCAGGTCAAAGAGGTTATTACAATCTCTTTAGGAAGCCACAGTCCCATGGATAGGCTGAATCACCATCTCCCAGTTGCTGTGCAAGACATAACTAGGTTTCAGCTCAAGCCTAAGATTAAAAAGCAATAACCAACTACCAATGCCCTGATCATAAGCTAGATAACATTTTGTACTAGTTGCTTACCCAGAGCTTTGCTTGTGACGCTGGAGAGTGATTTCTTCACTCCCAGACAGTGGCCAGGTCTACCAACAGTAATGATAATACTAAATGTTCTTTTATACACCACTTTAAAGTCTGCAGAGAATTTTATGTACACTATCTCTTTTTGAGCTTTTCAACAACCCTGTGAGGTGGATTCTTTAGGTATTTATTAATGTGTGATTTCATCTGAAATTCCTGCTGTGTAAACTCCCAGCACTGAAGCAAGTGAATATCTCACTTGTATTTTATAGTTCCAGGGGCTGCCTGGGATGCACAGAGGTGGAGTGACTTAACTCATTACTATATCGTTAATATGTGTCAAGAGTAAGATTTGGATTTTTCCTGACTCTAAGGACAGCCCTTTATTCACTATACCAGCTCGCCTCTCAACAATAATCTCAATACAACAAAAATTATGGGGCATCTAGGTAACATAGAAGATAGAGTGCTGGGCCTGGAGTCAGGAGGACCTGAGTTCAAATCTACCCTCAGATATGTACTAACCATGTAACCCTGGGCAAGTTACTTAACCTTGTTTACCTCAGTTTTCTCATCTGTAAAATGATCTGGAGAAGGCAATGACAAACCACTCCAGTATCTTTTCCAAGAAAACCTAGGGGCAGCGAGGTGGTACAATGAGTAAAGCACTGGCTCTAGAGTCAGGAGGACCTGAGTTCAAATCTATCCTCAGACACCTACTAGCTGTGATCCTGGGCAAGTCACTTCGCCCTGATTGCCTCAAAAAAATTATGATGATATTTTATACTTGGGATTAAAATCTTGGGGTTATCGTTAATGCTTTTATCTATCTCGTTTCTCACAACCAATCAGAATACTATAGCCCTCCAAAGAAGTGAACCTAAGAATCACCCAAATAGCATCAGAGAGGTATATTGTAGGTATAATCAGACTGCAATATATTACAAATGAGGAATTATGCAAGAGAAGCAGTGCAAAGAAAAAAGAGATGGGCCAGATATATGGAGAGAGTAAGGGACAGCTGATGGACCAGCCAGTATGCTTCATTGATATATGTTAGGCAAACATGGGTGGGTTGAAATTTGCATCACTGGAGAGAATATCCACATCAGTTATATACCTTGGAATATTGAAGGATGGATAAGAATTCTGCAGAATTCCCCAGTGGGGGAATACTCACATAAATTAAATCAAAGATTCATCAAAGTGTCTACTTACTTCTTTCTACCCAAATTCTAAATGGACCAATGAACTTGGTGATGCAAGTATTCCTCTCTCAATGCAGCCTACACACCGTTCATAACTGGCATCTTCCATAAACCAGACCATATCCTCCCAGAAATTCACCACAGAGGGGGCAGACAACACAAGGATTACACACACACACACACACACACACACACACACGCACGCACACACATGCACACATGCACGCACGTACACACGAAGTTAGATAACAAAAAAGGCAGTATGTGGAAGTTAAAATTAGAGGTATAGCTGTATGTGTTGTAGAAATTCAAAGAAAGATAGAGACTATGAACTCTATGGATTTGAAATAGGACAGGAATTGTATAGAGGAGAGAGAATATATAGGACAAAATTCAATCTCATAGTTTTTCAGATGCTTTTTCCTCTGGTACATAGCTACATAGCAAGGTAGATGGTTCCTGGACACTGCTCTATGCCCTGTATAACCTTTCTCATCCACACTCCCTGAAATCTCCCTCACTGCCAGCTCATTCACACAGTCACATTCCACACATCCTATACGGTCATCCCATATATTAATTCTGTATTCACTTGACAGCAATAACAGCTCTCAGGCTGGTCTCTAGGCATCCACTTAACCAAACACCAGGAGTAAAATCATGTCCTGTCACTCTTCAATAGGCCAGGAGAATGGCAGGCATCTGTGTCCTCTTGAAGCCTCCATAGCAACTGCTACTCCTTATCATGTCAGCCCTGAGCAAGGCTCCTGATATATTTGCATTTGTAGAATCATAGATTTTGAGATGGATGAGACTTTTGAGGTCATCTAGTCCAATCCCCTTATTTCACAGTTAAGGAAACCCAGGACTAGGGAACTGCCTAACGCCACACCTTTAGTGAGTGGCAGAGATAACTCTTGAGTCTATCTTCTGACCCCAAATTCAGCACTTTTCCCATTGCACCAAAATGCCCCATTTGCAGGTATTTGACTATTCTTGGCCTGCTCTTTTTTAATTCTTTTTTTAAAATATAAATTTATTTATTTGACTTTTTACATTCATTTTCGCAAAATTTTGGGTTCCAAATTTTCTCCCCATTTATCCCCTCCCCCCACCCCAATATATTGAGCATTCTAATTTTCCCTATCACTAATCTGCCCTCTCTTCTATCATCCCTCCCTTCTCTTGTCCCCATCTTCTCTTTTGTCCTGTAGGGCCAGATGACTTTTTATTCCCCATTAACTGTATTTCTTATTTCCTAGTAGAAGAACAATACTAAACAGTTGTTCCTAAAACTTTGAGTTCCAAATTTTCCCCATCCCTCCCTCCCCACCCATTCCTTTTGGGAAGGCAGGCAATTCAATATAGGCCATATCTGTGTAGTTTTGCAAATGACTTCAATAATAGTCGTGTTGTGTAAGACTAACTGTATTTCCCTCCATCCTATCCTGCCCCTCATTATTTCTCTTCTGTCTTTTGATCCTGTCCCTCCCCAACTGTTGACTTCAAATTGCTCCCTCCTCCCATTGCCCTCCCTCCCATCATCCCCCCCCCACCCTGCTTATCTCCTTCTCCTCCACTTTCCTATATCGTAAGATAGGCTTTTGTACCAAAACGAGTGTGCATTTTATTCCTTCCTTTAGTCGAATGTGATGAGGGTAAACTTCTTGTTTTTTTTCTCAGCTCTCCTCTTTTTCCCTCCACTCTTTTTTGATTCTTTACATCCTCCCAGGGGTAGAGGGGCCCCACTGAATGGTCCCCATAATACATTTGTCTTCCCATGTCACTTTCCTCTGGCTCCTCAGGGAAGTGAGGCTTTCTTCCTTCTGCTTACCAGAGGCTGGTCATATCTTAGGTAACTAGGCAGAAACGTCACTACAAAAGGAAGAGGGAAGTTAAGAAGATGGGCAGTAGAAGCATCCTCCCAGCAGTCTATGAACATACCCATCAGGAGACCAGGTTCTAACTAAAGAGAAGTCCCAGGATTTGTAATTTTTTAGGAAACTGCAAATCACTGTTGTGTGTATTGTGTGGTTGTGTGAATGTGTGTTGTATTTGGTTTCTGCTATAAGGCTTATATGTGTGTTTATGTATTTTCCTTGTATATCTGTTTGAATCATGCTGTACTTCATGTGTCTTTATTTATACATGTATATGAGCTTGACTCCTGACTGTGTAACAATTAATAATTTATCTGTATATATTTGTGTGGATGTTCTGTGTGTATATTCTTGACGTGTGTGTGTGTTAGGTTTTTAGTTTTTTTGTCTAGTGATGTATAATGTCTGTGTATGTGTGCTGAACTTTTCCATCCAACCGAGTATTAAAGCAAAGTAGGTCTCTTAAATCACATTTGTTGGGCTTTTTTCAGTGATTTTTGCCTTGGATACATGTACTCCTTCATACCAAATCAGGCAAAATGTCTCAGAGGCTTCCTAGTGCTTTTATATAACAAAGTTGTTAAATTATCCCACTCTAACAACATGCTATCTATGTGATTCTGGGTAAATAACCTATGCCTCAGTTTCCTTATCTGAAAAATGTGGAATTGGTTTAGATGGCATCTAGTATCTTAGGTCCCTTCCAGGTCTAAATCTATGAATCTATGATCCTGTGACCACAATGTCTCACCTCACCTCACTCCTCTTCCATATGCAACCCTACACTCCCAAGTTGTTCACAGTAGTCAGACATAGTGGGATGGGTTTTGTATGTTGGCATTTGGGGAGACATGAGCTTAGGCCCTGTCTTTAATTCAGTGTGCTTGGATGTGGTCATGTGTGTGTGTGTGTGTGTGTGTGTGTGTGTGTGTGAGAGAGAGAGAGAGAGAGAGAGAGAGAGAGAGAATTCCTGAGTCTTTTTCTTGGCTATAGTATATGTAGAGAAGAACCATCTAGATTTTTTTAAATTTCTATTTAGCCTCCTGAGTTGACTCCCATGGAGGTCTACTTAAGTGACAATTTATGAACTACAACAGAGAAGAATGTTCTATACTCAATAAACTCTTAATAAATGTTTGTTCAATGCAATAGGATGACATAGAATTCCACCCCTGATGCTTACATCTTGGTGAGCTTGGCCCAGTCACTTAGCCAGCTTCTCTGGGTCTCAGTTTCCTCCTCTGTAAAATGAGGAGTTTAGATTAGATAATCTTTGAGATTTGTTTCAGCTATTGATTTCATCTATGATTCTAAGGAACCGAAGTAAATCGAAGAGTGATAACGGATCCTTTATACCCTAGGACTAGTTGTAAAAAGTTGCCTATTCCAAGTATACCTGCTGACCTGAAGGATTCTGTGTATGATAATGGCGGAAAAAGCAACAGTCCCTACGTTTGGATGCTTTGTTTTTATTGTATTTTATTTATTGTATTGTATTTTTAAAACTTTTTTACCTCACTCCTGGGCCAATCTCATTTATTGTTCATTTTTAAAGTCTTCGTGGAGCCAATACTGTAGAGGAGAAAGAACAAATGGAGTGGGTCCCCTACCTTTCGCTACTTTGAATTTCACCTCTGCCTACAACTTTTAAGTTACTTCTCAGCTCTTTTATCTGTCATTAGATGGTTTTTTCAGATAAAGCTTTGCTGTTGTTGTTGCATGTGTGTCTGACACTTCTGACCCTACTTTTTCTTGGCAAAGATACTGAAGTAATTTGTCATTTCCTTCTCCAGCTCATTTGGCAGGTAAAGAAACTGAGGCAAAAAGGGTCAAGTGACTTGCTCTGGGTCAGTATATACTAAGTGCCAAATGATTGGTATAAACAGTAAATGTTTTAAGAATTTAGAGGAATAAGTAATCATGGTACATTGAGATGATTGGACAGTTTTTTTGTGGAAGAGGTCAAACCTGAGCTAGTTTTTTGGGTCCTGTGATCTCTGACACAGACACATCCAAGGGAATAGAGAAGAGCTCAGAAGGTATTGTCAAGGATGAAACTGTGAGTTAGTCATTTTCACCCAACTATTTGTGTTGATTGATTCTCTGCCTAAGACTGAAGGCTCCTTGCAGCACAAATCAGTTGGTAAGATTTCCCATGGGAAACATATAAAATGGTGGAAAACAGATACAGACATACAGGAAAAGCTACTTATGGAACTATATTCCTCATAGCTACATCCCTCTACTCTGCTAAGAAAAGTCTCATGAGATTTCTTACTTTTGCTCCTTCTCCCCTGCTCTGCCATTGAAATATGATTGCAGCCTAAATGTCACCCCAAAGATCCAAGTTCTTTCTGCATATATATGATCCCATTGGGTAGCTTTGTTGGAAGCTGTTGTGAGAGCCCAACTCCACACTCTTGCCTCTGTGATTATGGTAACCATCAGACATTGATGGTTTAAATCTGAAGGAGAGAGGGCACTCTAGGCAGAAAATATAGCATGAGCAAAGATGCAGAGATAGAAATAACCACTGTGTTTTCAAAAGATAGAGATGGACCTCTTTGGTTAGAGTAACCACGAGGCTAATTTGTCAATGACAGAGTGGGATACTAGGGGAGTGATGAGACATACACTGGATAAATCAGGTAGTGTCATACTGTGGGAGGTCTTCAAAGCCAGTCTAGTGGATATTCTGCAGGAAATGGGGAATCATTGGAATTTGGTGGGGAGTGGCAAGCTGAAAGAAACATTATAGGAAGATGGATCTGGTAGTATACTATAGGATGGATTGGAAGTGTGTATGTGAAGGGGGAGGGGGTGGAGAGATTGGAACCATAAGAACCTTTAGGAGACTATGATGAAAATTCCAGTATGGTAATAAGAGCCCAGACTAGGGGTGGGGTGAAGTACAAAGGAGCTGAGGAAGAGAATTGACGTGATTAAAAGCTAATTGGTTTTGGAAGATGAAGCTTTGAAATGAGTCATGAGTTCTTACATTTAGAAAAGCAATAAACCTTAGATATTATACATCATACACGCCTCATTTTAGAAATTAAAAAAAGATCCAAGAGTTTATGTGACTTGCTTAGGGTCACAAAGGGAATAAGTTGCAGTGCCAAGACTCAAGATCCATCACTCTTTCCATGATCTCTTGTTCTTTCTTCACTCGTCGCTCCTCTTACTTTCACAGAGAAATGGTGTTCCTGGATTTGGGGTTAAAAGTCAAGTAGAATCATAAGGCCTGTTGATTCTCTGAAACCTAAAGCAAATTAGACTCCTTCTAAGCCAAGAATATTAGAAAGACACCTGCAGAAGACTATGCTCGCACTCTCTTTGCCGAGCTTTGGTTTTTATTGAGCAGGATGCAAGGATGATGCAGAAAAGAAAGCCTGTTTGTCTTGGCACATGAAGAAAAAGCAATATGGAGAGCAGTTTTGAACAGGAATAACCTCTTAGCATTTTTCATAGGTCCTTTATATCCAATGTTGCTGTTGTTTGGTTGTTTCAGAGGTGTCTAACTCTTAGTGACCCCAGTTTGAGTTTTCTTGGTGAAGATACTGGAGTGGTTTGTCATTTCCTTCCCCATTTACATCCAATATTTTATATATTTGCATAGATACATATATACATGCAACTACTTAGCAAGGGTGTTAGGCAGCCTGATGCAATGGTAAAATATGCTATTTTTATAGTCCAAGGACTCACATTTGAATCCTGGCTTTTCCATTTACTAGTTGTATGAACTCAAGCACATTGTTTCCCCTGTCTAGGCCTCAGTTTTGTGATCTGTGAAAAGAAAAGATGGGGCTAGATAATCTCCAGTTATATATTTGTATTCCTAAACAGGTCAGGCATTATTGTCTCTATTTGACAGATGAGGAGATTGACTTCCAGAGATGCAAAAGTGACTTGATCTGGACCACACAGTAAGACAAAGAGGGGTGATGCTGGAAACCAAGTTTCCTGGCTGAGGTGAACACATGCTTGAGGACATTTAGCCAGTAACTGTAGGAACTGAAAAGGGGGATAACATGTACTTTTCTAGTCCTGAAGCTGCAATATTAGGAAAGAAATGAGGCCAGAAGAATAGTTTTCTCAAAAAAAAAAAAAAGGTAACCATGACCGCTGAAGTTTCTTTAGAGATTTCAGTCTGTCCTTTTCTAGTCTTATACAGTGAGGAAAAAGAAGCCTGGTAGAGAGGACAGAGATGAGAGAGCGGCACATGTGGTGATGCCACATGTAGGTAATGGCTTTAAGAAGCCTCAGGATTCCCAGTTATTGAAAGCAGCTTCTGCCTGAAGGTCAGCTGTTGGCTTTGTATTTCTGCCTGGAGCTCCTATAGCCACAGTCACTGAAGGCAAATAGAATGTGTGCGGTCTGCGGCAGCTAGATGGTGAAGTGGATAGAGTTCTGAGACCTGAAGTCAGGAAGACTCAATTTTTCTAAGTTTAAATCTGGCCTCAGACACTTATTATCTGTGTGACCCTGGGCAAGTCATCTAACTGTTTGTCTTAGTTTCCTTATCTGTAAAATGAGCTAGAGAAGGAAATGGCAAACCACTCCAGTATCTTTGCCAAGAAAACCCCAAATGAGGTCAAAAAGAGTTGGACACAGCTGAAAAACAACTGGACAACAAAGGACTGTATTCTTGAAGAATTAGTCCTGATTTCTGTAGTTTACAGAGATCTGAGTGAATGAATAAAATAAGAGAGAAGCAAAGGGAGCTTTACAGACATAGCTGGGCAACATAAACATAGCATTTGGCTTCCTGAGGTATATTAGAGACTACATCATGCAGAGGATAGAACGTTAGGCTTAAAGTCAAGAAGATCTCAAATTGAAACCTGTTTCAAACATTTAATGACTAGGTAAAAGGAATTTAATTTCTACCTCAGCTTCCTTATTTAAAAAACAGGAATAATAATAGCCCCTTACAGGGTTATTGTGACAATCAAATGTCATAACATATGGAAAACTCTTTCAAAACCCTAAAGTTCTATATAAATTCTAGTGATGATGATGATGATGATGATGACGACAATGGAGATGATGATTGTATATGTGCCCCTACTGGGTAGTGTTTATGTGCTTCCCTAATTGATCTACTTTTGGGAACAGCCTTAGGAAATTATACTCTGTTCCCCTAAAATACCTCATGTATGTTTCTAGGCATGCTGTCCAAGAGCTAGGAACAACATATCTACTTCTTAATAGAATGAGAGTAAAAACCTAATTGGAAGGGGTCTCTTAGAACTGAGAAATGGAGGCCCCAGAAATAGGAAACCCGGATGATAGGTTGGTTTCAGTTTGTGAGAGACTAAGTGATGATTGGATGGAAGGGAAAGATTGAAAGGTAGATCCCTAGCTAGAGTTGGCAAAACTTTGAAGTTGGCAATTTTCTTTAGTGTACCATGCCTCATTCAGTGGCCCATTTTGTTCCTGTTCCCAATCATCTAGAGTCCTTTGATTGCCCAAGTTTCCCACTGTGGATAACAAAATCAAATTTCCCTCCTCTAGATTCCCGCAACAGATAATTGGATAAATTATGCTTTTTGTCTTAATGAAGTATTATGATGTTAATGGATGATAATAACTTTGTCCTTTACCTTTCTCAGGTGACATATTCACATTTCAATGCGGGCCTTCTGTGTCTTAGCTCAAAGAAGTAATGTGGGAATTCCTTAGCACTATGACAGGCCATTAGGGGGAGATATTTGTAGGCAGAGAGAGCTTCATGGCAATCCTCGAATCAGAGAGATATAGGTAATGGCCTGAGGCCAGCTCTGCTTGCTGATGAGGACCATCTGAAAATGCTCATAGCTAGAGATGGTAGTATCATAGATTTAGAACTGGGGGAATCTTCAAGGTCATCTAGTCCAATCCCCTTCATTTTACAAAGGAGTAAACCAAGGCAAGCAAGGTCAGGGGGTGTTTTGCCCAAGACCAAAAAGGTTAAAAGTGGTAGAAAGGATTAGGAAATAGATCCTCTGACTCCAGAACTTTTTCCATTGTACCAGATGAGAAGAAAGGGATGTATCATGTAAGAGGACCCTGGCTAAAAAAAAAGTCCTGAAAGGGAGTTTGGAATATGAGTGGGAAATGTAACCAAGTTCCTATCTCCTACCTGGGTTGTTGAAAATATCATGCATATGTACATATACATATACACATATACATATACATATATATATACATATATACATACACACATATATGTAAAGCAATTTTAAACTCATTGGAGGCAATGAGTAATATTTTGGTTTGTTTTTTATGCTGTATTCCCAGCACCTAACACTATCTGGCATACAGTGGTCACTTAATAAATGCTTTTTGAAAGACTGAATGAGTGAATGAAGGCTAGGTGTTAAAAAAATTACACTTTAACAAGGATGACAAAATGTAAGCAAATGAAATGATTAGAAAATAAGACACAAGTATATGTAAGGTGCTGGAGCTTGTGAGATAGTTGTAGAGAAAGTGGCTGTGTTTTATGTTGTGTTGGAGAAGCACTTATTACATTCAATAAAAATGATGCTTCTGTTAGTTAAATTGCTTTGTAGAAAATTGCAGCTTGGGTTTTTGACGTATGATGATGAAGAAATAATTTCCCTGGCTGGTTTATATAATTAGGCAACAGATTGCTGGAAGGCAGGGTGGTATTCCCCCCAAATTGCTGAATTTGGAGTTGGAAGACCTAGATTCAAATGCCAGGTGTGCCCCTTACTTCTACGTGAGTTAGGGACAGTGACTTCATCTCTATAGGCCTCATCTGTAAAATGAGGAGGTTGGACTAGGTGATCTTTAATTTCCCTTCAATTCAATTGGACACGTGTGTATTAAGCATTGATTTTCTTCCAGAACTGTGTTAGGCTGCGGAGACATGAAGACAAAACCATAATGGTGCCTGCTCTCTAGGAGCTTGCATCCTGTTGAGGTGGGGCAGGAGGCGAGGGGAGGACACTGACAGACAAAATAAGATACAAGGATCATAGCTTTAGAGCTACGAGAGATCTGAGAGGTCTAAAGCTATGATTTGGTTTATAATAATAGCTAACATGTATATATGTATATATATATATATCTTTAAGTTTTGCAAAGTACTTCACATAGATTATCTCATTTATGATTTAGATTTTGATGTGTATTTTTGTTTTATTAATTATTTTGCTTAGTAATATTTTTACATGATTATGTTTAACTTTTACTATTGTTATCCAGCTGTAGGCAGTTAGGAGGCTAGGTGGATGGAACTCCAGGCTGGAATTAGGAAGACCTGAGTTCAGGTCATCAGACACTAGCTATGTGAACCTGGAAAAATCGTTTAACCTCTGTTTGCCTCAGTTTCTTCATGGGTAAAATAGGATAATAACGGCACCTGCCTGGTAGGGTTGTAGTAAGGACTAAAGGAAATAATCATTGTAAAGTGCTTAGTACAGTGTGTGGCATATAGAAGTGCTATATAAACGTTATTGTTATTGTCAACATCCTATAGTTGTTATCATGCCTTCTCCGGTCATCCTGATGAATATCTGGTCACTGGATTCAGATGGCTCTGGAGAAGTGAGGCTGGTGACCTGCACAGCCCTCCCTCACTCATAACAAAGTCAAGTTCAAGTGATGTCATTATTTCTCTGATGGCATGGTCTTCTTTGAAAACAAAGGATGAACACAGACAGACAGATAGACAGACAGATTATTACTATATCCTAAAGGTTAATAGGGGATGCAGTGGATACAGCACTAGGACTAGACTCAGGACAACCTGAATTCAAATGTGACCTCAGACACTTACTAGCTGTGTGACTCTAGGCAAGTTATTTAAACTGTCTGCTTCAACTTTCTTGATTGTGAAATGAAGATGATGATAGCAGCTACCACCCAGAGTTGTTGTAAAGATTAAATGACCTAATATTTGTAAAGTGTTTAGCACAGAGCTTGATACAAAGTAAGTGCTTAATAATTCCTTCCTTTTTTTCTTCCTTCCTTCCTTTCTTCCTGCCTTCCTTCCCCTCAAAACAACCTTGGGAGGTTGGTGCTATTATTATAATAATTTTACAGATGGGGAAACTGAGGCAGATAGAAATGAAATGACTTGCTCAGGGTCCCACAGCTAGTAAATGCCTGAGGTGAGATTTAGATTCAGGTCTTCCTGATTCCATCCTCAGCATTCTATCCACTGTGCCATTAAGTCTTTACTAAGCACCCATTATGTATCTAGATAGAAAAGGCATAGAGAGGGATTTTTTCCCCCAAGTTGATCATGTTCTTTTTAAAGAACATGACATTATAAAAATCCTTTGCCCAATCTTGCCATTCATTATTCCCAGCTCAACTCTATAAACCTTTCAACTCAGGGACCTATTTTATTCTCTTTTATGCCTGAATTCTCTACCAGGTATATCAAGGACTCTGCTCCAAGAAGGATTTGGAGGACACACTGATTCCCACTTAGCAGCCACTAACTAATGGAATCTTTAAACAGGACACTTGACTAGTCAAACCAGAATAGAATCTCAGGGTTGGAAGAATCTTCAAAGCCATCTTGTCCAATCTGAACTTGAATAGGAATGCTTTCCCCAACATCTCCAACAAGTGGCCACTTATGCTCTAGCTAGAAACCTCCAGTGAACAAGAATCTGTTATTTCCAGAAGCAACACATTCTACTTTTGGACACTTGTAATTCTTCCCCAGAACTGAAGGTAATAAATACTCTTCGACATGGTCTGATCAGGCTAAACCTCCATCAATGTAGTCTAAGATTGCATTGACTTTTTTGACTATTGTATCACACAGTTGATACGTATCTAACTTGCAGTTTACTAAAACCCATAGATCTTTTTCATACAAACTGTTGTCTAGCCATGTCTCCCCCATTCTCTACTTGTAAAGCTGATGTTCTGAGCCTAAATGTAGGACTTTACATTTATCTCCATTAAATTTGATTGTATTTAACACATTTTTCTAGCCTGTCAGGGTCTTTCCAACTGCCATCTAACCTGTCAATTGGTTCTCTCAGTATTGTGTAATCTGGACATTTGCCATGTATACCTTCATTTATGTCATTGATTAAAAAACGTTGAGTAGCACAATGTCAAGGACAAGGCCAAGGCCCGATTCCTGAGATCCTCCAAGCTCACGTGGAACCATTACAGACAACTTTTGGGACCTGCTCATTCAGTCAGTTCTGAATCCAGCTAACTGTTAGATTCTAATTCTAACTAATTCTAGTCCATATTTTTCCATCTTATCCCCAAGGATAGCTTGAGACATCTTGCCAAATATTTTGTGAAATTCCAAGTATATGGCATCCTCCTGATTTACCACTTTAGTAACCCTGTAATTCAAAGGTCCAGCTCTCTTTTCTTTTCTTTTTTTGAGTAATAGGATAACTCTTATTTCTCTCCTTTCTTACTCCTGTCTTTTCCATCTTCCATAATTTTCCAAAGATTATTGATAGTAGTTTAGCAGTAAAATCCACCAGTTCTTTCACCATCTTGGGATGTGGTTTATGTGGGGCTTTTGACAGCTTATTGAAGAAAGGTAGGTGTACACTGAGTATTTATTTATTCACTTAGGTTTCAATTCCCTGTTAGCCACTTTGTGTTCTAGTCTCCTCTATTCTGACTATTAATTAACCAGAGGAAAAAAAGAAGTAAAATAAGTACGTGGTTGTGTTTTCTTCTTGATGTCTTTGATCATAGTTTCATCCACCTCGAGTTACAATCCTTTACTTTCTTCTATCATCCTCCTAGCTCCAATATAAGCCCTTTTGTTATACTCAGCATTTATCACCAACCTCAGCCTTATTCTGAGTTTTGTTGCTGACATCATGGTTCTTTTTTTAAATAAGTTTTTATTGATGTCTTTTATTTCTTACATCACCATAGTTATCCCAAGCAATTGTCCTCATTCTCCTCCCAGAAAGCCATTCTATATAACAAATTGTATTTTTAAAGAGGGGAAAACCATCACAATTGATTGATACATTGAAAAAGTCCCAAAATACATGCAATGTGTAATAACTCTGGACATCCCACCTCCTCAGAGGGATGAGTTGGGGATGCCTTCTCATATTTCTTCATTGCAGTTCTCTAGTTTCTTCATTCCAATTCTTTATTATTTTGTTACATTCACTTTTGAAATTTTGTATTTGGTTGTTCTTTCCATTTACATTGTTTTAGTCATCATGCATACCTTTTTCTTGACTCTGCTTATTTCACTTTCTTTTTATCACTAGCTTCCTTGAGGTATAATCCAGTAATGGATCTCTGGCTCAATGGGCATGGACAGTTTAGTCACCTTATTTGCATAATTCCAAATTGCTTTCCAAAATTTTTTTTATCATTTCACAGATCCATTGACACCCTGCCATTCATTTTTATATATCCTCCATTACTTCTCCTTGCTTCTATTTATATGTACTTTAAAAATTCAAGATGGTCACTGAGTTCTTTGTGTACCCACATCATTGTGATAAACAGATACTTTTGCTCTGGAGGAGAAAGACATTTAATGAGAACCTGTGAGTTTATAGAGTTTCAGAAGAATTTCAAGTTTAGCCTGAACAGGCTGATCCATCAAAAACATAAATTGAAGATGAAATTTTCAACAGTAAATCTAAGGATAGAGATCTTCCAAATGGGTCTGCAACTTGATGCATTTGAGATGATCCTTCAACAATATAGGTTACAACTCACCTATGCCTTCCCATCCATTAAAACTCTTATCCAGATCATCTCATAAGTTCACCGTTGAGCATCAGTTAGTCAACTAGTATTTATTAAGCATCCACTGTGTGCCAGGAACCCAATGTATTAGAGGTCTTCCTTGATTTATTCAGAAATTGTGAGGCTAAAAGAGGAACACTCAGGCTGTTCATTTGTCATCCCTTGCCCTCAATATGTGATGGTCCACTTTCATTATCTATCATACAGATCCCTCATGACACACTTTACTCTAGTTCTTCTTTCAAGTTCCTCATTTATTACATATTTGCTATATGTACCTTGCTCATTTTCACCATTCATTTCTCCACTGAGTTTCAGCTGCCCACCTTCTATAAGAAAACTTTCCAAGTCCTCCTTAATCTTTGCGCTTTCTCTTTGACTATATACGTGTATGTATGTATATACATATGTATATATGTGTATATATGATATGTACTTTGTACATACATATATACATATACACATATCTATATCTACTTTATGTATCCCTAGCACTTAGCACAGAGCCTTGTACATAGTAGGTGCTTATTAAATGCTAGTTGATCAATTAATTCCTTCATTCATTTCCAATTCTTTGTAGAACATTGTGCTTCATATTTGATAGCCATATAACTTAAGGCAGCTACAAAATAGATAATTTTGATAATATAAAATTGAAGAGATTTTTGTACGGCCAAAATCAGTGTAATTAGAATGAGAGAAATACCAAATGGAAAAATCTCTGCATTAAATATCTCTGATAAAAGTCTAACATTCAAGATATATAAGAATTCAGCACAAATAAAGCTAAGAACCATTTCACAGTAGCTCAGTAGTCTAAGGATGTGGACCAATTGTTTTCCAAAGAAAAGAAACGAAAACTGTCAACCACCATATTTTTAAAATCCTCTAAATCACTTATAAATAAGATAAATACAAATTAAAACAATTTGGAGGTTTTACTTCATACCTCTCAAAACTATCAAAAGATGGAAATGGTTTTGGAAGAAATGATAGTGAGGAATCCAGAGACACAGAAAGACTTTTATAAGCTGATACGAGGCAAAGAAAACAAAACCAGGAAATGAATATACACAATGATTGCATTAATGCAAACGAAAACAATACTAAAAGGAAGTTGATCTTAAATTAAATGCAAAGACTAATATTAGCCCTGGAGGACGTATTCTGAAACATACTCTTCTTAGCAGAGAGAAATATGAATGTACAATGTGTATGTGCTGTCTGTTACAATCCATTTTGCCAGTTTTGCTTAACTGTTTTTCTTTGTTGAAAGGGAGGAGTATATTGGGCAATGACTTTAGTTTAAAAAAAGTCATCCAAGCTATTTAAAAAAAAAACACCACACCAAATAACCCTAAGTAAACACACAAGAGTAACACTCAACTTAGTTGTACTCACCTTCAAAGTACTGTCTTGGATAATATGTGTTCAAACTGCAACCCATACCCCTGCTTGGTATTTTACTATTATAGGGATACTAGATGCAGAAATTACATCTATGTGTGTGTGTGTGTGTGTGTGTGTGTGTGTGTGTGTGTGTGTGTGTGTATGCATCCATCTATACACATACACATTTAATTAAAACATGAAACAATGTATATAACTAGGAAAAAAATCAAGAAATAAAATATCCTTGAAATCCAGAACCAAGAAGGTATTAATGTCTTATACCTGAAGGGGGTTCTAATCTAACTCTTTAATCTTTTCCCCAGTCAGTTTCCACTCAAAATTAAAGGGTAGATACTTAGGAGCACACTTTCTGTTTCTTGAAGTCTTTCCTCAGGGTAGGTTAAAAATAGCTGACAGCTTTTTCTTTTCTTCTTTATCTCTGTGTTCTTCACCAGCATATTTCAGAGAGAGGATGCTGGATTCAGAATCCCATGACCATTGCCGCCCTTTCTGCATGGTCTGTCTTCTCCCTGATCAGTGTTTTACTATCTCCTTCCTGTGCTGTCTTTTTGATTCTCTCAGGTCTGCCTTTTAAAATATCCCACTCTTTACTCAATCAAATTCTTCACTGAATGACATCACCATCCTGGGGGCCCATGCAAACCTTCAGGGAAATGTCATCCAGGTGATTTCCCCCAATCAATGAGGTTCTCTCATCCCCAAGCATTGTGGGAAATCGAATCCATGGATCAGTTCCGAACATAAACTAGAATTGGTTTACCTTTTGGACTCAGGTTAACCCACCTTGACATGAGACAATATAGGTTTCCCAGCTCTAAACTAAGAGCAGGGGATGGTGGTGGTGGTGGTGGAGAGATGGAGAGGGAGAGACAGAGAGAGAGAGAGAGAGAGAGAGAGAGAGAGAGAGAGAGAGAGAGAGAGAGAGAGAGAGAGAAAGAGAGAGAGAGAGAGAGAGAGAGAGAGAGAGAGAATTGAAAGAAAACTCTATAAGATATGTTTCTTGTTCTTCCACTTGCAATAGAAGGACCTAAGGATTGATAGACGAGAGGAATGCACAGAAATCTTTTGTATCCTCATGTCCTTCCTACTATAATCACAGTATGTGTAATTCCTTTCTTACTTTCCAGAGTTTCAGTAGCCAGTTCCTCAGCAACTCTTGAGGTTCACAAGTGCCACTCCTTTCTGTGACACAAGTCAATTTTGAATTCCAAACTCTAAACCTGTTAACTACAGAGAGTCAAGTTCTCAACACAGTCATGTGACTTATTTCTGCACCTCCTTTTCCAGAGACATTACTTTGGCTAGAGCTGAGCAAGGGAGAAACAAATTAGTATTATCCACTCCCACTCCCATTCTGAATAGCTTATATGGAATGAAAGAGAAATTATTAACTTACTCACTTTGAGTTTATAAATTAGGTAAGAAGCTATCCAAAGAAGAGTGACTAGGATGGTGATCTCAAAATTCAAAACTACACTAAAAGAACATGGAATGTTCCTTTCTGCAGAAGGAAAGTGAAGGAAGAAAGGAGGAAAGTAAAAGAAGGATTTTCTTATGATAGTGGGATGAAACTTGTTCTGTATCTCCATGGACGGCAGAAGATAGATGTTTTAGAGGCACAAATCTATGCTTTTTATAAGGAAAAACTTCCTAAATTTGGTCTGCTCCAAAGTAAAATGACCTGCTTCCGTGAATTTCCCATCCCCTCAAGTGGAGGGTAGATGATCATTTGTCAGAGATGTTGTCGAGAGGACAAAAGACTTAGAGAGGACCACTGAAGGAAAATATTCAAAACTCTGAGAGGGCTTCCATGCATCTTGTGGTAAGCTGGGTCCATGAGAGAAGCGTCTAAAGACACTTTCCATTTCTTAAAAATTAACCAAAATGTAGAGTTTTGAAAGGAAGCCAAAGGATGTCTGCCAAGTGCCAATGCTGTGTCCCAACTTGTCAACCCACATTCAAGCTGATGATTAAAGTTGTTGATGCCAGACCTTTCTGGAACTGCCAAGTGATGTAGACCTGCCAGATACAACACCCAGACTGTACTGGAGTCAGGGAGATGAGAAAGGCTCATTGGGTTGGCTTCAAAAGAGCTGGCACCTTAGGACAGAGTGCAAAATCCTAGGGTTCCCATGGGGAAAGAAGGATGGGCTTTCAGCCTTGCGGGTTTCTGCTGTCTGAGAGCAATACCTAGCAATAACAGTTGGAGACTCAGCTCCTTGCACTGCTCAGACAAAGCCTACTATATAGTGATTTCTGAATTCCTTTAGTATTTATATGTATTACATGTATAGACATAAACATGCACATGCTCTCATAGGCAGAAGTACATATGCCCAGAGAATTATCCTTTTGTAGAGGCTAAGAACTGACCACCTACAATCTTTAATTTCAGGGCCTTTAGTCAACCTTCTCTACCCAGAGAAAACTCCTCCACAGGCCTGCCAGAGGGCTTGACATTTATTATTCACGCCTTTGAATTAAGATATGAAAAGTTACTGTTAATATTTTAAGTTGCCTCCAGGGTTCCCCTTTTGTCACCTTGGAGCATCTAGCCAAGGACACTCCCCTAGATGTTTGCCTTCCAAATATACACTAATTCCGGACATAGAATCTCAAGACTAGGGATTATGTTCTCTCTTTACAACTGGCCTATTTGTTTCTCCCCAGTCTCTGCACTCCATTTCTTGCCTTCTGTCTTTTTACATAAATGGTCCCCCCACCTACAACGCACTTCCTCTTCATTCCCCCCTTTTAGAATCCCTAGCCTTCATCAAGATTCAAGCCTACTCTGAGGAAAGACTTCAAGAAATATGTACCATGTCCTATGGGGAAAAGAAATCTTCCCTAATCCCTTTAGTTGCCGATACTCTTTTCCTCTTCCTCAAATTATCGTGGATAAATTTATCAGAGCACATGTTGCACTGCTCCCCACCCCCTAGTAGAATGCAAACTTAAAGGTAGGGTCTGTTTTTTGGTTTTGCTTGTTTATTTTGTTTTCTTTATATCACCATCACTTAGCACAGAGTTTTGCATTGGAGCAGGTGCTTAGCAAATGCTTATTGGGTTATATTGGCTCAGCTTGGATATAGAAGGTACACTAATAAGTGCTAATGTAACTATTATCAATGAAAAGTTATCTAATAGAAACTTAGTAGAGGCTCAAGAAGGTTGGTCATATAGCTAGTAAGTGTAGGAAGTGGATCTGAGTCAAGGTCTCCCTTGATGCCAACTTCAACATCCTTTCTCCTATATCACACTACATCTTAATAAAAAAAATAACAATGCTCCCTTGTATTTGTGTAGCAGTTTTCCTGTCTAAAGACCTCTCATACTCATTAGATTCTTATGATAAGGCAAATATTGTTATCATTCCCATTACAAAGATAAACTGAAATGACTTACCCATCTTCCCACAGTGAATCAAGAGGGAGCTTGAGCAGAATCCAAACATCTCATGATGTCTAGGGCCTGGACTTTTTTCCACTATATCACTACACACCACACCACACTACACCACAGTGTAATGTGGCACTTTTGTTCCATGAGGCTCTGATCATTTGGATAGGAGTTGGACTGAAGACTGCTTTGTACCATCTGTGAAAAAAGAATTTACTTAGCAAATTAAAAGTTTAAACAGCATGAAGGATAAGCTGGGAGGAAGATTTTCTTCCTTAGAGATCCAACTATTTTCAAAAACTTCTGAAAGGTTTATTTACATACAAGCAATTTAATAGCTTACTGTAAGCCATTCATTAATTCAGGTCTTCTTGACAGTTTTTTTTATTTTGTATTGGGTTGTGTTAAAGTGTCTACTTAAAAATAACACTGCGTTTCTTTTTTATGAGTTTTAAATTCTGATTTCTCCATAATCCAAACTAGGCCAACTCCCTCTCCACTCCCTGGTCTCGCAGAATCAGTGAGATTTGCCCAAAGCACCCACTGTTCTAAGAACCCAGGCCAGAAGGTAGCAGGCAGTTTTGGCAGGTGCGAGCACGTTATAACTCATGGAAGCACCAGGAGATCAGACACTCATACCAGTGATTAGATTATTTCGCAGAAGACTCTCCTGGGAGTTCTATAGCAAACACCAATCTGAGAGTTTTCACTGTCTATCACTGAAGTCTAACTTTCTTTACCTGCCAGTCAAAGCTCTTGACCAAATCTATTTCTCCAATCTTACCTTTCACTTTGCCCAACTTCTCTTTTAATCATGCTGTTTATTTTAGTCATGTCTTTCAAACATATTAGCCCAATTCCTGCCTCTCCTTCTTTGCTCATATCTCATGTCATCTACTCGTTACCAACTTCCCTCCCCTCTCACACCTGTCGTTTCAAGGAATGTGACCTGGGATTCAGACCTGACTGTTGGCATGAGACTTTCCTCGTTGGTGGAGAGAATGCTTAGTTATTGCTTTTCTCCTGTGTGAGGCTTAGGAGAGATTTCTTCTTTTGACTTCTTGTTGGGCATCCAGAGGCAGAGGGATGGCTGAAATGACCTTTTCCAGGCTAATGGTGCAATGATCCTATGCACTTCTAGTGCAGATGGCCTAGTCACTTCACTTAACATAGTAGAACCTTAGCCCTTGGACAGCTGGGCCTAATTTCCCTTCATTGAGAAAGGCTAACTTTAAAAAAATGTGTGGGCACACATGCGCATGCATGCATGCTTCTGTACTTATAAAAGATGTGGGCCAGCACTGGGAAACCTGTGACCTCGGGGCTACTCATGGCCCTCTAGCTCCTCAAGTGCGACCCTTTGACTGGATCCAAACTTCAGAAACAAATCCTCCCAATAAAAGGATTTGTTCTGTAAAACTTGGACTCAGTCAAAAGACTGCACCTGAGGACTTAGAAGGACACGTATGGCCCCTCAAGGCGGCAGGGTCAACACTTCTGAGGCTTTTTATTTGACTTCTTTTCCTGTAGGTAAGATGTGTGTATATCTTTTAAATAATTGGAGATGGAGGGTGAATATTCTGGCTGAAATCTGAATAATGCAGCTGATGACATATCCCTTTCAAGGAACATCTCTTAAGAATTGCTTCATTCATCTCAGTGTCTACCCAGAATCTATAGTCAGAATGGGAAGGGAAAGGAAGGGAAGAGGAACCGTTAGAGATTTACCACAGGCTTGATCTAAGGGGAATGAAAAGTTTTTGACAAAACCTTCATCCCAGGAAGCCTGGGCAATGTAAGAGTTCAAGGAATTCAAGACCCTGCTGTGGGCTTCAGGAAAGGTGCCAAACAGTGGCTCATGCTTTGGAAACAAAACCCTCTGGTGTTCAAGGGGTTGAATAAAACACATTTATTGCCTAGATTTTAGTTTTGTATGGGTGATGAGAATGGAGATGAGGTTAAGGCTGGGGAGTGGAATAGTATTAAGCATCTTTTTTATCTATTGCTTTATCCTTCACTTCTTTTTTCCCCTCTTTTTTCCTCTCTTTTTAACTCTCCTCCCCTCTCTTCCTCCTTTCCTTCCTTATCCTCCATTCAGCTTCCTTCTTCCCTCCCCCTTTTCTCTTCCTTCCTTCCTTCCTTCCTTCCTTCCTTCCTTCCTTCCTTCCTTCCTTCCTTCCTTCCTTCCTTCCTTCCTTCCTTCCTTCCTTCCTTCTTTCCTTCCTTCCTTCCTTCCTTCCTTCCTTCCTTCCTTCCTTCCTTCCTTCCTTCCTTCCTTCCTTCCTTCCTTCCTTCCTCCTCTTATATGTATCAAGTTTTTTCAGTCTTATCATGAGAATTTAAAATCATTCCCCATCCAATCTCAATGTCTATTGCCCATCAATAAAGCATCTAGGCGTCGCTGTCCATTGCACAAATACCCTGATCAGACCAGAGCTCAATTTGTCATTGAAAGGAGGCAGTGGCCGGGAATGATTCCCTGATGGCTAGTGTTGCCTAGGCAACAGAAGGCTTTCAGAAGCTCTGCTCATGATGTCCTCCTCTGTGTCCCCTAGCCTTGGAACTTGGCACTAGCAGTCCTCTGGCTGAGTGTCTATGAAATCTTTGCCCAAGGATGTTACACTGCTAGCTCACAGTCTGCAGAAGCTTGGAGAAAGAGAAGGCAAGGTGTTTGAGGTGTGTGTGTGTGTGTGTGTGTGTGTGTGTGTGTGCATGTGTTTGTGGGGATGGCAGAAAGGTCTTTGGTAAAACTTCAATGAGCAAACAGTAGAAATGAATTCTAGTCCTAAATTTACCATTTGTTGAATTTTTGGGAAAATCACTTTTATAGCTAATTGGGAAAAATTTCTTTGCAGTCAATATCATGGACAAAGTAATCCTATAAGACTTATAGGAACTGATATGACTAAGTAAGAGCAAGAGTCATTCTCCAGTAGATACCAGCGAACACTTCTCTAAATAAGAATGACAAGTTCTCAACAATAATATAAAAGTTGTTCAAATCACTGACAGAAAATTAAAACAATCCTTAGATTTTACCTAACACATCAGACTGGCATAGCAGCAAAAGAAGAAAATTCTAAATACTGAGGGACCTGGGGGAAATTAGGCATATTTGGGCACTCTTGGTGGAGCTGTGAATTGGTCTAACCATTTGGGAAAATAGTTTGGAACTATATCCTCCAAGTCACTAAACTGAACATACTCTTTGACCTAGTAATACCACTATTAGGCATATTCCTCAAGGAGAGCAAAAACAGAGGGAAAGATCCCATGCATACAGGAATTTTTATAGCAGTATTTTTGGTAGTAGAAAACAACTAGAAACAAAATATCTGTGGTTGAGGGGGAGTGACAGCAAATAGTGAAATGTGATTGTTATAGAATATTATTAAACCATAAGTAATTACAAATATGAATAATTTAGAGAAACTTGAGAAGATTTGAATGAATTAATGTGGAATACAGAACTCAGAACCAAAACAATTAATGCAATAATCACAATAATGTGAAAGAAAATACTTAAAGAACAGAAGTCCCATCAGTGCGGTAACCTGTCATGATTTCAGATAACTGATACTGAAGGATGCCTTCCGCCTTTTGACTGAAAGGTGGTAGACTACAGATGAGGGAAGATGAGGGATTGAGCAAACGTTTTCAGATATGGCTACTGTGTTGACTTATTTTGCTCAAAAGCTTTTATTTGTTACAATGGAGGGTTCTGCACTTATTTATTCTAGGGGGTGAGATGAGGTAGAAAAATAGCAGGAATTTTAAAAAGAGTAAAAACATTGTTAAAAAAAAACTTTAAAAAACATTATCTAAGAGTACTAAGTGGTTAATTGACTTATCACACAGCCAGCATGTTTAGCAATGGCAAACATTTAGCAATAGCATGTTTTTCTGATTCATAGATCAGCCCTCTATCCACTGGGAAAAATCACTCAGAACTTAGTAGGAGGTTATTAAATATTTCTTGATAAGAAGAAAAGTAATTTCAACTCTTCTGTGTCACAGTTTCCTCATCTATAAAATAAGAAGATTAAACTGAATGACCTTTCAGTTCTTTTCTAATTCAATAACTCACCAGCTGAGTTGGGATGACTCTAAACATTGGCATTTATATAGCCATTTGAGTTCATCATCTCATTTACGTCTCACAGCAATACTGTGAAAGAGGTTCTACAAAAATTATTCTAGATGAGGTATTTTATAGGTAAAGAAGCTAAAGCTCAGAAAGGCACTTGGACCCACAGCTAGCAGGTAACAGAGGAAGGAATCAAACCAAAGTCTTCCCGACTCGAGTCACGTGTTTTGTTTACTATCCCATATGACAATCTCCTTCAGAAATGAGCTACACTTCTTCAGGAGCAAGGAGTTGTAGGGGAAGAACATTAAATTAGGAACTAGTTTGAGAGGTAATGCGACCTGACCATGACCCTGTAGCTAGTAAGTACAAGAGAATTTCAACTTGGGTCTCCTGACTTCTGATTCCCACTACACCATGACTTTCCTCAAACTTCTTGCCTGACTCTAACCCTTTACTCATACCTTGTCCTCTCCTGAGCCCTAGTCTAGCACTTAGAATTTGGAGTATTCACTCCTGTGGTATAGAACAAGCATCTCATTCATAAGCAGGACATAAATTGGTTCTGTGTATCCTGTTGTCATCTTGGCGCTGGAAGGATTTATCTGGAGTGGTTTCCCCATGGAAAATGTTTACCTAGATTGAGCCACTTTCATGGTACAGGGGTATCTCATTAAATTCTGCAAAGACAATTTTTCAGAGGAAGAGAGGAATTTTCTGAAGAAATGATGTTTCTTATATACTTAACTTGGAATGGTTGATGACGGAGTGAACTTGAGAATTAAGAAACAATATGTAGCCAAGCTTGGAGTCTTTCCCCAAAATATAAATAAACTATGGTATTTTCTAACACCCAGGGAGTGCTAAGTGTGATTGGGAATCTTGTAAAAACAGACTTTGGGATATGAATTCACATTTTCCTTATTGTTCTCCCTTTTCTGAAGTCTCCATTTTTACCTGAAGCTTAGCTCTCAGATCCCATAGACAAAAATTAAGCAGCTTCTGTGTGGTGCGTGGTACACGCTGAAAAGGTAGGCTTTGAAGTTTGCCAGGATGTTTGACTTCAGAGATGTTCCCTATTCAGTTAGGGTTCAGAATGAGGATACAATTGAATTATTTCATGTGAATCCTCCCTTCTCTTTGCCATCCTACTCTTATTCTCAAAAGAAAAAAGGAGACCCTAAGAGAACAGATGGAATATCATGGAGTCTTTGGCATAGGAAATGGGGAATTCAACAAATAGACCTGAGGTCAGCCTAAAAGAGGACTAAGAAATGAAAGGACTAAGAAATAAAAAGTGGAGCCAGGTTGGCAGTCTCTCTCCAGAGAACTAGAGCACAGCGGGGAGGGAATGACTGGCCCACTGGGTAGACAAAACCCAATAAACCGAAGAGAAAGAGAAGGTCCAGTTAACTCAGCAGAGAATGTCCCACAGGAATGAGCTCATAGGGAAGTCCTTAGACTCAGCAAGTCATCAAAAGTTCTTACTTCATACTTTACTGAGAAAAGCTTTTTCATTCAAATAGAGGCTATTCACAGCTTCTCTGTTCTTCAACTCAAAACCCTTTGACATCATCCCCCATTCTCTCCTTTATTTGCTCTGATGAAGAACTGGCCATTCTCCTCATGGAGGTCAACCTGTATCTTTGATCCCATATCCTCCAGTAGATTGCTCCCATATTCATTCCCCTCCCAACCCCCACATACCTCTAATCTTCCATTATAGGTGCGTTCAGCACATTTCATTAGGCTGTACACCCTGGGAGTTTTATTTCTTTTTAATACTTAAACATTAAAAAAGCCTCACGTCTATAAAATCAACAAAAGAAATTAAATTTAACTAGACCATTTTTTGGAGTTAACAACTAATCTTTCAAACTGCAAACAAAAAACAAGATGCAAAATACCGAATTTTTGCTGTAGTGATGAGATATTTACAAAGATAAAAGTGAATTTTCACGATTCTTATCTTTAATCAGACAATGAACTAAAGTGATAAAAAGAGATTAAATATCCTCATCTTTTTGTCCTAGAGAAAGATACTTCACAGTTATGTGACACAGTCGGAGAGACTTGAGTTCAGATTTGGTCTCAGATGCTAGCTATGTGACCCTGTCACTTAAACTCTGTCTGCCTAAATTTCCTCATCTATAAAATGAGGATCACAATAGCACCTACCTCCCAGGGTTGTTGTGAATATTAAAGAAGATAACAATGGCAAAGTGCTTGGCACTGTACTTGGCACAAAGTACGGAGCTCATAATAGGTATGATTAGGTGACAAAGCCAGTTTTCAGTATAAAAAATCATGACTAAGTTAAGGCCCTCCTGGAACATTGCATTTCTTTGTTTTCTTATTTTTTTAACATGGCCTAGTTTCTTTCTTTCTTTCTTTCTTTCTTTCTTTCTTTCTTTCTTTCTTTCTTTCTTTCTTTCTTTCTTTCTTTCTTTCTTTCTTTCTTTCTTTATTTCTTCCTTCCTTTCTTCCTTCCTTCCTTCCTTCCTTCCTTCCTTCCTTCCTTTCTTTCTTTCTTTCTTTCTTTCTTTCTCTTTATTTTTGTGAGGTAATAGGAGTTAAGTGACTTGCCCAGGGTCACACAGCTAAGTGTCAAGTATCTAAGGCCAGATTTGAACTCCAGTCCTCCTGACTCCAGGACCATAACATGTCCTTTTCCATGTAATGGGTAAGACTGCAAAGAATGTGTAAAATTTCTAGATTTATAAAAGGCCTGGAACCCCCTGGTCCATCAAACCACTCTCTGTTGGTATTTGCAGTCCTACCTTTATGAATAAATCCAGCCTAACCCCAAGGCAATCCAAATTCAGTTTCCCAGTTATTCAAGGACACTTTGAATTTGTTGGCAATGATTCTCTCACGCCGTTCTTGCCATTGGCTAAGCTCAGCAGTTTTCTCACTGCACTTGCAGTTTTATAAATCTTCTGTCTAAATAATTGGTCAATACTGGTAAATCATGAGACTATGTAAAATGAAGTTATTTTCTCCTTCTATTGACGTCATCAATAGAAGTGGGCATTTTTTCCTTCTTAATTAGGGAAATCCATATATCATTCTCCAAACAGTCTTTGAAAATAGATTAAAAATACTCTGGGCCACTTCTTGTCACAGCCAAAGAATTACACAAGTTTTTCATCCCTGTTATTGCAGTAAATTGGTACACAGTGGGTGCTTAATAATTAATGACTGATTGATATCTGGGGATTGAAAGACCTTACTTTTAATCTGAAGTATTAGATGCATCACATTAAGAATAAAGAGGAACTTGAATGAATTTAAGCCTTTAGCTATAAGGCTCTTGGCTTGTGTTTTCTATCAGTATGGTGAGTTCTTTTGATAATCTCTTAGGAAGGTTCCTAAATGATTGAGTCATTTTTATTCATAGTTGGCACTACTTCTGATCTATATAGTCAGTTTATGTTTGGAGGTGACTTTAAAATTGTAAAGACTTCTCTCCATTTACTACATTATAAGTAGTTGTATAGAACTCCCCTCCATGAAGATTCTGAATAATACCAAAAAATTAAAGGAAGTTCTGTTTTGTTTTTCACATGAAGTACATGCGTGTACTAGGAAAGGGTTCACATAATGCACATGAAAACATTAGTTTCTTCATTTAATTTGAACTCCCTCAGGGCATACAAATACAGTGGGCATGCCATCAAAACCAGTAGACATTGGCGATGACCAGTCAGTTTAAAGAATGCCAAGGACATCATTTAACTGGCCAAAAAGCAGACTGAGCTTCAGTTGTTAGTCTTTGAATAGACCCAGAATGTTCAATTGGACTATGTTTTTCATTGTCAAAACACCACAATGGACAACTGTTAATGGTGCCCACAGTCAGTCATGTTGTTGGCAGTTATTAAGACTATTTTTCTATTTAGTGAAGACGTAATCATTTGTAGCCTAACTTTGTACAAGACCATGATGAAATCACTTTGGATGCTACTGGGCGGCTAAATGTAGTAGATGATAGTGCTTGGCTTGGAAGGATTTCAGAAACTAGCTATGTGATTCTGGGGCAAGTCACTTAACCTCATTCTGCCTCTATTTCCTCAACTGTAAGGCAGGGATAATAAAAGTACCTATCTTCTAGGGTTGTTGTGAGAATAAAATGAGATAACATTTGTAGACTTCTTCATACATCCTTTCTTATTATTCAGATAAAGTAGCATTTTGAGAGGATAGTTACACAGACTTTATCTGCAACAGTGGGGACTTTTAACCTTGGGTTTGTGAATGTATTTAAATTTTTTTTAGTAATTGTATTTCAATATAATTGATTTCTTTTATAATGCTTTGTATTTTATTTTGTTCATTCAAAAACATTGTTCTAGGAAGGTTTCTATAGGCTTCAGTAGATTGCCTCCCAAAGGGGTCCTTGACTGAAAAAGGATTTGATAAGTCTCACATTACAGAATCATATTTTTGGAGCATATCAATAAAATGAACAACCTTCCTCAAATCTGTGAGATTTTTTTCATAGTAACCCCTGAATGACCTCCCATTTTTTGCCAAACACAGAACAATCAATCACTTTATCACTTGGGTTATGACACTGCTCTTATTTGGACAAATATGCCTGCATGCTTTCATCTAACAATACATGAGTGGGTTTTCCTTTATTAAAAGCTAGCAATTAATAGGCATTTATTAAATACCATTATTTGCTAGGCATTGTGCTGGGTGATGAGGATAAAAATATATCTAAAAACCCTATTCTCAAGGAGTTGATATTCTAAGAGGGGGGATAGCAAGCACATAAAACAAGTAAATATATATGAAATAAATGTAAAGGAAATAAATAGATAAAAATACAATGTAGTTAGAGAGGGGAGGCACTTGCAGCTGGGCAAATTAGAAAAAGTTTCACGTATAACCTAATACTTGAACAGGTTCTTGAAAGAAGAGGGAGCGTCTACGAAGGCAAAGGTGAGGAAGCAGTGTAGTCTAGTTATGGAGGACAGTCAGTGTAAAAGCATAACTATAATAATAGCTAATATTTATATAGCACCTTATGTTCTAAAAAGTATCATTTAATGTTCACAAAAGCCTGGGAGGTAGGTGCTAGTATTTTCCTCATTTTATAGATGAAGAAGCTGAAAATAAGAGAGCTTAAATGATTTTCTCAGGGTCACACAAATAGCACCTGTATGAGATGGGATTTGAACTCAGGTTTATCCCAGTTCTTAACTATTTCACCACTCGACTGCCTCCAAGATACTGTAGAGATGGGAGAGACAATATCATGTGAGAGGGATAGAGAGAAGGGCAATTTAGTTCTTTGTAAAGTTTAGGAAAACATAAAATTGGACATCATAATGTCCAACAAGACTAGAAAGTTAGGTATAGAGCCACATTATGGAAGTTTTTTTGTTTGGGGTTCATCCTTCATTGCCAAAGAAGACCATGCCATCAGAGAAATAATGACATGACTTGCACTTGACTGTTATGAGTGAGGGAGGGCTGTGCAGGTCATCAGCCTCCCTTCTTCTCCAGAGGCATCTGAATCCAGTGACCAGATATTCATCAGGATGACTGGAGATGACCCAGGATGCACTGGGGGACCTTGGGCCCTTTAGGCCAAGGTGTTTGCAGGTACTCACTTAGAATGAAGTAACACCCATTCATTGAATAGGCCTGTTGGAAGTTTTTAAAAGCTAAACAGAAGAGTTTATACAAGATGTGCCTCATTCATGAATCTATATTCCCAGAGAAAATGCCTGTGTTCCCCGTAGAGTCAATCAGTTGGTCACCAAACCCATACTGATGTGTTCATAGTCCTGGTGTTATCCTTGATTCTTTGGTCTTTTTCCCACTCACATTGACTCACGTTGGCATTGTTGATTCTAACTATCACATATCTCTCATCTTTTTCTTTCTCTTCTCTCAGATGCCTACCATTCGTTCATTCCTTCATCACCTCTTCTCTGGCTAGTGTATCATGTTTAAGTTTGACCATGTCACTCCCCTGCTCAAAAAAATCTACTTTGACTCCTTAGTGCTTCTGTGAGAAAGTACAAACTCATCAATCTGGCATGTAATGCAATGTAACTGTCACTGACACTAACATATAAATAAATTAATAGATAAATGAATGAATATACACACACATATGTATGTATGTATGCATGTATATATATATATATATATATATATATATATATATATTTTGGTGGAAGTAAGCAACTGGAGGTTGGAAATCTGATTTTAATCGCTATATGGAACTCTCAGTGTGGAAACTCCCTCCACCAAGGCAGAACAACAACTTTTCTAAAATGTACTGATTTATCTGGAGCCTTAGAAGTTGTGGCTTGCCCATTCTCACAAACCATCAGTGTCAGAGGCAGGACCAGAACCCAGAAATTCTTGACTTTAAGAATGATTCTCTAAATACTGAACCTCCTTACCTCTCGTTTTCCAGCATTATTGGACATTTTTCATTATTTGTTGTGTTTCCTGACTCTTTGCATTTCCTCAAGCCGTCTCCTTTGCCTAAAATGGAGTGCCTTCTCATCTTTGCCTCTCAGAACCCTTATCTTCCTTTAAAGCTCAGTTCAAATTCTCTGTGAAGTCTTCTTGGGTCATTCCAGTTGTTAAAGCTCCCTCCTTTCTCAAATGATCTTATTTCTAATTATTTGTGTACCTTCTATGCCTTCCTCCTCTCTCTCCTCCAAGAACGTAAGTTCCTTAAAGTCAAAGATTGTCTTGATTTTTGTCTATGGATCTGTAGCTGAGTGCCTTGCACACACTAGACACAATAAATGTTTCTTGAATTGAGAATCTCAGTGCTGGATGCAGGTACCATGATAAACCCTTTTCCTCAATATTCCTTTTAATGCTCTCTTTTCTCCTTTTCCTTTTCCCCTCCCAGCTAGATGTTGACCTTGTATCCCCATATTCCTGGGAGAGATCCTAGACCCCCTGTCTTCTTGGATCCTCAGTCCCACTCCCCACACCCTACAATTTTAGACTTGACTCTTCCAGTCCCAATTCCTCCTACTTTGCCACATGCCCTCATAGGGCAGATGTGGCCACTCACTTCTCTTGGATGAACCAAGAGTCACTAACTCCAGTTTCTCCAAGATGGAGGATCAAGGGCCTTTACCATCTGCTCTGCCACTACATCCTTCAGATTCCCAGGCACTGCCATCTGACTTGCCAGTGAACCACAAGAACATGTGGGCCTTGCCACTCACCCTAAAGCTAAACCTTCTTTTACATATGGCCTCTTGTCTATTAGAATGTGAGCTGCTGGAGGAGCCAAGATGGTGGAGTAGAAAGACTCCGAAGCTAGCATGTATGCTAGCTCCAAATCCACAGCCCAGAAATTTTCTGTAAAAAGAACTCCCCACAAATTCTGGAGCACTGCAAGCCATGCAGAAACACAGTGGAAGAGATTTCCATTCCAGAGAGCCCTGGAAAGCCATCCCCAGGGGTCCATCGTGCTTTGGATGCGGAGCCCAGTCCTGCGCTGCCCTGGCCGCGTGGCCCCAGAGGAGCAGATCCGAGCAGGCTTCAGGGATGGAACCTCCGGGGGCTGCGAAGGTCCCTCCACCCACAGGCACTCCAGGTCAGTGAGAGAGACTTCTGGGCTGGCCGAGAGGGGAGTGGGGTGTCTCCGTGACTCGGGCCACCTTGGGAGGCAGCAGCAGAGGGAGTGGCGGCCGGGGACTCCCCAAGCAGACAGGAACTCAGTGCCATTATGGAAGGTCTCTGCATAAACCCCCTCAGGGAACTGAGCCTGGGAGATGGCCCTGCCCCTACCTGCTCCATTACTGAAGGTCTCTGCATAAAGCCCCTGAGGGAACTGAGCCTGTGAGGCGGCCCTGCCCCAACCCAAGCACCAGAACTTAAGCTCACATTGAATAGCAGCCGCTCCCATCACTGAAAGCCCATTTGAATCTCAGACCCCAAGCATTAGCTGGGTGGATCTAGGCAGGTGTGGACAGGAATCTCAGAAGTCAAGTAACTGCCTGGGAAAATGCCCAGAAAAGGGAAGAAAAATAAGACCATAGAAAGCTATTTTCTTGGGGGACAGATGTTCCCGCCTTTCATTTCTAATGATGAGGAACAATTCTTACCATCAGGGAAAGACGTGGAGGTTGGGACCTCTGTATCCCAGACATCCGAGGTGGATGTCCAGTGGGCTCAGGCCATGGAAGAGCTCAAAGAGGATTTTGAAAATCAAGTTAGACAGGTGGAGGAAAAACTGGGAAGAGAAATGAGAGAGATGCAAGGAAAAGCATGAAAAACGGGTCAATACCTTGGTAAAGGAGACCCAAAAAAATGCTGAAGAAAATAACGCCTTGAAAAATAGGCTCACCCAATTGGCAAAAGAGGTTCAAAAAGCCAATGAGAAGAAGAATGTTTTCAAAAGCAGAATTAGCCAAATGGAAAAAGGGGTTCAAAAGCTCACTGAAGAAAATAGTTCTTTCAAGATTAGAATGGAACAGATGGAGTCTAATGACTTTCTGAGAAACCAAGAAATCACCAAACAAAACCAAAAGAATGAAAAAATGGAAGATAATGTGAAATATCTCATTGGAAAAACAGCTGACCTGGAAAATAGATCCAGGAGAAACAATTTAGAATGTGAGCTGCTTGAGAGCAAGGATTGTTTCAGGGTTCTATTTGCATCCCCAGCACCTATCAGGGTGCTTAGCACATAGTAAATACCTCATAAATGCTCTTTAGATATTAATTTCTCTATTCATTTACTCATACATATGAATATATGTACATATATACCTACACACATACATACATACATATGTGTTCAATGTGTTCAATGGCATTCTGGAGAATTCAGAGAAGGAGATGATAGCCTCTGTTCTGAAGAAACTCACAGTTGGGTAGAGAGATGAGATGACTATTTTTTCACTGATATGGGAATGTTTTACATGATTGCACATATATAACCTGTATTCGACTGCTTACTGTCTCAGGGAGGGGAGAGGAGAGGGAGAGAAGGATAGAATTTGGAACTCAAAATTTAAAAAAAAATGAATGTTAAAATGGTTTTTACATGAAACTGGGGGAAAATGAATTATTATTTAAAAAAGATGAATATATATTTTTTTAAAAAACCAACCAAGGAAGCAGGCAATAATATGAAATGAACAGAATAGATTATAGATGTTGTAGGAAGTCAGAGGAATAGGAGATCACTACAAGCTAGAGAAATCAGGGAAATAAAATTTGAAGGATGAATAGGATATAGATAGATTAAGAGAAAGAAAATTAACAGGGCAGGAGGAGGACTGTGGGAAACATGGGCTAAATCCCTTCCAAATATATGCTGTGAGCAAAGTATCAGAGACAAAATATAAAAGAAATACTTGAGGGGAGAAAGTTGAGTTGGAAGGTGCATGTAGGGTAAGAGGGGGAGATAAGGTTGGACAAATAGTTTGGGGCCAATTTGTTGAGAATTTGCTGGACTCCTGCTCTAGGGTGCAGGCATACTTCCCTAATTTGACTCTATGATTTCCCCAGATTCTTTTGGTTTATTCTCGTCATACCTGACTTGCTGGTTCCCCACATCATCTGGCTAAGAGCGTATTAGTGTCATTTGGCTACAGACACACTTCACAATCCTATTCGTAC